>CAWUFW010017157.1:0-276061 GCA_963921515.1 Calotriton arnoldi | reverse complement strand
AAGCAGCAAGAGAGCTGCATAAACAAGCAACAGAGGTGCAGAAAGAAGCAAGAGAGGTGAAGAAAAAGGCAAGAGAAGTGCAGTAAGAAGCAACAGAGATGCAGAAGGAGGCATGAGAAGTGCAGAAAGAGGCAAGAGAGTTGCAGAAACAGGCAAAAGAGGTGCAGAAAGAAGCAAGAGCAGTGCAGAAAGAACCAACAGATGTGCAGAAGGAGGCAAGAGGGGTGCAGAAAGAGGCAAGAGAAGGGCAGAAAGAAGCATCTGAGGTGCAGAAGGAGGCAAGAGAGTTGCAGAAAGAAGCAAGAGAAGTGCAGAAAGAAGAAACAGAGGTGCAGAAAGAGGAAAGACGGGTGCAGAAGAGGCAAGAGAAGTGCAGAAAGAAGCAACAGAGGTGCAGAAGGAGGCAAGAAAAGTGCAGAAAGAGACAAGCAAGTTGGAGAAATAGGCAAAAGAGGTGCAGAAAGAAGCAATAGCAGTGCAGACTAGGGGCGGGCGGAATTTGCGTAGTCGCGCTACGCAAAGCTCCGCGAAACGGTAAAAAAATCTTCGCGAGCACGCAAGAGTTCCGCGAACACGCGGAATTGGTTGTTCCGCCCGTTCGCGGTGCTTTTTTCCTGTTCGCGAACGCTGTTTGCGTGCTCGGGGAGAAATATCTCACAAACACGCATTTTGAAAGCGCGAACAAGCAAATAATTCCGCGAAGATGCGGATCACGGAATTTCTGGTAATTCCGCGTTCTCCGCGGAACGCAAAATTACCCAAATTCCGCGAGCGGAACAGAATTTACCACCCAGGCCTTGTGCAGACAGAAGCAACAGAGGTACAGAAACAGACAAGAGGGGTGCAGAAAGAGGCATGAGAAGTGCAGAAAGAAGCAACAGAGGTGCAGAAGAAGGCAAGAGAACTGCAGAAAGAGGCAAGAGAGTTGCAGAAAGAGGGAAGAAGGGTGCAGAAAGGGGCAAGAGGGGTGTATAAAGAAGTAAGAGAGGTGCAGAAAGAAACAAAAGAGCTGCAGAAAGAAGCAACAGAGGTGCAGAAAGAAGCAAGGGGGTGCATAAAATGGAAAGAGAAGTGCAGAAAGAAGCAAGAGGGGTGCAGAAATTTGCAAGAGAGATCCAGAAAGAAGCAAGAGCAGTGCAGAAAGAACCAACAGGGGTGCAGAAAGAGGTAAGAAAAGGGCAGAAAGAAGCATCAGAGGTGCAGAAAGAAGCAAGAAAACTGCAGAAAGAGGCAAGAGAGTTGCATAAACCGGCAAGAAAGGTGCAGAAAAGGGGAGCAGGGATGCAGATAGAGGCAAGAGAAGTGCAGAAAGAGGGAAGAAGGGTGCGGAAAGAAGCAAGAGGGGTGCAGAAAGTAGCAATAGATGTGCAGAAAGAAGCAAGAGGAGTGCAGAAAGAAGCAACAGAGGTGCAGAAAAAGGCAAGAGGGGTACAGAAAGAGGCATGAGAAGTGCAGAAAGAAGCAACAGAGGTGCAGAAGGAGGCAAGAGAAGTGCAGAAAGAGACAAGAGTTGCAGAAACAGGCAAAAAAGGTGCTGAAAGAAGCAAGAGCAGTGCAGAAAGAACCAACAGAGGTGCAGAAGGAGGCAAGAGGGGTGCAGAAAGAGGCAAGAGGGGTGCAGTTAAAGCAAGAGCCATGCAAAAAGAAACAACAGAGGTGCAGAAGGAGGCAAGAGGGGTACAGAAAGAGGCAAGATAAAGTGCAGAAAGAAGCAACAGAGATGCAGAAAGGTGGAAGAGAGGTGAAGAAAGAGGCAAGAGGGTTGAAGAAAGAAGCAAGAAAGGTGCAGAAAGAAACAAAAGAAGTGCAGAAAGAAAGAACAGAGGTGCAGAAAGAGGCAGGAGGGGTGCAGAAAGAGGGAAGAGGGGTGCAGAAAGAAGCAAGAGAGGTGCAGAAAGAAACAAAAAAAGTGCAAAAAGAAAGAACAGAGGTGCACAAAGAGGCAAGAGGGGTGCAGAAAGAGGAAAGAGAGTTGCAGAAACAGGCAAAAGAGGTGCAGAAAGAAGCAAGAGCAGTGCAGAAAGAACCAACAGAGGTGCAGAAGGAGGCAAGAAAACTGCAGAAAGAGGCAAGAGAGTTGCAGAAACAGGCAAGAGAGGTGCAGAAAAAGGGAACAGGAGTGAATAAAGAGTCAAGAGAAGTGCAGAAAGAGGGAAGAAGGGTGCAGAAAGAGGCAATAGGGGTGCAGAAATTTGCAAGAGAGGTCCAGAAAGAAGCAAGAGCAGTGCAGAAAGAACCAACAGGAGTGCAGAAAGAGATAAGAAAAGTGCAGAAAGAAGCATCAGAGGTGCATAAGGAGGCAAGAAAACTACAGAAAGAGGCAAGAGAGTTGCAGAAACAGGCAAGAGAGGTGCAGAAAAAGGGAGCAGGGGTGCAGAAAGAGGCAAGAGAAGTACAGAAAGAGGGAAGAAGGGTGCAGAAAGAGGCAAGAGGGGTGCAGAAAGAAGCAAGAGATGTGCAGAAAGAAGTAAGAGAAGTGCAGAAAGAAACAAAGAAAGTGCAAAAAGAAAGTACAGAGGTGCACAAAGAGGCAAGAGGGGTGCAGAAAGAGGGAAGAGAGGTGCAGAAAGAGGCAAGAGTGTTGCACAAAGAGGGAATAGGGGTGCAGAAAGAAGCAAGAGAGGTGCCAAAAGAAGCAAGAGAACTGCAGAAAGAAGCAACAGAGGTGCAGAAAGAGGAAAGAGGGATGCAGAAAGAGGCAAGAGAACTGCAGAAAGAAGCAACAGAGGTGCAGAAAGAGGCAGGAGAAGTGCAGAAAGAGGCAAGAGAGGTGCATAAACAGGCAGGAGAGGTGCAGAAAGAGGGAACAGGGGTGCAGAAAGAGGGAAGAAGGGTGCAGAAAGAGGCAAGAGGGGTGCAGAAAGAGGCAAGAGAGGCGCAGAAAGAGGCAAGAGAAGTGCAGAAAAAGAAGGAAAGGTGCAGAAAGAAGCAACAGAAATGCAGAAAGAGGCAAGAGAGGCGCAGAAAGGAGCAAGAGTGGTTTGCACACCATTAGTACCAATTTAACACCCACATTTAGCAATAAGTAACAGGTGACCATTTTAGGTCTGCAAAGGGCCTTCCACCATGCTGTAACACTTGTCGCTGCATTTTTGGTAATGTTTGAGCCGTTTGAACTAGAAAAAGGTTTTTTATGTTCAAATCTGCAGATTATGTAGCAGATGATGGATTATGTGGCAAATGCGGAAAATGTATAATTGTGCGAAAGTCGGTGCAGCCAAACAGTTGCATAATTCCAGTGGCCCTGCTCATACCTCTGACTAGGTCCAGAAGTGCTCCTCAGTGGTTCCTTCTTTTTTTGTCTCATTGAGTTTATAGTTTAGCTTCTATGGAAACGAGGAAGACTATACCTGAGGTTACCACTCCACAACACAGACTACCATACCACATAATTACTCTCCATAACACATTATCCCACTCTACATAATTCCTATGCACTAAATACCACATACTTTCTATCCACATAATTTCACTGCACAACATATCACATAATTCCACTGCACACAACGTACATCCACTCCACTCCAAAAAACATTATTAAAAAATCTTTTACATTTACAACTCCAATAGCGCTAACTCTCGCAAATGCGAAACCTAATACATTGCAAATGCTTCTTTAACTAGTAGTCATGTTTGCAGAGTGGTGGAGAAAGGGTGCTGGGCCTCCGACCAGCACTCAGGAATTCTGCTGCGTAGGACTTATAGGAGGTACCAGGAGGGCTTCTTGGCCCCCAAGGTCCCTCAGGAGTAAATTGGACTTCATCCCCCAACCCGTAGTGTGCCAGGATGCGCGTTTGGAGAGTGGTAGAGAAAGGGGTGTGTGGCCTCCGAAGACCTCTTAGCAATCCCACTGTGTGGGACTTACTGGAGGTAACAGGAGGGGTAGTTGGCCCCCAAGGACATCTTTGAGGGCCAACTACCCCTCCTATAACTCCAGTAAGTCCCACACACAGCAAGATTGCTAAGTTCTCATAGCAGGCCACGCCCCCTTAGCCCACCACTCTGCAAACTCTCCTCCTGGCGTGCTCTTGGATGGGGATTAAAGTCCCGTTCACTGCTGGGGGTCCTTAGGGGCCAACTAGCCTACCTGATACCTCTAGTAAGCCCCAGATAGTGGGATTACTGAGAGGTGGACACAGGCCACGCCCCCTTTCACCACCACTCTGCAAACGTGCCTCCTGGCACGCTCTTGGTTGGGGGATGAAGTCCCCTTGCCTCCTGAGGGTCCCTGGGGGCCAACTAGCTCTCCTGTTACCTCTAGTAAGCCCCACACAGCTGGACTGCTGAGAGGTGGTCCGAGGCCATGCCCCTTTTTACACCACTCTGCAAACGCACCTCTTGGAAGACTACTGCTCGGGGAATGAAGTCCACTTTAGGCCTGCGGTCCTCAGTACATAAGAGGACCTCATCGCCCCACCAGCAGTGCGCCAAGAGGCGCGTTTGCATAGTGGTGTAAAAAGGGGCGTGGCCTCCAACCAACTCTCAGCAATCCCACTTTGTGGGGCTTACTGGAGGTACCTGGTGGGCTAGTTGGCCCCTAAGTACCCTTAGGATTCAAGGGGAATTAATCCCCCAACCCAGAATGCGCCAGGAGGCGGGTTTGCAGAGTGATTCAGGGAGTGGGCGGGGCCTCCGGTGAGATGTCGACTTCTCCTTTCTTTTTTTTAAAAGGGGGCTGTGTGGCCCCCCTTCTCTTAATAGTTTTTGGGCCCTGGGGACCCCATCCCCCAGGGCTTGACCCATTTTTTATTAAAATCATTTTTTTTAAATGGGAAGGGGCCGCGTGGCCCCCCTCCCGAAGCCGATTTCGGCCCCGGGGACCCCATTCCCTGGGGCATGTGCCCTTTTTAAAAAAAAAAATCACATTTAAAGTAGGGGGACCCAATCCCCCGGGACTTTCCCTCTTTACCATTAAAAAAAAAAGTTATTTATTAACGGAGGGGGGCCACGTGGCCCCCCCTTTCCTTGGCCACTTTTGGGGACCCCATCCACCGGGGCCTAGCCTCACGTTGGGGACTGCGGGGGAGCCCCAATGGTCCCAGCCGACTCCCCACCTCCTGCGGGAGCCGGCATTGCTTTTGGACAAGGGGAGCTGCAAACATGCAGTTCCCCTTGTCCAAAAGCAATTTGCTTTGCTGCTCTCTCTTCCATGAAGCGAAGCACAAGTTTGCAATGACAGGGCGGAGTCTCCCGCCCTGTCATTGCAAACTGCAATGTCCCGGAGGTGGGCACCCCGGGACATTGCTGGAGCCGGCCCTGGGGGATGGCGGTCCCCAGGGCCAAGGGGGCTTCCATCTTATTTAAAGCCCCGGGGAGGTGGTGGTCCGTGGGGGTCTGCAAAGGACCCCCCCCATTAACATAATTAGTGCCCCAGGGAGGTGGTGGTCTCCGGGGCGGTGTGGGGGGGCAGGAGCCCTCCACACTTCTTTAATTGTATTGGAGCCCCGGGGAGGTGGTGGTCCCAGGGGCTGGGGGGGCCCATGAGGCCCCCCACCCTTAAGGTCAGAGTGCCCCATAATCACAGTAATGCCCAGGGGGTGTGGCGGTCCCCGGGGCAGCATGGAGGGGCAGGAGCCCCCCACACATTTTTTATGAAAAGCCCCGGGGAGGTGGCGGTGGTCCCCTGGGCTGCGGGGGGCCCACGTCCCCCGCACATTAATAACAAAGCCTGGGGCGGTGGCGGTCCCCGGGGCTGCGGGGGCCCCACGGGCCCCCCCCTGATTATTGGCCCACCCGGGGGCTTATTAAAACAAAGCGCTGGAGCCCGCACTTCATTTTATTTTTTATTTCTTCAGCCGTTTTTGTGCACCCAGCGCGAATCCCGCCAAAAATATTAAAAAGGATGCTTTTTTTGGCCCTGGGTGTCCCTGTGGGACTCCCTGACCAGGCCTAGGGGGTCAGGGTGTAACAAACGTTTAGTGAAAGATTGCCAAATAATTGAAACAATATTAGACAATGGGGTAATTCTAGCCCAAGTGGGCATTTTATACACATGGATGTTTCTTTGTTTCTTTAACTGTGCAACAACCCAACATGTATTATTGATTCATGTCATGCAATGAAAAGCAATATGAATGCTTTATTTTACCTTATTGAAATGCCATTGGTCCCTCTTTAAACGCTCATGTAATAATGGAAACATGAAACAAAGTATCTTTTCTATGTTGTTTCAAGAATACACTATCTGTCTCTTTAAATAAGACAGATTGCATGTGGATGCCTAACCCGTGATCAAGGAGTGCTTTTAACTCTGAAACGCGTTGGGATTATTGCTGCCGTGTGTGAATAAAACATACGCTTTTCATCATATAAGAGTGCCAGCGCTGTGATTTTTTGATTTGGAATTGTAGTTCCTGAGTCGAGTTGCAGTTGTGCTGTGGATATATATATATAATATAAGCTATTTGCCAACTTTGCACTTTTTTCAAGGGTTATGCCAGCAAAAGGGTACTAAACCATAAATCAGATAACTCTTGTTAGTTCAATTTTGATTATTATTTTGATTCAGCATTAGCACTTTACAATATTTGCACTATTGGTAGCACTTTTTAATATGTTATGCACAGAAAATAGGTTTACATCTGGTCTATGTGATATGAAACAGACAAGAAATCACTGTATCCTAAAAGCATTCATGCAATTAGTGTTGATTATTATGGTCTATTTATATGCAGAAGAATGAACTGTGTATTTATATAATTAGGGCATATGAACCGTACATATTAAAAGGTTGCCCAGCAAAGTCTACAAATTTGCATTAACGCAGATATTTGTTGAAAGGATATGTACAGGAGAATGTAGGATTTCTTCCATGTCTATACTAAGACCATTGCACACTGTCACTTTAAATTGGTATCCCACAAGTTGTAGCGCTGTCATGTGATCAAGGCAGGGATCTGCCGAAACGCGTCATGGCGGAGAAACTTTGGTGTAAATAAACGAAATTTGCACAGAATTTGGGTCTACTCTCGTTTCCCATGGAAAGGAGTTGAGAAAAACGAAAAACGAGGCACTCATATATATGTACTTAATACCGAAAATCCATAAGAATGCCACGAATCCACCAGGGAGGCCGATCATAGCAGCTATTGGAGGACTTTTTGAAAATACTTCTCGCTTCATTGATTTTTTCCTGCAACCACTAGTCTTTGAACTACCATCTCACATAAAAGATACGGGTGACTTTTTGACTAAGATATATGATGTCAATTGGCATGAAAATTGTGTATTAATGACACTAGACGTCAATTCATTATATACTAGCATCAGACACAATGATGGTTTAAATGCCTTAAAATACTATCTGGATAAAAGACCGATTCATCAACATGGACACTCTTTGATGTTATTACAAATGGCGGAGTGGTGCCTTGAGAACAATATTTTTATCTTTGATAAATTGTATTATAAACAATTACAGGGCACAGCCATGGGTACTTGCTTCGCCCCCAGCTATGCTAATCTGCATATGGGCTGGTGGGAGGAGCAAGTACTCATGAAGACACAAAAAAGAGCTATGATTGAAAATGTGGCACTTTATGTACGTTATATTGATGACATATTTATTTTATGGCATGGGACAGTTGAGAGTGCAGAAATGTTTGCTAATGAAATTAATAAAAACCATTTAAATTTGTCCTTTACGAGTCACACTAGCAAAACATGTATACAATTCCTGGACATAGAAATGTATATAGATAACAATTGTCTGCAGTCCAGAACATACAGAAAGATCACAGCAGGGAATGCAATACTGCACGCAAACAGCTTTCATCACAATAGTGTCAAGGAAGGTATCCCCTATGCTGAATGTCTGAGAATGAGACGCAATTGCAGCACAGAGGAAGGTTTACAAAAATCAACTAATGAGCTCTTCAACAGATTAGAGAGACGAGGGTACAAATCAGAAACTCTGGCCAAGGCCAAATCTAGAAGCGAGAAAATAACGAGAGAGAACTTACTGTTCAATGACAAAACCAGAAGTCAGAAAAGGAAAGATGCAACAGATACTCCCAGATTAATCACGGGGTTTAATACATACCACACCACATTGAGGAAGATACTTCACAGACACTGGAACACCGTACGGAGTGATCCAGTATTGGGCCCTACGTGTCCAAAAGTCCCCTCAATCAGTTTCAGGAGGGCGAAGTCTATGCGCCAGGAATTGGTGCGTAATGCGCCAACTATAACTAGAACTCAAAATTGGCTACTTTCACCAAAGGGGTTCACTAAATGTATTAGGTGTAAAGCATGTAAACATGGCACTAACAAGAAATCAATAATCATGCCCTTCAGACAGACACCGTATATTATACGTGGTAGCTATAACTGCAAGACGGACTTCGCTGTGTATATCCTTCAATGCACATGCAATAAACTCTATGTAGGAAGTACTATCCACCCTGTTCATGTCCGCATCCTGCAGCACCTGAGGGCCATTACAAATGATGACCAATCATATCCAGTTGCCAGGCATATTAATTCTTGCCATGCAGGAAATGCACAAGACCTCTCCTATTTTGTCATTGATAATGTCCCTAAGAACCCAAGGGGAGGCAATAGACAATTGGCATTGAGGAGATTGGAATCGAGATACATCATTCTCCTCAATTCCAAAATCCCACAAGGGATGAATGCTGATGAAGCGTTAAGTGTCCACCTGTAATAAGACTGTGCGCTCATATATATCATAGAGATCCATTCCTCCTAGCGTAAAGTTCTTCCTTCTAATAAAAATTTTTTTTTTGGGTATTTTCTTTTGTAAATTCCCGACACACCATTATATTTTGACCTATGTTTATTGTTGTAATTTCATATGGATATTTTTGTTAGAAACGCAGGCCCACTGGGGCAGTACTTATCTGACACATCTCCTTTTCTCCATCTGCCGACTCACATTATAGCCACATGAGTAATAAAACATATTTTTTTCTCCCGCTACCACCTTCCCACCACTTGGGAAGTCATTTGGGCATCAGCACAGGCTGTGCCTGAGACATAGTTCAGAGTGTATTAGTAAGTTCAGGGAGACATAGCTATATATATTTTGTGTACTGGGAATGTTTATTTCCACCCCCAGTTGGCAATAGTAGTGATGGATGTAATTTCCTTTACTTCAGTGTTATTTCTATGGGAGTTTTTAACTTTTTACTGAAAGTATAGATTAAACTGAGTGCATTATAACTTATTTTGGTATTTCCATGTTTATGGCACTTGACTCCAAGTACAACTTTAAAGTAAGATCCAATTATGTATGCAGGTCGGGAATTAGTGACAGAACACACTTTTCACTCTCACACTATGAGATACTTTAGAGTGCTATATTTAAACTCAAATTAGAATGTGTGTGTTACATTTATTTGTATTTTCGTTATTTGTAAAAACATGTGTATATTATTTAATTTTTTTCTGTGTCATTCTGCATTGTCATGGTACACAACCGTAGATTAACCTTTATGTCTATGGTTGGTTCCGGTTGCTACGGCAACCATGAGAAAATGCTCAACATGTATATAGTTTGTAAAATGGCAGAAGCTCTTTATGCAGTGAACAAGGCGGTCCTGCCGCCGAAACGCGTCTGACCTTTGTTTGGAATAAATCGCCATCTGTGCCAAAATTATCACGGAGTCGGTGCCTGTTTGCTTGACGCTGTCAGGATGGAATAATACATATATATATATATATATATATATATATATATATATATATATATATATATATATATATATATATATATATATATATAAAATTGCATAAGGATGACAAAAACCCTCCTGGGAGGCCCATTGTTTTCCTCTCGTGGTAGTTGCCTTGAGAACACCTCACGTTACGTTGATCATTTTTTACAACCTTATGTACAAGAATTACCCTCGTTTGTAAAAGATACAGGACATTTCTTAAAAATTATAAAAGGGGTTCAGTGGAAGAAACAATATATACTACTTAGTTTAGATGTTAATAGCCTCTATACTGATATTCCCCCCGACCAAGGCATACAAGCTTGCAAATACTTTCTTAAAGCGAGGTCTATCTCTTACTTCTTTCATACAGAAATGTTGGCAGAGATGATGCTCACATGTCTAACACAGAATTATTTTACATTTAACAGCCAGGTTTTTAGACAAATACTTGGGACTTCAATGGGCACTTGCTTCGCCCCCAGTTTTGCGTGTCTCTACCTGGGCTGGTGGGAGGAGCAGGTGTCCGCCAACCTTGACGCGTTTAAAACACACGTGAAGATATGGGTTAGGTACATAGATGATATCTTCTGTATCTGGGATGGCAGTTCGGAAGAGGCAACCAGATTTGTTGAGGAACTAAATAATAATACGTTTAATCTTACCTTTACATGCCATATTCATCAGGAAGAAATTGAATTCCTTGATTTGAAAATTATGGCGAAAGACGATAGATTGGAGACTATTTTATACAGAAAGAAGACAGCTGGGAACAGTCTGTTACATGCCGAAAGCTGTCATCCTCACAGTCTGATAAACAGTATCCCTTTGGGAGAACTCATCAGGGCCAAACGTAACTGTAGCACCAACGAAGGGTTTGAAGCTGAGAAAAAGGAGATGACCAAACGCTTCTTGGCTAGAGGCTACACGGTTAAAAATATTAATCAAGCTTGCAAGATAGCCACTGAAAGAGATAGAGACAGTCTGCTCATGCCTAAAGATAATAATCTATCCACTGAAACTAACGTGAGATTTATTACCACCTTCCACAATCAGTCTAATGAGGTCCATGGTGCATTAAAGAAATACTGGAATGCACTTAGAACGGATGCTGATCTTAAGAAACATATCAGAGATTATCCTCAGATTACATTTCGTAAGGCTAGATCCTTGAGAGATAATATCTGCAGTACCTTGATTAACAATGAGGTGACCCGCAGTACGATACAAGGATTTTTCACGTGCCGTAGCTGCAAGGCATGTAAGCACAGCACAAATTGTAAAGAGGTTAAGTTATCTAAAGATCTGGCCCCTTTCAGAATTAAGAAACATTTGTCTTGCAATTCGGATCATGTTGTTTACGCCCTCAGGTGCCCATGTGAGAAATATTATATTGGTAGTACCATCCATAAAGCCAAAAAGCGGGTATTGGAGCACCTGAGGGCGATTAAACATAATGACAAACAATATCCAATTGCAAGACATTTTAAAGTTGCACACAACCAGAATAGTGACCTGCTGTCATTCTGTGTGTTAGAGAGGATCCCTGTACGGGAAAGGGGAGGTGACAGGGTGCAGGAATTAAGGAGACGAGAGTCCAAAATGATTATAAAATACGGCACCATGTACCCAGCTGGACACAATAATGATGAGGCGCTCTCAGTACACTTGGGTTGAAAGAATCAGCTTTTTTAAGGCCTAATAAAATGTAGGAGGCTGTACAGGAGTATTAATAATAGCCTGTTTTTAAATATGCACTATCACTATTTTTCACTGTTTTTAAATATTGTATATAGGGTATGTTAACAATGTATACATTATAACAATTTGTGACCATGTTTTTGATTTGTTTTAATTTAGGTCCCAAAGTAATGAACTTCTGGCAAGTGGAAAGCAAAAAGAAGCCAAAATATCTTTCAAATAAAAGCTCAAAGTATGCAGGTTTCAAGGATCGATTGATTATCTATTTTGGGTGTGGTATAGCCACTGTTGTAGCCATTATAATTTTGTGTATGCCCACAGGGGCAGAACTGTGGCCGGCTTTTTGAAACCTTTTTTGAACCTTTTTGTGCATAATTGTGTTTCGCGCTTATTATCATGAATGGTATTTAAATAGTTATTTTTAACATATGACTATGCGCGTTATAAATAATTTGAGGAACTATGCATCTTTTGCTTATGCTTTTGTAAAGAGCAGCCCACTAGGGCATAATTGTTCATGCACACAAGTTTTACTGCAGTTAGTTGCAGTTGTTATGTTTAAATAAAGTGAGGTGCCATCTTTATAATATGCATTATAAATGTCTAATAATAAACAAATCAACTGAATGTATTTTATTAGCACAAAAACAATAATTAGTGCTCGTGAATATGCATAATATGATGTATCAAAGATACTGCTTTCACAATGGAAGCCCACTGGGGCTGAATTGTTCGTGTATGTTATGGCGGACTACATAAAGTTGTAATTGATTGTTCCAAAATGGGGTGCTTTATGAAACTACAGAAATAATATATAATATATTTCTTGTGTGTAAATATAATACAATTTAGTGTGACGATGGCTGAAACGTTATTAAATGTACAACTTGCCATATGAAATGTAACCAACTTCGGGAGTATTTTTTTTATGTTTATGATTTTGTTAAGGTCACATGACTATGTTTTAAGGAAGCCATTGGGGGCATACCTAACTACCCGTGAGCAAGGAGCGCTGCTCCGAAACGCGTAGGGTAATTTGCCAATAAATCACGTGTGCAGCAGAACGAAGGGCTCTGGCGTGTTTGTTTTTCTACTACGAACGAATAATTGTTGGAATACTGGGGGCTCGCAACCCCGCCTCAGCCCGCTGTCAGGAAGTGGCTCGGGTTTTTGCGAACTGATGACCTGGAATATATATATATATTTTTTTATATATATATATATATAACTTCCCAGAAGGAAAAATGTAGTGCACTCACGGAAAAGTTGAACAGCTTTTAATCCAAATAATTGAAAAAACCATGGGTCATGTTAGCAAGGGCTTTATCGCCGCTTTAGCGGCACTTTTTGCCACTAAAGCGGCGATTTTTTTATCACCCTATCAGCAAGCTGTCGCTAACAGGTGTTAGTGACAGCTTTCTGGCGATAGCGGCCGGTTTCCCTATCGCCTTGTATGCCAGCGATAATTATCGCTAATGACATGCAAGGTAGGCGTTCCCAACTAAAAGCGACTGGAAACAGTCGCTAACACAACTTCCCCCTATTAGCAACGCAGGCGAAGCGATAAAAAAACTCACGCTAAGCGCGATTATCGCTAGAATTTAACACCTGCTAAAAACATGACTTACCTGTTTCTTCAATGGGAGGTGGATTGTCAGGCTAAGTCCACCATGGCGTTAATGCGTGAATATCGCTGGATTTCCAGCGATATTCACGCATTTCGCCGCTATCGCTGGATATTTTATCGCACTGGAGATAAACGTTGCTAATAGCGTGTTATCTCCGCAATAATATCCAGCGATTGGCGGCGATAAAAAAAACCGCGCTAAGCGCGGTTTGCGATAATTATCGCAAGTTGTTGCTAATATGCCCCCCTGTTTTTAAAGTAATTTAGTATTTTTTTCACAATATTCTCACTAGCTTTTGAAATAGTTGGTAAATACAATGATATAAGATACAATCTATGAATGAAGTAGGGATGGAACTACAAGGAAATTGGATGGACACAAAATGGTGATACCCCACTGGAGGGGGTAAAGGTGAATAATACCAGTCGATATATTATTGATGGGATCTTGGAAATTACCTTAAAACCTAGACACTGTAAACTAATCCAAAGATTATAAAAAGAATGTTATACAAATAACCCACTGGAGGGAGTTAATGAAATCAGGGTTCCAAATGCAGAATGAATGACTTAGTTATAAAATGATTATGAACACAGCCTTTAAAAATCAAATTCTGAAAAATGTATACAATGAGCTAAGATCATTTGAACTTGAGAATTCATATAATGGGAAATATTGCATGCGGATATTATTTTGTGCACAATTTATTATTTATTTGCACTTTGTTTTTTTTTTTAAAACTACATGTTCCACATTGCTTAGCGGCAGAGAAACAGGAAGTCACATGACACACATTTGAAATTTATTGACTCCAGTGAACCGCTAAACTGAACTGCGAAAGAGGTCTCATGGAGACAGAAACGTGTTGGTTGTTTGTGGTAAATGCCCTTGTAATAATTGCAAGTTGGATTAAAAGCTGTTCAACTTTTCCGTGAGTGCACTCCATTTTTCCTTCTGGGAAGTGTTGTTGCAATGTGATACGGCGTAGCTCTGCCGTGGAGTTTGCACCGCAAAGATGCGCCGAGTAACCCAGCAAAAGGCGAGCTGAGTGGTTAAAGGATATATATATATATATATATTATCTACTGGCGGTCGCCAGTAGATAGTTATAGTTAGGACCTATTTTCCATAGGAAATCCGCAACATTCTATTTAAAATAACTCTTGCGTCGGTTGACGAATCTTCGCGAAATTTTCAAACTTTATGGCCCGCTCCGGTCCGCTCCTACCCTGAAAGTTTCGGGGTGATTCGTCAAGCGGGGGCCGAGAAAAAAGGGGGGTCCCAAAACGTGTTTTCCCCATTCATTTTCCCATAGGAAACTTTAGCCACGGCTACAGCCCGAACTGCTGAACGGAATTACACAAAATTTGGCAAAGAGGTAGTTCTTGGTTCAGAAAGAACCCTTTTTGTTAAATGGTGTAAATCCGTTCAGTAGTTGCGGAGAAATTAAAAAAATAAGAGTCAAAAAATCAATTTCCCATAGGAAACTTTATGCAAGGCTACAGCCCGAACTGCTGAACGGAATTACACCAAATTTGGCAAAGAGGTAGTTCTTGGTTCAGAAAGAACCCTTTTTGTTAAATGGTGTAAATCCGTTCAGTAGTTGCTGAGAAAATCAAAAGTAAAAACACATATATATCTGGGCGGAGCCTAACCACATATGTCATCGTGAGATCTGATTGGCTGTCAGCACTTCATCCTGGAATTGCTGGCAGCCATCTTGGGACCAATATAAATGATAGTACCCCATTGAAATGCATTGTAGTGAATCGAAGATTTTGAGGGTTACCAAAAGGAGAACTATAAAGGGTGATAACAGACTTTAGTTACATTAGAATTCATTTGTTGATGGTACCATACTCATTTCAGGAATTGTGGTGTGTTCTAAGGTGATTTTGCCCTGTGAAAAACCTTCTGCTGGGATATCATGAATCATGTTTGAGAGAAAACTATTTTCACATGCTTGTCCCATACAGTTTTGGAAGGTGCTCCAGAAGCTAAAATGAGAGCATATTTTCTGTAAATTCACATTATCTTTCTCAGTCATGTGAGAATGAAGTCTGACATTCTCAGTAAAACATGTACATCCAACAATGGCAGAGACTGTCAGTTGATTCCTTTGTGTTCTACTGCAGCTTCCCAGAGTGTTCTAAAGAACAACTAGAGTGCTAACAGCCTTACTTATGACAAAAGTATGGCACACCTGAAGCCATCTTGATTGGAATAAACTGGTAACACTTAAAACATTTAATTTAAAAAGGAACAAAATGAGGGGGTTCATTTTGCCATAGAAATTATGGTTAGTGCTGTAGAAAGAAAAATTAGGACATGTTTTAAGTGAGATCTCAAATATCTTCCTGTTATATTTCAACAGGAGCAGCCTGTCAGTTGATGCCTTTGTGTTCTACTGCAGCTTCCCAGAGTGTTCTAAAGAACAACTAGAGTGCTAACAGCCTTACTTATGACAAAAGTATGGCACACCTGAAGCCATCTTGATTGGAATAAACTGGTAACACTTAAAACATTTAATTTAAAAAGGAACAAAATGAGGGGGTTCATTTTGCCATAGAAATTATGGTTAGTGCTGCAAAAAGAAAATTTAGGGCATGTTTTAAGTGAGATCTCAAATCCTCTTCTATTTCATTAGAAAATTCTGACATGCAGACTGAAACAATCACTTTCAATACCAGCAGTAGACTTCCAGTTAACTCCTTGGTGAGCAGTAGCTTTACTACAGTGATCTAATGAACAACTAGAGTGCTAACATTCTGAATTTATGGCAAATGTGTGACACATCTGAATGCCTTCTTGATGGAATCAAAGTAAAAAACTGAAAGCATTTCCTACTGAGGAGACTGTAGTAAATGAGGAAATTAGGAAACTTCATAACAAATAAGTCTCCCAAGATGGCCACCAGAGAAAAAAGAGCCCAAATGTAGCACAAATTTCACCCAGAGGTAGCCCACGTATAGCCCAATGACAGAAGTGTGCAAAACACTTTTTATTTTTTGTTTTTTTGCAGTTTTATATAGTGCAGACTGGTCAGGTATTGGAGTGCTTTACATGAGCATTGGTTACATCACACAAGGACAAATTCATGTTGGTTGACCCCTACACTACCCAAACACCACTGCACTACCCTAAACCCTAAAACACTACCCCCAGCACGACCCCCTTCACTACCCAAACACAACTGCACTACCCTAAACTCTAAAACACTACCCCCAGCATGACCCCCTACACTACCCAAACACCACTGCACTACCCTAAACCCTAAAACACTACCCCCTACACTACACAAACACCATTGCACTACCCTAAACCCTAAAACACTACCACCAGCATGACCCCCTACACTACACAAACACCACTGAACTACCCTAAACCCTAATACACTACCCCATCACGACCCCCTACACTGCCCAACACCACTGCACTACCCTAAACCCTAAAACACTACCCCCAGCACGACCCTCTATACTACACAAACACCACTGCACTTCCCTAAATGCTAAAACACTACCCCCAGCATGACTCCCTACACTACCTAAACACCACTGCACTACACTAAACCCTAAATCTACCCCCAGCATGACCTCCCACACTACACAAACACCACTGCACTACCCTAAACCCTAAAACACTACCCCCAGCACGACCCCCTACACTACCCAAACACCACTGCACTACTCTAAACCCTAAAACACTAACCCCAGCATGACCCCCTACACTACCCAAACACCCCTGCACTACCCTATACCCTAAAACCCGACCCCGTACACTACACAAACACAACTGCACTACCCTAAACCCTAAAACACTACCCACAGCATGACCCCCTACACTACACAAACACCACTGCACTACCCTAAACCCTAAAACACTACCCCCTACACTACACAAACACCACTGCCCTACCCTAAACCCTAAAACACAACCCCCAGCATGACCCCCTACACTACACAAACACCACTGCACTACCCTAAACCCCCTACACTATACAAACACCACTGCATTACTCTAAACCATAAAACACTAACCCCAGCACGACCCCCTCACAACACAAACACCACTGCACTACCCTAAACCCTAAATCGACCCCCAGCACGACCCCCTACACTACCCAAACACCACTGCCATACCCTAAACCCTAAAACACTACCCCCAGCATGAACACCTACACTACCCAAACACCACTGCACTAACCTAAACCTTAAAACACTACCCCCAGCACTACCCCTACACTACACAAACACCACTGCACTACCCTAAACCCTAAAACACTACCCCAGCACTACCCCCTACACTACCCAAACACCACTGCACTAACATAAACCCTAAAACACTACCCCCAGCACAACCCCCTACACTACACAAACACCACTGCACTACCCTAAACCCTAAAACACTAGCCCCAGCACGACTCCCTACACTACCCAAACACCACTGCACTACCCTAAACCCTAAATCTACCCCCAGCACGACCCCCTACACTACCCAAACACCACTACACTACCCTAAACCATAAAACACTACCCCCAGCATGACCCCTACACTACACAAACACCACTGCACTACCCTAAACCCTAAAACACTACCACCAGCATGACCCCCTACACTACTCAAACACCACTGCACTACCCTAAACCCTAAAACACTAACCCAGCATGACCCCCTACACTACCCATACACCACTGCACTACCCTAAAGCCTAAAACACTACCCCCAGCACGACCCCCTACACTACTGCACTACCCTAAACCCTAAAACACTACCCCCAGCACGACCCCCTACACTACCCAAACACCACTGCACTACCCTAAACCCTAGAAAAGAAACCCCCACCCCATACCCAATCCCCCTTACCTCTCACTCCTCGTGGTTCCTCTCTCCTCGTGGTTCCTGCTTCACGTCGTCTCTGAGGGGCGGTGCACGTCGTTGTGAGGAAACGGAACAGCCTCTGTTTCCTTACAACGACATGGATCGTCTACATGTTTTTAGAACGCATGGTCATTTACCATACATACCTTTACAACAAAATTCGTTGTAAAGGCATGCGTGGTAAATGACCATGCGTTCTAAAAAATGCGTGGTAATGACTTTGTGATGTACAACGCATGCGTGGTAATGCATGCGTTGTAATGGCATCGCAAAGTAAAAAAGTTGTTGTAACCGCTGTTTACCGATCGAAGCTGGCCCCTGTTCTTCAGTGAGACGTTTATTTGATTAATTAGGAGGAAGGAATGTGTTTTTTTACCGAAAAGTGCATTCCCGGCTGTTGTATTGTGAAAGTGTCTGCGTGGCCTGATTTCACTTCCGGTGAGAGAGTGGAAGAGTCTGTTTGGATCTAAAGGAGTTCTGTTGTTGGGCGGGGCCGGCGTGACATGTCATCAGAAAACATAGCTAATGGAAAGCGTCCTCCCTGAAGTGTGGAGCAGTGCCATGAGAGGTCAACGAGTGTGCGTCCCACCGCAGTATGACCGTACCGCGTGACCCATGTGCCACCTCCAGGGTACGGGAGGCAGAAGTGGCATCGCAGGTCCTCTTGAAGACCGTTGTAGCACTAATTCTACATTTTGGTACTAGGGCATTTTAACTTCGTTGTTCCTGCCAGATACAAAGAGAAGATCCTGTGTTATTCAGTGCCCTCGTTACCTTTTTTGTGGGTTGTGGTGCTTGTCACTTCGCTGCCCCGCCGGTGCACACGACTGGGCACCCCACCTCGTGTGCCATCTGCAGGGCCTCTGCCCTCGGATCACTGGTTTCGGTTTCTGGAGTGGCAACATAAACAGTTGCTCCCAAAGTACTAGCCTGAACACTTAGGTGAATATCCCCTGCACCAGCATTCCACGGAAATTCTTTCCTAGCTCTCCCACGTCAACGAGGACGTCATAATAGCACGGCTCCGCTCGCGACACCATATGATGTCATCGGAGCCATAAGAGAACCTCGTCGGCGTGCTGACGTCAGTTCCACCCATTTTTTCCATGCCACCGAGGCAAACAGGGGACCGAGACATTTTCACATGTATACATAGTATAATAAATATATATATATTCACTGAAAACACCATAGGTTTCAGGCACGTTATAGTTAGAAATTAGCATTCAAAAAACCTTAGAAATTCACTGAAAAAACCATAGGTTTCAGGCACGTTATAGTTAGAAATTAGCATTTAAAAAACCTTAGAAATTCACTGAAAAAACCATAGGTTTCAGGGGCGTTATAGTTAGTTGGACATTTCACTCGTACAAAACCATAGAAATTCCCCCGTTATAGTTAGTTCAGCTAACTATAACTCGCAGCGTCCCGCAATGCACTGCTGATGACGTCACATATTACATCACTCATGACATGGTCAGTGACATCACTCATGACATCACTGATGACATCTCAAATGACATCTCAAATGACATCACTGATGACATCACTGATGACATCATCCAGTGAATGTGTGTTTTTCAGAAAATTAAATATGTTTTATATATGTATATCTCAAGGTCGATGGAAGAATAAATGGGTATATAAGTGTCTAAATGGATGATTTGTTTTTGTAAAATTGATTGTATAACTGACTAAGTGTATCTTAGTGAATACATGGGTTAGTGAGTAATGTTTAAATATGAAAATATCTGTATCAGTCTCTCACTTTGTGTATAAGTGGCTGCATGGGTTGGTGAGTAGCTACATGAGTGTCTATATGGGTTATTAGTTGGTTTTTGAGTATCAGTATGAGTGTCTGAGTGTCTGTATGGTTCGGTGGGGGGTATAACTTAGTGCATAGATGCATGAATGAGTGACTCACTGTTTGTATGTGTTGAAGACAGCATGTGTGCAGGACTGTATAGGTTGATGAGTATGTGTATGGGTGTGTTAGTGAGTGAATGACTGTCTCAATAGTGTCTTTATGAGTAACTACATATGTTTTAAACTAGTATATGTGAGTATTGGTGTATATAAGTGAGTATATGTGAGAGTGAGAGATTGGAAGAGTTCCTGTACAAATAAGTAGGTGTTTCTATAAGTGATTGTTTAAGAGAGTAAGTATGTGTAAGTTTCTGTAGAAGTAAGTGTGGTAGTGTGTGTATAACTGTATATGCAAGTAAATGGATGTTTGATACTTTGTTTGCATGTGTGACTGTGTGTGAGTAACTCTATGGATGAGTGGCGGTGTGTAACTGGATGTATAGGTGTATGAGTACATATGATGAGTGAGTACATGTATGAGTGACTGTATAGGGACTGTTGGTGAATGAGTGGATGTGTGTGTAGATCTTGGAATTACTGAATAGGTGTGTTGTAACTGGTATTGGTATGTCCATTGTGTTGAAAATGTTAGTTTGTATTTTTGAGTGTGTGTATCAAAGGTTATATTAGGGTGAGAGGAGGTCTGCCACTCTATCACAAGGATGATGTCATCAGTGATGTCATCAGTGATCTCATTTGAGATGTCATCAGTGATGTCATGAGTGATGTCACTGACCATGTGATGAGTGATGTAATATGTGACGTCATCAGCAGTGCATTGCGGGCGCGCGAGTTATAGTTAGCTGAACTAACTATAACGGGGGAATTTCTATGGTTTTGTACGAGTGAAATGTCCAACTAACTATAACGCCCCTGAAACCTATGGATTTTCAGTGAATATATATATATATATATATATATATATATATATATATTTATAGGAAAATATTGTGCTTTTTAGGAAATCTGGTGCTTGTTTTCTAAACAGGTCGGGGGCTAAAAATATGTTTATAAAGACTCTATAAGGGAAGCAGGCAGACTAAAGGGGTCTATCAACTATCATCAAAAAGGATTTTCCTTTTAAGCTCATTCAGTGTAATGCGTCTACAGATTGGCGTATTGTAGTCAGATTTATTAAAATTCAAGCGATGGAAGATTAACTGTTATTTTAAAATTGGATTTTAGACCTGATTTGAAGAATGTTTTGTATGCCTTCGATGTTACTGATGTGCGTACCTATCTCCTATCTGCTACATATTATTTTACGAATGAGATATCCAAATTGCCTTATGGGTAGGCACACAATCTTTCATCAGAGGAAATTATGTAATTTGATTGTAATGTTCCAGTTCATGAACCGAGTCATTTGTGAGGTTATGAGTTATGACTTGATATGTTCATAGTGTGACTTCTGACTGATCAACTAAACAAAATTGTCCTTCATTTGTACAAGTGCTTGTGGATGGTTGGAACTGCCAATCATTTTAACACAACGGGACTTACATTTCAACATCAAACTTTGACCCAGTGCAATAGCAAGGCAAAAAAGGAAGAACGAAGAAGGAAGAGAGATATACGAAAACGGTCTTAAAGTGAGAGAGCTGAAGTGAAAAGATGCTGAAAGAGATAGATAGAGAAACAGGAATTATAGGGTGGTGGAAGGAAGAGGCATGAGTTGGGATCAAAATTAAGCAGCGTTGGCATTCAGAAATGCTGGAACTCGGCAGAGGTGGTGGTGGACTCATGAGAAAAACTTTGGCCCCTGTATTTATTTATTTTTACAAATTAAGCATATAAATTAAGACATTTTGGTTTTGATAGTGGTTTGTGTTTTTTGAGAGTAAAATATTGGTATAAGGTAAAGGATTTGATGTTTTCTACTCAGAGAGCATTCATCTGCCACCCTGATGAAATATATTGCATTTACGGAAAAAATACACTTAATTAATTAAAAGGAACAAGCAAAAGATCGATTAAAGAAGTTACTAAATACTGTTTCACATTGCAAACTCACACTTTTTAAATGAAACTAACAAAGTTTTAGGACCTTCCTTGCATATAAATATTAAACTAATACATACCTCTTAAACCATATATCATTTTAAGGACCAGCCTTTATGGGGACATCGCTTCAGGAAACTGAGCCAATCTTTATAATGATAGTGCTGTAATTTTAATAAATGTTTTAATACTTGTTTGTATTATTTATTCCAATTGTTTTATTTTAGTACAGTAAACTTAGTTACTAACTGTCCTAAGTGGATTCATAAATACAATCTGAGTGTTATTACCTGTCTAAATCAGATAGTAAACTCTCTCCTAGTCAAGATTATATTTAATGTGGGAGAGTATAATGTTTGGATGTCTGAATTTGTTGGAAATATGAATTTGTAAACCAAGCACGAAATGCTGCTTGAATCTACAGCTGGTGGTATGTCTGAAGCTTGGTATAAGAAAGATTGCAAATAAGAAAAATCTAATATTAGATAATGGGCCTCATTACATAAAGAAAGCACTGGGAGTGGTAAGTTAAGACACAGTCTGTGACAGAGTTTTAGACTGATTGGTGTCTTAAGTAATTGAGGAGCGCTCTTTTACCACTTTAGACAGCAGTAAATGGTTGTTTGTCACAGGATCTTTAATGGCATGTGCTGTTTTTGGGTGGAAATGTAGCAGCATTTGATGACATATAGTCAAAAACATAACATAACACAAAAGCACACAATAATCAACATAATAAAAAATAACAGTTTAGATCACAACAAAACAGTCAAAACAGAACACAACACAACAACGATAGTAAGACATAACAAAATCACACTGTGATAATGTTTTGTGATCTGGCCCACCATCCCAAACAATTAATGCAGGAAGACCTCTCTAATTGCAGTTTTAAATGCTATATAACTCATGGTTCAGTATCAATCGATGCTGGGAATGGAAGGAACCTGCCTAAGATCAGAGACGTTTATGACACTCTTAGTTATGCTATGTTGATATTGAGTTTTTATTCAATATATCGCTTGTGCTGAATTTTCAAGTTATATATATATATATACATATATACAAAATATATATATATATATTCACTGTAAAAACCACAGGTTTCAGGGACGTTATAGTTAGTTGGACATTTCACTCGTACAAAACCAGAGAAATTCGGGCGTTATAGTTAGTTGAGCTAACTATAACTCGCGCCCCCGCAATGCATTGCTGATGACGTCACATATTACATCACTCATGACATGGTCAGTGACATCACTGATGACATCTCAAATGACATAACTGATGACATCATCCAGAGACTGGGTGATTTTTAAAAGTTTAAGAATGTTATATATAGATATGTAAAGGTGTATTGAAGAATGAGTGGGTGTATGAGTGTTTGAATGGATACTTTAGTGGGTGCGTGACTGACTGTATAAGTGAGTGATTAAATGTGTCTTAGTGAATGCATGGGTGAATGACTAATCTGTGTGAATGTCTGTATCAGTCTGTCAGTTGGTGTGTAAGTCGCTGCATGGGTTGGTGAGTAGCTACATGAGTGTCTATATGGGTTAATGATTGGTTGTCTGAATACCTGTATGGGTGCCTGAGTGTCTGTGTTTGTAACTCCCTGCATGGATGTGTGAGTGGGTGATTCAGTGGGTGTATGGGTTCATGAGTGCATCTGCGAGGGGCTGTATGGGTGAGTGAGTGTGCGTATGGCTGTGTCGGTGACGTCTCAGTGGTACATGTGTGAGTAACTACATATGTGAAAGGCAGTATATGTGAGTGTTGGCGTATATAACTAACTATATGTGAGAGTGAGTGATTGTGAGAGTGGCTGTATAGATGAGTGTGTGCTTGTGTCAGTGATTGTAGAAGGGGGTAAGTATGTGTTAGTATCTGTATGAATAAGTGAGGTGGTGTGAGTATAACTGTATAGGTGAGTAAAAGGCAGTGTTATTGATTCTTTGGGTGACAGATTAGGTGTGTGAGTAACTCTATGGGTAAGTGACAGTATGTGCGTATCTGTATGGGTCTATGAGTGCATATATCAGAGGCTGTATTGATGAGTGACTGCGTGTATGAGTGACTGTATCGGTGAGTGAGTGGATATGTGTAGACCTATGAATCAGTGAGTGGGTATGTACTAACTGGTATTGGTGTGTCTATGGTTTCGAAAATGGTAGTCTGCATTTTAGAGTAGGTGTATGAAAGGTTATATTAGGGTGTGAGGAGGTGCATCAGATATTAACCGGATGATGTCATCAGTGATGTTATCAGTGATGCCATTTGAGATGTCATCAGTGATGTCATCTGACATGTCATGAGTGATGTAATATGTGACGTCATCAGCAGTGCATTGCAGTGGCATGAGTTATAGTTACCTCAACTAACTATAACAGCCGAATTTCTCTGGTTATGTACGAGTGAAATGTCCAACTAACTATAAAGTCCCTGAAACCTGTGGTTTTTTCAGTGAATTTCAAAGGTTTTTACAGTGCTAATTACTAACTATAACGTCCATGAAACCTATGTTTTTTTCAGTGAATTTCTAAGGTTTTTTAAAAGCTAATTACTAACTATATCGTCCCTCAAACCTATGGTTTTTTCAGTGAATTTCTAAGGTTTTTTAAATGCTAATTTATAACTATAACATAGTAGTTGCGTTTTCAGAGTGGTGCAGAAAGGGGGCTGGGCCTCTGACCAGCGCTCAGGAATTCCACTGCGTAGGATTTACAGGAAGTACCAGGAGGGCTTCTTGGCCCCCAAAGTCCCTCAGGAGTAAAGTGAACTTTATCCCCCAACCCGTAGTGTGCCAGGAGGTGCTTTTGCAGAGTGGTGGAGAAAGGGGGGCGTGGCCTCTAAAGACCTCTTAGCAATACCACTGTGTGTGACTTACTTGAGGTAACAGGAGGGGTAGTTGGCCCCCAAGGACCTCCTTGGGGGCCAACTACCCCTCCTGTTACCTCCAGTAAGCCCCACACAGCAGCATTGGTAAGTTTTCATAGCAGACCACGCCCCCTTTGCCCACCATTCTACAAACACGCTCCCTGGCACGCTCTGGGATGAGGATTAAAGTCCCCTTCGATGCTGGGGGCCCTTAGGGGCCAACTAGCTTAATTGACACTTCCAGTAAGCCCCAGATAGCTGGATTGCTGAGAGCTGCACACAGGCCATGCCCTTTCTGCACCACTCTGCACACGCGCCTCCTGGCATGCTCTGGGTTGGGGGATGAGGTCCCCTTGCCTCCTGAGGGTCCCTGGGTGTCAACTAGCCCTGCTGTTATCTCTAGTAAGCCCCACACAGCTGAATTGCTGAGAGTGGTCTGAGGACACGCCCCCTTTTTACACCACTCTGCAAACGTGCCTCCTGGTGCACTGCTGCTCAGGGGATGAAGTCCACTTTAATCTTGAGGTCCTCAGGACACATGTGGACCTCATCGCCCCACCAGCAGTGTGCCAAGAGGTGCATTTGCAGAGTGGTGTAAAAAGGGGCATGGCTTCGGACCACCCCTCAGCAATCCCACTGTGTGGGGCTTACTGGAAGTAGCTGGTGGACTAGTTGGCCCCTAAGGACCCTTAAGATTCTAGGGGATTCAATCCCCCAACCCAGAACGCACCAGGAGGTGCGTTTGCAGAGTGGTGCAGGGAGGGGGCGGGGCCTACGGCAAGATGGCGGCTTTTTTTTTCTTTTGGAAGAGGGGCTGTCTAGCCCCCCTTAAGTATTTTTGGGCCTTGTGGACCCCATCCCCCAGGGCCTGAGACATAGGTTGGTTTTATTAAAAAAAGAAAAACGGGAAGGGGGCTCCCGAGGCTGTTTTCTGCCCCGGGGACCCCATCCCCCGGGGCATTGCCTCATCTTTAAAAAAAAAATATATATATTCGGGAGGGGGCCACGTGGCCCCCCTTCCCTGGGCCACTTATGGCCCCGGGGACCCCATCCCCCAGTGCCGGCCCTCAAGTTGGGGACCACGGGGGAGCACCAATGCCCCCGTGGTCCCTGCCGGCTCCCCGGCTCCTGCGGGAGTCGGCATTGCTTTTGGACAAGGGGGAGCTGCTGATATGCAGCTCCTTTTGCCCAAAAGCAATTCTGCTTTGCTTCCTGGAAACAAGAGCAGGTTTTCTGCTCTCGCTTCCACAAAGCAAAGCAGAGTTTGCAATGACAGGGTGAACTGCAATGTACTGGGGTGGGCACCCAAGGACATTGCTGGAGCCCGCCCTGGGGGTTGGTGGTCCCCAGGGCCAAGGAGGGCTCCAGGAGGGAGGCCATGTGGCCCCCCTCCCTTCATAAGCAAAGCCCTCGGGAGGTGGTGGTCCCCGGGGCCAGGGGTCCGCAACGGACCCCCAGCTTCTTTTAATTAGTGCCCCAGGGGATGTCCCTGGGGCATGTGGGGGGGCTTGAGCCCCCACACTCCTTTATTTTCAAAGAGCCCTGAGGAGGTGGTGGGCCCTGGGGCTGCGGGGGGCCACGTGCCCCCTGCATTTGTTAATTAAAGCCCCGGAGAGGTGGCGGTCCCCAGGGTTGCGTGAGGGGGGCAGCAGCCCCCCACGCTTTAAAAAAAAAAAAAATAATAATAATAATAAAGCCCCGGGAGGTGGTGATCCCCGAGGCTGCGGGGGCCCCCGCATGTCCCCCACATAAACAAACAGGAGTGCACCCGGGACCTGGCCCACCCGGGGGCATATTAAAACGAAGCGCGGTACACCGCGCTTCATTTTTCTTATTTTCAGCTGGATTCGCGCACCCAGGGCGAATCCTTCTGAATTATTTTTTAAAAAAAATGCTTTTTGAGGCCCTGGGGGTCCCTGTGGGACCCCCTGACCAGGCCTAGGGGGTCGAGGTGTTTCTACCCTGCCCCCTTTCCATTTGTTTTAATCATTTTGTTCCCTTTTTTCTTGTGACTTGGTTTTGCCGAGTCATAAGATGGCTGCCAACACTTCTTGGTTTGGAGTGTTGGCAGCCAATCAGAATGAAGCTCGTGATCGGGAGGATTCGCGAATTCTCCTCGGTCACCAGATATCGATATTTTTTATTCTTAAATTTCTCAGGAACTACTGAATGGATTTATACCATTTAAAGCAAAGAGTGCACTCTGGACAAAGAGCTACCTCTCTGCCAAATTTGGTGTAATTCCGTTCAGCAGTTCGGGCTGTAGCCGCGACAAACGTTCCTATGGAAATGAACATGGAGAAAACGCACTTTGGGACCCCCCTTTTTTCCCGGCCCCCGCTTGATGAATCACCCCAAAACATTCGAAACAGGAGCTGACTGGAGCGGGCCATCAGTTTTGAAAATTTCACAAAGATTCGTCAATCGGCGCCAAAGATATTGGCAAATCAAAAAATGCTTTTCCTATGGAAACTAGGTCCTAACTATAACTACCTACTGGCGACCGATAGATTTTATATATATATATATATATATATATATATATCCAAATCACAAAGTTTTACCCCCAATGGAAGAGCCACAAACAGGTAGGTGATTTTCAGCTTTTAATCACGAAGGCTGCAGTCGAGATGGCTGAGAGAGGCATCAAATATTTCAATGGCCAGACGCGTTTTGGGTTCGTCATAACCCTTAATCATTGGCATAGTCCATAACAGAAGACAGGATTGTGCAGCTTTATATTCATTACATACCGCCCCATTGGGTGTGGCTACTCGCATGGCCTTGTGGTACTTGTAGTTGCCAATAATCATACTCCAGTGAGTCTGTCAACAATACGGTAACCTCAGTTCATGGTATTACCACAGTGGGGTGATGCGTGGTCTTACTTCCAACAAGCTGCAGTCTTATGCCTCCGTGATGTGACTACCTCCCGTCACATTGGAAACACCAAATGGCGTCACCACGGGAAACGCTGCACTAGCGGCGGGGCTCTTCCGCGGCTGGGTATAGCCGCTCAAATCCAAATCACAAAGTTTTACCCCCAATGGAAGAGCCACAAACAGGTAGGTGATTTTCAGCTTTTAAGGTTTGTGGCTCTTCCATTGGGGGTAAAACTTCATGATTTGGATATATATATATATATATATATATATATATATATATATATATATATATATATATATATATTCACTGAAAAAACCATAGGTTTTAGGGACAGTTATAGTTAGTTGGACATTGCACTCGTACAAAACCCGTGAAATTCCCCCGTTATAGTTAGTTCAGCTAACTATAACTCGCGCCCCGCAATGCACTGCTGATGACGTCACATATTACATCACTCATGACATGGTCAGTGACATCACTGATGACATCACTGATGACATCTGAAATGACATCACTGATGACATCATCCAGTGACTGTGTGTTTCTGTAAAGTTTAAATATTTTTAATATATATAGGGAAAGGCGTTTTGAAGAATGAGTGGGTGTATAAGTGTCTGTATGGATGATTTAGTAGGTGCGTGACTAATTCTATAAGTGAGTGATTAAACGTATCTTACTGAATGCATGGGTTAGTGACTAAACTGGGTGAATGTCTGTATCCGTCTGTCTGTTGGTGTGTAAGTGGCTGCATGGGTTTGTGAATAGCTACATGAGTGTCTATATGGGTTATTGATTGGTTGTCTGAGTATCTATATGGGTGCCTGAGTGTTTGTGTGGGTGGGGTGTGTGTGACTCTGTGCATAGATGTGTGAGTGGGTGATTCACTGGGTGCATGGTTTCAAGAGTGCATCTGTGATGGACTGCATGGGTGGGTGAGTGTGTGTATGGGTGTGTTAGTGAGTGAATGTATATCTCAGTGGTACATGCGTGAGTAACTACATATGTGAAAGGCAGTATATATGTGTGTTAGAGTATATAAATAGCTATAAGCGAGAGTGAGTGATTGTGATAGTGGCTGTATGGATGAGTGTGTGCTTGTATCAGTGATTGTATAAGAGCGTAACAATGTGCTAGTATTTGTATGAGTAAGTGAGCTGGTGTGTGCATAACTGTATAGGTGAGTAAATGGCAGTGTGATTAATTATTTGCATGACTGACTAGGTGTGTGAGTACCTCTATGGATGAGTGGCGGTGTGTGAGTGTCTATATAGGTGTATGAGTGCATATGATAGTCCTGTACTGAGTGACCGTAAGTATGAGTGACTGTACGGGTGAGTGAGTGGATGTGTGTGTAGACCTAAGAATCAGTGAGTGGGTATGTAGTTATTGGTGTTGGAGTGTCTATGGTTTTGCGAATGGCAGTCTGTAATTTAGATTGGGTGTATCAAAGGTTATATTAGGGTGTGAAGAGCTGCATCAGATTATCACGTGGATGATGTCATCAGTGATGTCATCAGTGATGTCATCAGTGATGTCACTGACCATGTCATGAGTGATGTAATATGTGACGTCATCAGCAGTGCATTGCGGGGGCGCGAGTTATAGTTAGCTGAACTAACTATAACGGGGGAATTTCACGGTTTTGTATGAGTGAAATGTCCAACTAACTATAACTGTCCCTAAAACCTATGGTTTTTTCAGTGAATTTCTAAGGTTTTTTAAATGCTAATTCCTAACTATAACGTGCCTGAAACCTGTGGTTTTTTCAGTGAATTTCAAAGGTTTTTTAAATGCTAATTTCTAACTTTAACGTAACTCAAACCTATGTTTCTTTTAGTGAATTTCAAAGGTTTTTTAAATGTTAGTTTCTAAATATGCCTACAGAGGTAGGACATGTGAAGAAAGAAGAAAAAACGCACAGAAAGAAAAAAAAGAAATGCAGAAAGAAGCAACAGAAGTCCTCAAAGACGAAGAAAAGTGCAGGAAGAATCAAGACATGTGCACAAAGAACCAACAGAGGAGCAGAAAGAGGCCTTGTTACAAAATCATCCTGTGCCCACAACTTTTCCGACGGGTACTGGTGTTAACTGACTCTGACTAACCAGGCCTAGAGCCAGTGGTATGCTAAAAGACACTTAGAATACAGTGAAAACACCTACATACACTAGGGAACACTATGCGTTGGGGTACCCCTGTGATTAGCATGACCTCCTCTGTAAGCCCCTAGTACATAATAGGGCAGGGGGATTAAAACTACCTCTTAAAACGTGCCACGGTGTGTGTTTGCACACTGATGAAGGGAGGGGGAGAGCCTGAGGTGACATGTGTGCAAGCTAAGGGTGGGCGGAATTTGCGGAGTTGCGTTCCGCAAAATTCCACGAAACGGCAAGAAATCTCCGCGAGCACGCGGAATTACACGTGCTCGCGGAGATTTTGCTGCGCCTGTGTTGTTCATTCTGGGACGATGCTCGTCTGCCCCTGAGAGTGACCCTGCATAGATTACAACTTGTAATCTATGCAGGGTCACTCTCAGGGGCAGACGAGCATCGTCCTAGAATGAATCCTGCCCTGCATATTTATCCACGAAGATGCCACCGTTTTGTGCAATACCTCTACTCAACTGGACTACTTTCTACTTGCTAATCAGTAAGTGCTACCTCGTTGGGTAAATGTATAGTGCCTTTCCTACACTGCAGCTGCGTAAAGGACCAGAAGAATTGACCCCAGTGACCTGTGTGTCTGTAACTTTGCCACCGTGCCGGAAAGGCGCCGGGGTCCTTTGAGTAAGCTGTCCATCATAGTGGGGAAAGGGCGGGAAGACGTTGCATACCACTAGTGTATGTGGGGCAAAACGGACGGGGCTTCCATGCGAGTTCACACGCATCTTGTTTATAAAGGGTCAGAGCACGATCTGAGCAGCAGATGAGGAGAAAGGACCTCCTGGCCACTGGACCTACACGGGGATTGCGCTCGAGAAAATCAAGGATGCAAAGACCTCCATCAAGGATTACAGCTAACTTTTCACGTTGGAAATGGAGAGAAGGCACATCTGCTTAACAACGCTCACGAATTCTACACGAGGATTGCGCTCGAGAAAATCAAGGATGCAAAGACCTCCATCAAGGATTACAGCTAACTTTTCACGTTGGAAATGGAGAGAAGGCACATCTGCTTAACAACGCTCACGAATTCTACACGAGGATTGCGCTCGAGAAAATCAAGGATGCAAAGACCTCCATCAAGGATTACAGCTAACTTTTCACGTTGGAAATGGAGAGAAGGCACATCTGCTTAACAAAGCTCACGAATTCTACACGAGGATTGCGCTCGAGAAAATCAAGGATGCAAAGACCTCCATCAAGGATTACAGCTAACTTTTCACGTTGGAAATGGAGAGAAGGCACATCTGCTTAACAACGCTCACAAATTCTGCACACCTGCCCTGCATATTTATCCAAGAAGATGCCTCCGTTTTGTGCAATACCTCTACTCAACTGGAGTACTTTCTACTGGCTAATCAGTAAGTGCTACCTCGTTGGGTAAATGTATAGTGCCTTTCCTACACTACAGCTGCGTAAAGGTCCAGAAGAATTGACCCCAGTGACCTGTGTGTTTGTAACTTTGCCACCGCGCCGAAAGCGCCGGGGTCCTTTGATTAAGCTGTCCATCATAGTGGGGAAAGGGCGGGAAGACGTTGCATACCACTAGTGTATGCGGGGCAAAACGGGCGGGGCTTCCATGCGAGTTCACATGCCTCTTGTTTATAAAGGGTCAGAGCACGATCTGAGCAGCAGATGAGGAGAAAGAACCTCCTGGCCACTGGACCTACACGGGGATTGCGCTCGAGAAAATCAAGGATGCAAAGACCTCCATCAAGGATTACAGCTAATGTTTGACGGTAGATCTGGGCAGAAAGCACTCCTGCTTAGCCTCGACCTTGCTGATGAATTTTTTGCGCTGATTAATGCGTTACAGAATTTGAGCTTCAACTCGGGCACCTGCTTTATTTATATCTGTAAGTGCTTCCTGTTGAGGTTTAATTTTTGTGACAGGAGCATCGTGCCAGAATGAATCCTGCCCTGCATATTTATCCACGAAGATGCCACCATTTTGTGCAATACCTCTACTCAACTGGAGTACTTTCTACTGACTAATCAGTAAGTGCTACCTCGTTGGGTAAATGTATAGTGCCTTTCCTACACTACAGCTGCGTAAAGGCCCAGCAGAATTGTCTCCAGTGACCTTGTGTGTCTGTAACTTTGCCACCGCGCCGGAAAGGCGCCGGGGTCTTTGAGTAAGCTGTCCATCAAAGTGGGGAAAGGGCGGGAAGACGTTGCATACCGCCAGTGTATGTGGGGCGGGGCCAAACGGGCGGGGCTTCCATGCGAGTTCACATGCCTCTTGTTTATAAAGGGTCAGAGCACGATATGAGCAGCAGATGAGGAGAAAGAACCTCCTGGTCACTGGACCTACACGGGGATTGCGCTCGAGAAAATCAAGGATGCAAAGACCTCCATCAGGGATTACAGCTAATGTTTGACGGTAAATATGGGCAGAAAGCACTCCTGCTTAGCCTCGACCTTGTTCACACATTTTTTGTGCTGATTAATGCGTTACAGAATTTGAACTTCAACTCGGGCACCTGCTTTATTTATATCTGGAAATGCTTCCATGCCCCCGAATTCCGTTCCGCCGCGGATCGCGGAAGTTTCGACATTTCCGCGTTCCGCGCGGAACGCGGAAATGCCGAAATTTCGCAAGTTCCACGAGCGGAACGGAATTTGCCGCCCACCCTTAGTGCAAAACACACCCTGTGGGTGTTTTAAGTTGGGGGATAAAGTCCCCTTGAATCCTGAGGGTCCCTGGGGTCCAACTAGCCCACTAGGTACCTCCAGTAAGCGCCACAGAGCTGCATTTCAGAGAGGTGTAAAAAGGGGCACGGCCTAGACCACCTTTCTGCAACGCAGCGCAGTGGTGCTTACTGGAAGCACCTGGTGGACTAGTTGGCCCCCAGGGTCCCTCAGGATTGAAGTGGAATTATTTCCCCAACTTAAAATGCGCCACAGAGTGTGTTTGCACACATCACCTCAGGCCCGTCCCCTCCCTTCACCACTGTGTAAACGTGCCCTGTGGCCGTTTTAAGTTGGGAGATTAAGTCCCCTTGAATCCTGAGGGTCCCTGGGGTCCAACTAGCCCACCAGGTACCTCCAGTAAGCGCCACAGAGCTGCATTGCAGAGAGGTGTAAAAAAGGGCGTGGGCTGGGCCACCTCTCTGCAACGCAGCTCCGTGGCGCTTACTGGAGGTACCTGGTGGGCTAGTTGGCCCCCAGGGGCCCTCAGGATTGAAGGGGAATTAATTCCCCAAATTAAAACGTACCACCGGGCGTGTTTGCACACATGTCACCTCAGGCCCCGCCCCCTCCCTTCACCACTGTGCAAACGCGCCCTGTGGCACGTTTTAAGTTGGGGGATTAAGTCCCCTTGAATCCTGAGTGTCCCTGGGGTCCAACTAGCCCACCAGGTACCTCCAGTAAGCGCCACAGAGCTGCGTTGCAGAGAGGTGTAAAAAGGGGCATGGCCTGGACCACCTCTCTGCAACGCAGCTCCGTGGCGCTTACTGGAGGTACCTGGTGGGCTAGTTGGCCCCCAGGGACCCTCAGGATTAAAGAGGTATTAATTCCTCAACTTAAAACGCGCCACAGGGCGTGTTTGCACACACGTCACCTCAGGCCCCACCCCCTCCCTTCACCACTGTGCAAACGCGCCCCGTCCTGCCATAGCAAACTACAGTGTCCCGGAGGTGGGCACCCCGGGACACTGCAGGAGCTGGCCCTGGGGAGTGGCGGTCCCCAGGGCCATCAAGGGCTCCAGGGGGGGGCCGCGCAGCCCCCCTCCCAACATTTTCAAAGCCCCGGGGGGTGGTGGTCCCCGGGGCTTGGGGGTCCATAACGGACCCCCAAATTTAAAGACTTAGTGCCCCGGGGAGGTGGTGGTCCCCGGGGCTTGGGGGGGCTTGGATGCTCCCCACGTTAAAATTTAAAGCCCCGGGGGGTGGCAGTCCCCGGGGCTGCGGGGGGGCTTGGATGCCCCCCCATGTTAAAATTTAAAGCCCTGGGGGGTGGCGGTCCCCTGGGCTGAGGGGGGCCATGAGCCCCCCGCATATATTGTCATAAAGCCCCAGGGGGTGGCGGTCCCCGGGGCTTGGGGGGGCCTTTGAGCCCCCACCCATGTATTTTTAAGCCCCGGTGGTGGCGGTCCCCAGAGCTGGGGGGGCTGTGAGCCCCCCGCAATTATGTAAGATAAGCCCCGGGGGGTGGCGGTCCCCAAGGCACAAGATGGCTGCCAACACTTCCTGGTTTGGAGTGTTGACAGCCAATTAGCATACATCTCTTGATCGGGAGGGTGCGCGGAGCCTCCGCGGCCATAGATATATATGTGTTTTTACTTTTGATTTTCTCAGCAACTACTGAACGGATTTACACCATTTAACAAAAAGGGTTCTTTCTGAACCAAGAACTACCGCTTTGCCAAATTTGGTGTAATTCCGTTCAGCAGTTCGGGCTGTAGCCGTGTCTAAAGTTTCCTATGGGAAATTGCAAGGGGAAAACACATTTTGGGACCCCCTTTTTTCTCGGCCCACGCTTGACGAATCACCCCAAAACTTTCAAGATAGGAGCGGACCGGAGCGCCCCACGAGTTTTGAAAATTTCGCGAAGATTCATCAACCGGCGCCAAAGTTATTGGAATCAGAATGTTATGAATTTCCTATGGAAAATAGGTCCTAACTATTACTATCTACTGGCGACCGCCAGTAGATAATAAATATATATATATATGTATATATATGTGTGTGAAACAAATCCTTTCTGCAGCGGTCAGAGCACCCTCGCACAGTATCCATTATACGCACAGAAGGATACGGCACCACCAACGAGGTAATTCTTCAAGAAATGTATTTATTAGGTATTACATATCACCAGGGTGAAATGCCCTACGCGTTTCAACCGTAGCCTTCGACAGGCTATATATATTCACATATTCACTGTAAAAACCAAAGGTTACAGGGGCGTTATAATGAGGCTCAGATTTCACTCATACAAAACAAGTGAAATTCAGCAGTTATAGTTACCTGAGCTAACTATAAATTACACCCCGCAATGCCCTGCTTATGACCTCACATAATACATCACTCATGACATGATCAGTAACATTACTGATGACATCTCAAATGACATCACTGGTGACATCATCCAGTGAGTGTAAATGTTTCATAAATAATTCTGAGACTTAAAGATATACTAAGCTACTGCATAAGTTAAATTACTATTCTGTCTGTACTACTAATAAGTGATACTATTTTTTAGATATGTGATCTGAATGGTTGTGTGACTGTCTGTACCAATGTGTGAGTGGGTGTGTGAGTGGGAGTCTGAGTGGCTGTATGAGTGAATAAGTGTGTGAGTAGCTGTATGGGTGAATAACTGGGTGTGTGAGTAGCTGTATGGGTGAGTGAATGGCTCTGTGTGTGACTCTATTGGTGAGTGAGTGGGTGTGTGAGTGGCTGTTATGGTGAGTGAGTGGTTGTTTGAGAGTGGGAGTGTAAGTGCTTATATGGGTTGATGAGTGGGCACTTGAGTGCTTGTATGGGTCTGTGAGTGTGTAAGTGTTTTTCTGTGTGTGTGTGTGAGTGACTGTAAAGGTGAGTGAGTGGCTACATGAGTGTCTGTATGGGAGAGTGAGTGGCTGTATGGGTGAGTGAGCGGCTGTGTGAGTGACTGTGGGTGAGTGACTGCATATGTGAGTAGCTGTATGGGTAGGTGACTGCATGTGTGAGTAATTGTATGAGTGAGTGAGTGAGTGAATGGATATCTGAATGGATGTATGGGTGAGTTAGTGGGTGTATGAGTAGCTGTATAGGTGAGTGACTGGATGTGTCAGTGACTGTATAGGTGAGTAAGTGTGTATGTGAGTGACTATATGGGTGACTAAGTACATGTGTAAGTGGCTATATGAGTGAGTGACTGCTTATGTGAGTGGCTGAATGTGTGAGTGAGTGCATGTGTATTGGCTGTATGGGTGTGTGAGTGGCTGTATGGGTGTGTGAGTGTGTGTGTGAGTCTGTATAGGTGAGAGAGTAGTTGTGTCAGTGGCTGTATGGGTGAGTGAGTGGGTGTGTGAGTGGCTGTATGGGTGAGTGAGTGGTTGCGTCAGTGACTGTGTAGGTATGTGAGTGGGTTTATCAGTGACTGTATGGGTGAGTGAGTGACTGTACATTACTCCAATAGATGGTGCCAGTCATCTGTTTCAAAAGAAAGAAATCATAAATATAAGTTACTATTACATTTTTTAAATTACACAATAAACAAAACAGTAGACATTTCTCATGCTGCAATAATATCTTATATTACATTAAAGCATTTCATTTTTCTTTTTTACTGTTCTCAGCTTTCATACTTGTTTACCATAAATGATGTCCTGTATAAAGATTCATCCTTGAAGAATGGGAAAAAAACAATCATATAGATTGTAGAAAAAAATAGAACTGCGCAGTATATCACTACAAATAAGTGACACTATGCATTGCACTAACTACAATTATTTTACCTATAGTTACTGAACTAATCTAAACAAACATATCTTCAAAATAACCCCTTTATTATTAAAAGTGGTACAATGCAACTAATACATATAATGGACATTGAAATTATGGAGCCCCTTATAATGACATACCCCTGGTAGGCCGCATGATGCAATAAGTGCCGACGATCCATGTAGAATAAATACCATATACCACTTTTTTTTACAGTAATACTCCTTAGAACTTTGATTGGAGAAACAAAAGATAAGAATTAGGTAGCTTGAAAGGCAAGTAGCCGTCATTACTTTTGTCAATTCAGTTACACTCTTTAATAGACAGTACAGTGTCCAGATGTTACACTAAGTCCTTCATGAAAGATGATAGCCATAGTAGTGTAAGTTCTTTCAGAAATTGATATTTGTATAGCTTTGAAGTTTGTACTCTCTGTTTTCAATTAACTTACCATCTGCTCTGCATCATTGTAATATTAATGTAAGATACTTTGCACTTCTTTGTACATTTACGGACTTTGCATTTACATTTTACTTTTTGATATAGTAGTGATTTAGAAAATAAGTATTTTATGAATGGCAAACTGTTTAAACCACTCTCCTTTCAATCTTTAGAACGCTTACCCTACTCTGTTTTAGCTCAGTTTCCATAGCAACCCCCTTTGGAACAGTCTCTTGTCCCAGTAGGTCAAAAGTTCACACCATTTTCTATAAGCAGCATACTAGCTTCAAGTTCAACTTAGCAGGTGTGGTTGACTGTTTGGAAATATAATCATATCCAAAATAGAAGTAATTGTTTTTAATTTTTCCAGAGGCAATCACAGATCTATCTACTTTCTGCTTAAAATCACTGCCTAATTTTAGCAAACCTGCTTATTTACACCATCCAATCAAATATCTTTTTTAAAACAGGTCCAGTCCTCCATTTTAACTACCTTTCATTTTGAAAACTGTTTCATTCAGCTCCAACCTTCTCCTGTGTGCTACTTCTCCTTGCCCTCAAAATGGTTAGAGTGTGGATTGTGGGTCACAGCTTTGTGTTGTGGGCCAGAGAGTGTGCTTTTACAGGGACTTGGGTTTGCCTAATGTGGACATTATTGGGTTGGCCAGATAGGGTTAAAGTGGCATCAATTGCTGCCCTTGGTTAAAATAATGCAGATTGCCAATATTCAGACCCCATGACTGTGCACTGTGGTGGAAATGACCTAGGCACACGTACTGGGGTAGGATTGGAAAACTAATGAAGAATACCTTTGCACAATTTATGGCACTTTTCCCTCACACTACCTTGGAGTACTCTAACATTTGCCAAAGGCAGAAAGGGAAGTGGTCAATCAAATTCTGGCTACAGATAGACAAATCCAGGAAACATGTCAATACAACTGTTTCTGCATTCGTTACAGACCACAACATTGGCTCCATCTACTACAAAAATGTATTGTTTGACATGTAGGGTATATATAGAAGTGACAGAGTCACAAGGAAAGGCAACAGGGTGTTCCTTAACAACTTGAAAGACTGCATCCTGTTTTATATGTAGTTATCATCTACATACAATAAACACAAAGGCTCTTCTAAGAGCCACCCATTTCTCTAACACTGGTGCCTTTTCTTTTTAAATCCCTTTTATTTCATCACATTCAATGCACAGAAGCACATAAAGGATTCCCAGGTGTGTGACTGACTGTATGTACCTGACTGTATGTGTCAGTGGTTCTGTGAGTGGCTGTATGAGTGTCTGAGTCAGTCTGTGAATGAGTGCATGAGTGTCTGAGTGGCTCTGTGTATGGGTGAAGAGTCTATCAGTGGCTCTGTGAGTGTGTGTGAGAGTGTCTGAGTGAGTGTGTGAGTGGGAGCATGAGTGTCTGAGTGAGTTTTTGAGTGGGTACATGAGTGTCTGAGTGGGTACATGAGTGAGTGGGTCTGTGAGTCAGTACATGAGTGTCTGAGCGGGTCTGTGAGTGGATGCGTGAGTGTTTGAATGGATGTCTGAGTGGGTGTATGAGTATCTGAGTGGCTCTGTTAGTGGGTGCATAAGTGTCTGAGTAGATCTGTGAGTGGATGTGTCAGTGTCTGAGTGTGTCTGTGAGTGGGTGCGTAAGTATCTAAATCGGTGTGTGAGGGGGTGTGCAAGTGTCTGAGTGGGTATGGTATTGGGTGTGTCAGTGTCTGTGTGGGTCTGTGAGTGGGGGCATGAGTGTCTGAGAAGGTCTGTGAGTGAGTGCATGAGTGTCTGACTCAGTGTGTGAGTGGGTGCTTTTGTGTATGTATAGCAATGGGTGTGCGAGTGTCTGAGCGGGTCTGTGAGTGGGTACATGAGTGTCCCAAGGAGTCTGTGAGTGGGTGTGTGAGTGTCTGAGTGGGTCTGTGAGTGGTAGCATGAGTGTATGAGAGCATCTGTGAGTACATATATGAGTGTCTGAATGGGGCTGAGAGTGGGTGCATGAGTGTCTGAGTGGGTCTGGGATGGGTGTATAAGTATCTGAATGGGTGTGTGGGTGGGTGCATGAGTGTCGGAGTAGGTGTGTGAATAGGCATGTGAGTGTCTGGATGGGTCTGTGATTGGATGCATAAGTGTCTAACTGGGGGTGTGAGTGGCTGTGTGAGTGTCTGAGTGGGTGCATAAGTGTCTCAGTAAGTGAGTGGGTGCATCAGTGTCTGTGAGTGGGAGCATCAATGGGTATGTGAGTGAGTGCATGAGTGTCTGACTTGGTCTGTGAGTGGGTGCATCTGTGTGAGTGTCTGAGTGGGCCTGTGAGAGGGTGTGTGAGTGTCTGAGTGGGTCTGCGAGTGGGTGCATCAGTGTCTGTGTGGGTCTGTGAGTGGGTGCATGACTGTCTCAGGAGGTCTGTGAGTGGGTGTGTGGGTGTATGAGTTTCTGCATTGGTTTGTGAGTGGCTGCGTAAGTGTCTGAGTGCATGTGTGAGTGCCTGTATGTCTGAGTGGCTCTGTGAGTGGGTGTGTAAGAGTCTAAGTGGGTGTGTGAGTGTATGAGTGGGTCTGTTATTGGGTATGTAAGTGTCTCAGTGGGAGTAGGAGCAGGTGTATCAGTGTCTGTGTGGGTCTGAGTGGGTGCATGAGTGTCTGAGTGGCTCTGTGAGTGGGTGCATAAGTGTCTGAGTAAGTGTCTGAATGTATTTTTTTAAGTTTACATCAGAATTTGCGAATCCCCTGCGAAGTTGCACAGGGGCCACGCTGAGCGTCGTGACAGATTCGTGAATCCTCGCACATGAGAAAAAAAAACTTTTGGGTTATTTTCTTGCTTATCAGGAGTCCTTCACAGACCCCTATATTGCATCCAGGGGTCAGGGTACCACTACCCTGCCCCGTTTCGCTGCATTTCATATTTATTTTACCTGCCGGGGACTGTTTTTCGATGTCTAAAGTGGCAGGCACAACTTTCTTCTCAGGTTTTTGCCAGCCAATCATGGCAGTGCTGTTGGCACGTGGAATCGGGAAGCGCTGGAATGGATTCACGCCTCTAGATATAGAATTTTTTTTCCTTTTAACAATTCAAAAAATATTGAACAGATTTACACCAAATCACAAAAGTGGCTCTTTCTGGACCAAGTGCTAGCGTTCTGCCAAATTTGGTGTAATTCCGTTCAGCACTTCGGGCTGTAGTCATGTTCAAAATCCCTATGGGAATTAACATGGGAAACATACTTTTTTTGACCCCACCTTTTGCTCAGCCCCTGCTTGATGGATCACCCTGAAACTTTCCATGCACAACTAGAATCAGGAGGACACCATTTGGGAAAATTTTGTGAAGATTCGTCAAACGGCGCCAAAGTTACAAGCAAGTCAAAAAACGCTATTCCTATGGAAACTAGGTCCTAACTATAACTACCTACTGGAGACCGCCAATAGGTAATATATATATATATATACATATAATATTGTGAACAAGTCCAGGAGGTGGGCGGAACACGTCATCTTGCCATGAAAGAGAAATAAACAAAAGATTACCAGCACGAAATTGGTGTCCGTGTCCCGCTATCAGCTGGCAGCGCTGTGGGAAATCTGTTGGAATATATATATATGTTATGTTATGTTAATAAGGTTTTGTAGAGCGCTCGTTCACCGATTGGTTTCTTGGCGCTAATCCTAGAAGGTGCCGTGGAGGTTGACAGTTCAATTGTAAGCCTTAGTGTACAACCAAGTTTTGAGCAATTTTCAAAATCTCAATAAGTCAGTGCTGGACCTGATTTCCAGGGGGATGGAATTCCACAATTTAGGGGCCAGAATTGCAAACCTGGCTCCTCCTAGTCGCTTTAACTTAAAGGTAGGAGTTGCCAGTAATAGGAGGTGAGCCGAGCGAAGATTCTGTGAGGGAGAGTACCTGGTAATAAGGCTGTCTATAAAACCAGGGCCCTGACCATGCAGTGACTTGAATACCAGACAGCCGATCTTAAGCACACAGCGTTGAGGAATGGGGAGCCAATGCAATTCCCTCAGAAGGGGGGAAGCATGATTCCACCGTGGTTGCTGGTAGATCAGTCTGGCTGCCTGATTCTGGACTATCTGCAGCCGTTTCATAAGACCGGCTGGTAATCCAAGATAGATTGTGTTGGAGTAGTCAAGGTGCGATAGAACCATAGCCATTACCACCTGTGTCAATGCAGCCTGGGTCAGCAATCTACTTATCTTTCTGATCTTACGCAGCTGATAAGCACAAGAAGATACAACTGAGCCAACATGCGTTTTTAGAGACAGGTCATTAGATATCTTAACTCCAAGACTCTTGGCTGATGAGGAAGGGATGGGAGGGGGGCCCAGTTCTCCAGGCTAGTAGTGCGGGCCCCAGAAAACCTGGCTGCCACCCGTCAAGACTAATTCCGTCTTTCCTGGGTTTAATTTTAAATGATTGCAGTCCATCCAATTACAGATGAAACGCATGGTCGACTGAAAGACAGAGATTGAGTGGGGCGAGTTGTCAATAGTAAAAAACAGTTGTAGATCGGCCGCATAGTTGAAGGTAACCATTTTCCTTTCATTCAACAACCTAATAAATGGAAGGAGGTTCAGGTTAAATAAATGTGGGGAGAGCGATGAGCCCTGTGGCACCCCACACGTAATTTTTTTCTTGGGAGCCATGAACTGGGCCAGGCGAACTGCTTGGAAACGATCTTCCAGGAAAGAACATATCCAGCTTAAGGCTGACCCCTGAATGCCTGCTTCCTTGACACGGTCCACCAGGATACCATGGTCGACCGTGTCAAAAGTTGCAGATAAATCCAGCAGCACCAAGGCCTGAGGAATACCTTTGTCAGATTTCTCCCGTAGGGAGTCAAGAACTGCAGTGATTACTGTCTCCGTGGAGTGGGCAGGACGAAAGCCTGCTTGATGTAAATCAAGATAATTAGTCTGTTCCAAAAAGTTGGATAGACATTTTGCCACATGATCCTCCAACACCTTAGCCAGGTACGGGAGTAAAGAGATGGGTCGGTAATTTGATAAAATCTGGGGGTCGGCCCCCGGTTTCTTCAAGAGGGCGATCACAGGGGCCTCTTTGAAGAATTTGGGTACACAGCCCTGGGATAAAGAATCATTTAGTAGGGCAAGTGCAGGACCCGGTAGGGCAGTAAAGACCTCCTTTAAAACATGTGGGGGACAGCAATCCATAGGAGAACCAGAGCTGACTTTGAGCAAAAGGCTATGAAAGATCTTGGTGTCAATAGAAGGGAAAGTTTCAAGGGAATATAAATTTTTAGATGTAGCGGGAGAGACTTCCTGAGCATTATGAGTGGGAATACTGGCTTTGATAAGGGAGATTTTCTCAATGAAAAAATCATTCAATTGATCGCATAGAGCTTGTGAAGGGGAGGGTTTTCTTAGAACTCTATCTGGGTTTGACAATTCCTCTACAATATTAAATATTTCCTTAGATTGATTGGTGGAGGTAAGGATTCTAGAGGAAAAGTGGGCGGCTTTAGCATTCCGAATGCATTTTTTATATTCCCTCATGGTCATTCTATATATATATATATATATATATATATATATATATATATATATATATAATATATATATATATATATATTTACTGAAAAAACCATAGGTTTTAGGCACGTTATAGTTAGAAATTAGCATTTAAAAAACCTTAGAAATTCACTGAAAAAACCATAGGTTTCAGGGACGTTATAGTTAGAAATTAGCATTTAAAAAACCTTTGAAATTCACTGAAAAAACCATAGGTTTCAGGGACGTTATAGTTAGCTGGACATTTCACTCGTACAAAACCATAGAAATTCCACTGTTATAGTTAGTTCAGCTAACTATAACTCGCGCCCACATATTACATTATTCATGACATGGTCAGTGACATCACTGATGACATCACTGATGACATCTCAAATGACATCACTGATGACATCACTGATGACATCATCCAGTGAATGTGTTTTTATTTAAAGTTTAAATATGTATTATATATATACCAAGGTGTATTGAAGAATGAGAGGGTGTATAAGTGTCTGGATGGAGGATTTAGTAGGTGTGTGACTGACTGTTTAACTGAGTTATTACATGTGTCTTACTGAATGCATGGGTTAGTGACTAAACTGTGTGAAAGTCTATATCAGTCTGTTTGCTGTTGTATACGCTGCTGCATGGGTTGGTCAGTAGCTACATGAGTGAACTAACTATAACAGTGGAATTCCTATGGTTTTGTACGAGTGAAATGTCCAGCTAACTATAACGTCCCTGAAACCTATGGTTTTTTCAGTGAATTTCAAAGGTTTTTTAAATGCTAATTTCTAACTATAACGTCCCTGAAACCTATGGTTTTTTCAGTGAATTTCTAAGGTTTTTTAAATGCTAATTTCTAACTATAACGTGCCTGAAACCTATGGTTTTTTCAGTGAATTTCAAACGTTTTTTAAATGCTAATTTCTAATTATAATGTTCATTAAACCTATGGTTTTTTCAGTGATTTTAAATTATCATTCCATTCTCAACCTAGTGAAAGCAGCCGATATCGGCAGTTTTCCAACAATAGCTTCCACAAAAAAATTCGCCACAAATGAGAGCGACAACTAATGCTAATAATATGCAGAGTAACTCAGTGCACCACAAGTCAACGCCACGTGGACTTATTAAGACAGAATTCATTAGGCAAAAGACATTGCTACCAGTGCGGCCTGCCCGGACCACGCATCATCGCAGGCTCCACACACGCTGGTTGCTTCAGGTGACACTAACTGTACAGCTCAACTCAACGCCACATGGCTGTGGGCCCTTGCTGACCGCTGCCTCCGGCCTACACTGCGGTCATCAGGGCTCACATTTAAAATTGACTCTTGATTCATTAATTGCAGAGTCCAGTAGGCAACTAAGTATTACGTCTTACGTCCCTAAAATAATTACATTATTCATTATTCATGACATGGTCAGTGACATCACTGATGACATCACTGATGACATCTCAAATGACATCACTGATGACATCACTGATGACATCATCCAGTGAATGTGTTTTTATTTAAAGTTTAAATATGTATTATATATATACCAAGGTGTATTGAAGAATGAGAGGGTGTATAAGTGTCTGGATGGAGGATTTAGTAGGTGTGTGACTGACTGTTTAACTGAGTTATTACATGTGTCTTACTGAATGCATGGGTTAGTGACTAAACTGTGTGAAAGTCTATATCAGTCTGTTTGCTGTTGTATACGCTGCTGCATGGGTTGGTCAGTAGCTACATGAGTGAACTAACTATAACAGTGGAATTCCTATGGTTTTGTACGAGTGAAATGTCCAGCTAACTATAACGTCCCTGAAACCTATGGTTTTTTCAGTGAATTTCAAAGGTTTTTTAAATGCTAATTTCTAACTATAACGTCCCTGAAACCTATGGTTTTTTCAGTGAATTTCTAAGGTTTTTTAAATGCTAATTTCTAACTATAACGTGCCTGAAACCTATGGTTTTTTCAGTGAATTTCAAACGTTTTTTAAATGCTAATTTCTAATTATAATGTTCATTAAACCTATGGTTTTTTCAGTGATTTTAAATTATCATTCCATTCTCAACCTAGTGAAAGCAGCCGATATCGGCAGTTTTCCAACAATAGCTTCCACAAAAAATTCGCCACAAATGAGAGCGACAACTAATGCTAATAATATGCAGAGTAACTCAGTGCACCACAAGTCAACGCCACGTGGACTTATTAAGACAGAATTCATTAGGCAAAAGACATTGCTACCAGTGCGGCCTGCCCGGACCACGCATCATCGCAGGCTCCACACACGCTGGTTGCTTCAGGTGACACTAACTGTACAGCTCAACTCAACGCCACATGGCTGTGGGCCCTTGCTGACCGCTGCCTCCGGCCTACACTGCGGTCATCAGGGCTCACATTTAAAATTGACTCTTGATTCATTAATTGCAGAGTCCAGTAGGCAACTAAGTATTACGTCCCTAAAACCTACATAATATCCTTTTAGTATCCTTGCTTCAAGAACTTCTTTTATATCAGTTATAGCTTTAGTACAATGACCAAATTCATCTTGCAAGTCCAAAGGAACACTGAATGGCAGTCTACACTGCAGACATCAGAGCTCACAATTTGAATTCAGTCTTGATTTATTAATTGCAGACAGAATTGTACTCTATGTCCTCGAATTTTGTCAAGAGGAAGTGACAAAAAGCATTCCTTGATATCTGTGCTGACTACTGCCTTCGATCTACACTGCGGTCAGCAGGGCTCACAATTCAGATCAAGTAGCGATTGCAGATGACGCAGTCCAGTAGGCAAGAGACATTGCATCATCGCTGGCTGCGCACATGCTGAGCGCCACACCTACCACTAACTGTATGCAGCTCAAGTCAACGCCACGTGGCTGTAGGCCCTTCCTGACCGCTGCCTCCGGCCTACACTGCGGTCAGCAGAGCTCACAATTCAGATCGAGTCGCGATTGCAGATGACACAGTCCAGTAGGCAACAGACATTGCATGATCGCTGGCTGCGCACACGCTGAGCGCCACACCTACCACTAACTCTATGCAGCTCAAGTCAATGCCACGTGGCTCTGGGCTCTTCCTGACCACTGCCTCCAGCCTACACTGCGGTCAGCAGGGCTCACAATTCAGATCGAGTCGCGATTGCAGATGACACAGTCCAGTAGGCAAGAGACATTGCATCATCGCTGGCTGCGCACACGCTGAGCGCCACACCTACCACTAACTGTATGCAGCTCAAGTCAACGCCACGTGGCTGTAGGCCCTTCCTGACCGCTGCCTCCGGCCTACACTGTGCTCAGCAGGGCTCACAATTCAAATTCAGTCTTCATTCATTAATTTCAGAGTCCAGTAGGCAACTAACTATTACGTCCCTGAAACCTACATATTTCGACAGTGTATTCCATAAATGTTTCATCTTTTGTTCCATACACCTACACTGCGGTTAGCAGAGCTCACAATTTAAATTGAGACATGATTTATTTATTGCAGAGAGAATTGTACTCTATGTTCACGAATTTTGTAAACAGGAAGTGACTAAAAGCATTCTTTGATGTCTGTGCTGACTACTGCCTTCGATCTACACTGCGGATAGCAGGGCTCACAATTCACATCGAGTCGCGATTGCAGATGACTCAGTCCAGTAGGCAACAGACATTTCTCCCAGTGCGGCTCACCCGCACCACGCATCATCGCTGGCTGCGCACACGCTGAATGCTTCTGATGCCCCTATCTCAGTGCAGCACAACTCATGGACCCTTTATGATACAATGTTTTGTGTATAATTTCACATCTGCTGCCCCTACCTCAGTGTACCACAAGTCATGGACCTTTTACGATACAATCTTGTGTGTATTATTTCACATCTGTTGCCCCTACCTTAGTGCAGCACAAATCATTGACCCTTTATGATTGAATCTGTGTGTCTGATCCAATGATTACTGTTGACAGCACCAACAATTCCCGGAGGGCTGGCTTACACTCACCCCACACGCATCCAGCACAGACGTCACTGGACATGTGACCCTGGTAATAAAAATGAGTCGAGCGCACGTGCCCGTACCCAGTCCCACTATCTATCTGTGTCCGTGTGTTCATTATGTATGCAAGATGCCGCCCCTGGGCCCTACCACATTACATTGTGCTGTGGACAGCGTATGCAACCATGATACCTCTGGCAGTGGGGAAAACTTCGGTTAGATAGATAGATAGATACTCATTTATATGGTGCACCGAATCATCCCCAGAGGGATCTCTCGGCGCCTGAGAGAGGGACACCAAATAGTCAGTAGAGTCTAAAACAGCCAGGTTTTGAGTAGCTTCTTGAACCGTGCGAAAGTAGAGCAGGCACGGATCTCCTCCAGGCGCCTATTCCAATGCTGAGGGGCAAGATGAGAAAAAGCCCGGCCACCTATCTTGACCTTTCTGATTCTCTGATTGCAGAGTAGAGAGCGATTACTAGATCTTAACTGCCGCGTTGGTCGGTACAATTCAAGTGTTTCTTCAAGTAGGCAGGGCCGTTTCCCTGTAGAGACTTAAAGACTGTACATAACAATTTAAAGATGGCCCGCTTCCTGATGGGGAGCCAGTGCAGTTGATGTAGGAGAGGAGCAGAGGGCGTACGTGCTGGCTTATTCAGGGCTAGGCGGGCTGCCGTGTTTTGGACCACCTGCAGTTTTGATGCCAGGTCTTCCCTTATTCCCACAAGCAGGGAGTTGCCATTCAAGTCAATTCAATTCAATTCAATCTTTATTCGGATACAAAACATATCCATGAAAGTGCAGAATAAAAAAAATACCAGCACAACAATCAAACGGTACATACATAAATAAGAAAATTAAAAACAATGAGTGCAATAAACGCGTAGCTATAAATACACAAAAATATATACCTAGTGCAAAAGGTCAGTGCAGCAAATTCATCATGGGCCTATAATTTAAATCATTGGATCAGAGGTAGTAATAATATAATACTTAAAATCTAAATATTAAAATGCAGACACTTTAACATGTAACATAATACAATAAAAATACGTACAATAAAATTATGCGGCCCAGTCAAATATCGGGCATACAATCAAAACTGTTTATATTGTGCTCATAGAGACGCGGGAGCGAACAGCCAGTCTCGGGAAAGTACTAACAAGGAGGGTTAAATTTTCCCCATTGAGCATGACAATATCCCTGTATGCCACCTTAAAATCAGTAATGGCCGAAGCCTTAAAGAAAGGGATCAGCAGCTGCTTGCTATATATTTGATAAAAATTACAGAAAAATAAAAAGTGTAGCATAGATTGGTTGCCACGGTTCCCACAAGGGCAGGACATTAGCTCAAGGTTAGTATTGAAGCCTAAGGGGAAGCAAAGTAGATATTTTAAAGTGCCAGCCCTAAGACGAAAGAGCAAGCTTCGTTCCCAGCAGTTAGTCACTTTTAAAAGATAACTGGCTGGAAGTTTTGTGGGGGGGCCATCGGCATCCACCATAGTTATATACCGAGCGACTGAGGATTTCAAAATTTCTTGCTTACGTCTCAAGTCGCCATAGTATTTGTACAAGGCCCCCTGGATAATCTTTTTATTAATGCCTGCCATATTACCTGGGTCTGTAAAAATGTGTGGCAGATCTGCAATGGTCAGGCTAGCCTTGACAGCCGCCAACCATGGTATATCGCTACCCTTGTCACAATTAAGGCAATCAACTATGATGTCTCTAGTTAACGTGGCTGCTGGATTTTGCCATACTTTTATCCAGAAAATGACTGGACGTATCCTGATATAATCCTCAATAAAGGGTAAATTTAACTCATGATGGCAAACAAAGGAAGAAAAATAAATCGGTGCCCCCAAAATTCTCCGACAAAATCAATTTTCTTCTACCTGGATGCTGTTACAGTTTGCGTGGCCCCAAATTTCCGCTCCATATGTTGCGGTAGGTAGACACTGAATTTTGTATATTTTCAGTAGGGGTAACACTACCTCAGTTCTTCTCGGTTGGGGGAGGCACAGAATCGGGTTGGTAGCCTTTAAAAGTTTACTCCTGCTATGTGCCAAATGGGCAGCCCAAGTACCATTGTCTGAAAATACCAAGCCCAGATATGGAAAAGTGCGTGTGCATAACAGTTTTTCGGACCCAGAATTGATTACATTAACAGAATATTTTTGGGGCCGCAACTCAAAAATGATTTTTTTAAATTTGTGCAAAGGTCCAGCTTATTCATAAAATCTACAAAACCCCCAACTAAGATACGTAATGCATTGGGTGTCCGGCCCATTAGGACCGCATCATCCGCATACAATAGGGTGGGTAGCTTGTTGCCATTGATCATCGGGACGTCCTTAGTCAATTTGGACAACTCATTATTCAGCTCATTAATATATAGGATAAAAAGCAGAGGGGCCAGTACGCATCCCTGCCAATCATGATGTTCCCTGATACTGCCCTCGTCCCTACTGATCCTCACCTTAGCCCCCAGATCCCTATGTAAGTAAGGCAAAAAGTGTACTAAGGCCTCGTCCAGCCCGTAATTTAAAAGACATAGCCAAAGACGCGATCTATTTACAAAATCAAATGCTGAGGTGAGATCCATAAAGGCCAGGTAAATTGGGGACTGTCGAGCTATCGTGTATTTACCAATAATCAAATTTAGATTAAGGCATTGCTCTACAGTTCCCAATTTGCTTCTGAAACCTAACTGACATTTATCTAAGATACTTTCATCCTCAGCCCAACTCCTAATTTTATTAAATAATACCCGCCCAAGTATCTTGAGTGTGTTGTCAATCAAAGAGATCGGTCTGTAACAGCTAGGGTTGGACATGTCCCCTTTTTAAAAATCGGGACTATAATGCTAGTTGACCATGTGCTGGGGATATGAGAATTTGTTAGATTGTTAAAAACATTGAGTAAAAGCAGTGCCCAAAACTCCGGTTTATGCTTGATAAGATCAATATAAAGCCCATCCGGGCCAGGGGCCTTGTTACCTAGACTTTGATCAATAGCGTCCTCAACTTCAGCTATCGATATCTGGACTCGTGAAGCAACGTGAAGATCTATATGGGCCTCATTCTGAGTAGAAGCTGTATATATTTTTGAAAAATGTGCTACCCAAGCTTCGCTGGTTATATTACAGCTTAGAGGAGTTAAATTCTGGCCCATAGTTCTCATATTTTTAACAGATGCCCAAAAGCCATTTGTGTTATTTAAACTCGCAGCGCTGGCCAAATTATCCCATTGTTCTCTTAAGATCTCATCTTTCCTCTGCTTAACCACTTTATTGTATTGATTCCTCATTGATCTAACAAGGCTTGCATCCCTTGGTGTAGATGACAAAGCAGCACAAAGCTCTCTGTTGGCCCATGAGCAATCACTATTAAACCACTTAGTATTGTGGTTATTGGTAGACAGGGGTTTTGAGATCATTTGTTTGATGCCTGCGCATAAATGGGCAAAGGCAACAACTACCTCAGGATTGGGGTCCATAGGCGACAAACAGGTATCGACAAATGTTCGATAAGATATTACCATATTCGAGAACACATAACTATTGTCGATACCTTTCCATATAATTCTTAAGTTGTCAGTTGAGGGTGATAAATTACTTGCTCCTGGTTCTACAATAAAATTGGCTCTAGAAGTGACCCTAAGCATGACCGAGGTTGGGTTATGGTCCCCAAAAACAGTGGGTATAACCTCCGCCCTAACTAAAATATCTTCCAGCGAGGCTGATATAAAAACATAATCAATTATTGAGGCACAGCCACGACCTCTGAACGTTGGTGTTGGGTGACTGTCGTTATGGTTTGTGGCTGCAATGTCCATCACATTTAATAACTCATGGTTTGACAAACAGTCCACTAATTCAGTCCCCCTTTTACACAGATTTACATATGGTACGTGGACGGTGTCTGATATATTTGCCCCAGAAATCTTAACATTAAAATCTCCGCCCAGACAAATTCCAGCTAGATTGCGGTTCCCTATTGCATTGTATGACTGACACAAAATTAAAAAGATTTGCGACAATCATATTGGGTACACTCAGGAAATCGTTATAATAAAAATTAATAAAACAAATAGAAGCCCCCGTGTATATAGCAAAGCTTGGAAGTTGGGGCTATTTGTGGAAATAGTTTTGACACTGCCACCAGACAGAATATTAACCCAAATAGAATGGCCGCCAGAAAGTCGCCCATGTATAGGAGCAGGTGCGCAGACATTAAAACATTGAAAGCCCTCGAGATATAAATCCCCTGTAGCCCAGGTCTCCTGGAACATTAAAATGTCAAATTTATTTACCAGCTTGACCCAGTCCTCGTTATTTACTTTAGACGCTAAGCCGGCAACGTTCCAGCTTAGCACCTGCAGATAGTGATCTAAGGGCCCAGAAACATCACTTACCAGGGGGACAGATGCTAATGTGGTAGGGGCCAATTCGATGGGCAATGGTATAAGAGGCAGTCAATCTAGAGTGTCTAAACCAGAAAGGGAAGTAAACCTATTTTGTGACAAGAGTGGGGAGATGACTGGTATGTTATGGAAGACATTGGGTTTATAAAAATAGCCAAGAGGCAATGACCAAATGTCAGTAGGTAAGGAACTGTTGTACTCTCTTAAACTTAATATAGATTTTACCAGGGCCGGCCGGCGAAAGTTAATAACAACGCAGTCTCCTTCTATGGTCTTATCAGAGGGACCAACCCAGCTAACCATGCGCACCATCAAGATATGATTAATGTTAGGCGCACTAAACCCTTTATGCTTTGCCAGCCAATTAGCACTCTTATTACGCAGTTAATCCCAGGACTCTGGCTGATTTTTCCCTATAGGGGGCACCCCTGCTAAGACCAAGACATAAGGGCAGGCCTCAGGTGGTAAACTTAAAACATCTTATCTTGCTTCAGCGGGCCCGCAAACATTTTTTCTGGTGGCAGGGTCCGTACTCTGGGACTTATGTACTTGGCTGGCATTATTTACAGGGGCTATACTAGGAATAAGAGCAGCTCGTTGGCTAGGCAGCTGTAGTGTGTTGGAAGTACCTGGGTGTGAATTTTTCCCCGGGTGGATGGAAGACTCAGGGAAAATACATTCTTTAACTTTGCGACAAGTATCGCAAGTATCACAAGACCCAGTTAACATAGGTTGCGCAGCAGTTGAGGTTAGCTGTGGCATGCTAGAAATGCTAGGGGGTAAGCCATTCTGAACCTGTAGTTTATCAGACAACTTGGGTGCGTTACTGTGCAAACTAGACTTGTTAACAAGTGATTCTAGATGATCCAGGCGCTTCCAGAGTGAGGCAAAATTCTTGTCAACAATTTCCTTGACACACTCAAACATAGTGTCTACAATAATGTCAATAGCAGTGTCTCCCAGTGTACAATTATTAAAAAGTGCTGGTATGGGCTCCGTCTGAATCTGAATATGAATTGAATGGTTAGACATTCAATAGGCTTTAAAGCAGCAGGGGCACCAGCAATTACTGCATCAGTCACTATATCAGCTGTGACCGCTGGACCTTGAATCCATGTGCTTAGAGCGGTATGCTGTGGTTTTAGGCGGGATGGTTGTTTCCTCTTTGGGCAGACAGGCTTAGTTATTTTCCTTTTCCTTTTTGCCCCTGAGATTTCGGGATTTGGGGAAACAATCACATTAACGCCTGTGTCCTTACAGCAATTTTGTGGCAAAGTATTTGCAGCCTCTCTGGGGACCCCAATAGATTTGTTATCCTCAATGCTCGGCCTGCTTCCCAGGGCTGGCAAATGCAAATGCGTATTATGACCAGTTGGAGAATTCAACATCATAGAGGGGCTGATGTGATCGCTGTTCACAGGTGAGGGGGTGGGTTGAGGGGTTATAGATCCGAGGGACATGCGCCTCTCAGTTAATTCAATTTCGGTGCTAACAATATTAACAACTCTCTCCAACATACTGTCTATAGAGGCTGAGGCACGCAAGCTAGGCATAGCGGACCGTTTGGCCATTACAAATAAATTCCACAGGGGCACGCCTTGCTTCACTCACCATACAGATGTCAGAGATGATGGCGAATGTCAGAGGGGTGACCCAGCCCGGCCTACTCCGGTCGCCGACGGGCGCAGACGGGCCCGCCCTTGGCCCGGGCGCGGCCCGGCACGCCCGCGCGCGTTCGCGCTGCGGGAGGCCGGCGATGTTCTTATCGCGCCTCCAGGTGCAGATCAGCGGCGTCACGTCGAGCGCCGATGCAGGCTGCTGGGAGTTGTGGTTTTTGAGGAGCCGTTCCCCTCACGGCAAGCGTCTAAGGCTACTGGCCGTTCCCCTCATGGCAGGCAGGAAAAGCAAGGTCGGTGGCCGTTCCCTCACGGCGAGAAGGTCAGCTTCGTCAGCTTTGAGCTGGACAATTAAACTTGGGTTGCACGCCTTCTATCTTGCTAAATAGGGATGAGGGGGATCCCGCAGGAGACCACGCTGGGTGGATGGGCTGAGCCCCATTGGCTAGGTAGCGCACGGAAATTCTTGCAACCCCTCCTGACAGAAGCAGGAGGGGCGAGTGGAACACAAACCAGCAATGAAGCGCACCACAGGATCTCAGTCAACCAAGAAAAGTGGAGTGTAGGCACGGCACGGTTCCGTGCAAGAACCTTGGGGTGAGCCGTTGCCGGGGGAGGCCGCTAAAGAAATTACACATCTCCCAGCTCCGCACAGCTGAAGCCGAACACGGGAGATAGGCAGGTAATGACCACGGGTGACGCAGGGAGCTGCCATAGTCTAGTCGACTGATCAAAAGCGACTGAATCAGGGACTTCCTGGCCGCAAGAGGGATCCACAGGTTATGTAACTTTCTCTCGGTCATTGTACAAGTACGTACGTAGAGACTGGATCATTAGAGTACTGCAAGGAGAGTGTATAGTGAATTTATAAGTGCTTGGGGATTGGCGGAGTAATTGTATAAGTACATATGTTGGCGCAGCCTAACCCTGAACACAAGCTTGGCTCTAATTGGCTGCCCTCCATGTGCCAAAAACTGAAACTTGAACTTTGCATGGCCCTGTATTGCTACAGCTGCAACACTCCACTGAATGTGCAATAAACATTCATATCCACACAGATGTGTCATGTCCACCATCTTTCATGTGTGGAACTATGGATGAATGTAGGGTCAGTGATTCCCCGTACCTTCCATGTTGGCCATGTTGTGGGACTTGGCTCACAGAGTGACACATTGGCGCTTGCGACCCGGGTGACGTCAGCACTACAACAGGGACACCCGCATCAGTTGATTCCTCATACAGCCCAGGACGGAGCCACGCCCATAGCTCCGGAGTCATTCTTCACAGCCTCATGCAGGACTGGCATACGCCAGCCCAGCCCACTCCACTTACGCTACAGGGAAGGACAACAACGCTACATGGCCCAGATTTTCATTGCAGTGATCTGCTGGTCACACCCAAGTTGTCAGTACGCCACAGCCACTCCCTCACAGCTAGTATACACCCACACCACACCCATCCAGCACAGGCGTCACAGGACACGTGACGCTGCCAATAAAAAGACCGGGCGCACGTGCTCGACGCCATTTCAGAGTTGCTCGCACCGGATGCACTGCGGCCGGCACAGGCACACCGGCACGGGACGGTGACTTTCGGTCCACTGAGGTACGGGTACCGTAACTGCTGAGCGGGTGTGTAGCCTACGGTGATGGCTCCGTCCCGGTGGTCTGGACAGCTCAGGTTTTGTGTGCCCTGCTGGACCGCAGTGTAGGCCTGAGCCATCAGACACCGCAGGCCTACCGCCACGTGGTGTCGCCCGCTGGTCACAGAGTTAGTGGCACCACAAGGGCTGAGCGGGTGTGCAGCCTGGGATGAAAAGCCCGGTGCACTGGTATGTCCTCTGCCATGGCGAAATCAAGACCCAGCACCAAATGTGAGACCTGGTGGCCTGCATGGAGCGGGGCTGCATGATATGCAGGGTGCCGTGTCCGCGGGCCCCGGGCTTGGGCTTGCAGCGGCATGTTGTAGGCCCTCTTTTCTACACGCAGGTTGCAAAAGGTGAGCAGAGAGGCTTGTTAGCGCAGCAGCGGGCAGTCACCTCCGAGCAGTGGGAGTGGATGGGGTGCAGCAGCCTGGGTGCGCAGCGGCAGACAGTCATCTCCGGTCAGTGGGAGTGGATGGGGTGCAGCAGCCTGGGTGCGCAGCAGCGGGCAGACACCTCTGGGCAGTGGATGGGGTGCAGCAGCCTGGGTGCGCAGCGGCGAGCAGACACCTCTGGGCAGTGGAAGTGGATGGGGTGCAGCAGCCTGGATGCACAAAGGCGGGACAGAGAATTATAACGTGCCTGAAACCTATGGTTTTTTCAGTGAATTTCAAACGTTTTTTAAATGCTAATTTCTAATTATAATGTTCATTAAACCTATGGTTTTTTCAGTGATTTTAAATTATCATTCCATTCTCAACCTAGTGAAAGCAGCCGATATCGGCAGTTTTCCAACAATAGCTTCCACAAAAAATTCGCCACAAATGAGAGCGACAACTAATGCTAATAATATGCAGAGTAACTCAGTGCACCACAAGTCAACGCCACGTGGACTTATTAAGACAGAATTCATTAGGCAAAAGACATTGCTACCAGTGCGGCCTGCCCGGACCACGCATCATCGCAGGCTCCACACACGCTGGTTGCTTCAGGTGACACTAACTGTACAGCTCAACTCAACGCCACATGGCTGTGGGCCCTTGCTGACCGCTGCCTCCGGCCTACACTGCGGTCATCAGGGCTCACATTTAAAATTGACTCGATTCATTAATTGCAGAGTCCAGTAGGCAACTAAGTATTACGTCCCTAAAACCTACATAATATCCTTTTAGTATCCTTGCTTCAAGAACTTCTTTTATATCAGTTATAGCTTTAGTACAATGACCAAATTCATCTTGCAAGTCCAAAGGAACACTGAATGGCAGTCTACACTGCAGACATCAGAGCTCACAATTTGAATTCAGTCTTGATTTATTAATTGCAGACAGAATTGTACTCTATGTCCTCGAATTTTGTCAAGAGGAAGTGACAAAAAGCATTCCTTGATATCTGTGCTGACTACTGCCTTCGATCTACACTGCGGTCAGCAGGGCTCACAATTCAGATCAAGTAGCGATTGCAGATGACGCAGTCCAGTAGGCAAGAGACATTGCATCATCGCTGGCTGCGCACATGCTGAGCGCCACACCTACCACTAACTGTATGCAGCTCAAGTCAACGCCACGTGGCTGTAGGCCCTTCCTGACCGCTGCCTCCGGCCTACACTGCGGTCAGCAGAGCTCACAATTCAGATCGAGTCGCGATTGCAGATGACACAGTCCAGTAGGCAACAGACATTGCATGATCGCTGGCTGCGCACACGCTGAGCGCCACACCTACCACTAACTCTATGCAGCTCAAGTCAATGCCACGTGGCTCTGGGCTCTTCCTGACCACTGCCTCCAGCCTACACTGCGGTCAGCAGGGCTCACAATTCAGATCGAGTCGCGATTGCAGATGACACAGTCCAGTAGGCAAGAGACATTGCATCATCGCTGGCTGCGCACACGCTGAGCGCCACACCTACCACTAACTGTATGCAGCTCAAGTCAACGCCACGTGGCTGTAGGCCCTTCCTGACCGCTGCCTCCGGCCTACACTGTGCTCAGCAGGGCTCACAATTCAAATTCAGTCTTCATTCATTAATTTCAGAGTCCAGTAGGCAACTAACTATTACGTCCCTGAAACCTACATATTTCGACAGTGTATTCCATAAATGTTTCATCTTTTGTTCCATACACCTACACTGCGGTTAGCAGAGCTCACAATTTAAATTGAGACATGATTTATTTATTGCAGAGAGAATTGTACTCTATGTTCACGAATTTTGTAAACAGGAAGTGACTAAAAGCATTCTTTGATGTCTGTGCTGACTACTGCCTTCGATCTACACTGCGGATAGCAGGGCTCACAATTCACATCGAGTCGCGATTGCAGATGACTCAGTCCAGTAGGCAACAGACATTTCTCCCAGTGCGGCTCACCCGCACCACGCATCATCGCTGGCTGCGCACACGCTGAATGCTTCTGATGCCCCTATCTCAGTGCAGCACAACTCATGGACCCTTTATGATACAATGTTTTGTGTATAATTTCACATCTGCTGCCCCTACCTCAGTGTACCACAAGTCATGGACCTTTTACGATACAATCTTGTGTGTATTATTTCACATCTGTTGCCCCTACCTTAGTGCAGCACAAATCATTGACCCTTTATGATTGAATCTGTGTGTCTGATCCAATGATTACTGTTGACAGCACCAACAATTCCCGGAGGGCTGGCTTACACTCACCCCACACGCATCCAGCACAGACGTCACTGGACATGTGACCCTGGTAATAAAAATGAGTCGAGCGCACGTGCCCGTACCCAGTCCCACTATCTATCTGTGTCCGTGTGTTCATTATGTATGCAAGATGCCGCCCCTGGGCCCTACCACATTACATTGTGCTGTGGACAGCGTATGCAACCATGATACCTCTGGCAGTGGGGAAAACTTCGGTTAGATAGATAGATAGATACTCATTTATATGGTGCACCGAATCATCCCCAGAGGGATCTCTCGGCGCCTGAGAGAGGGACACCAAATAGTCAGTAGAGTCTAAAACAGCCAGGTTTTGAGTAGCTTCTTGAACCGTGCGAAAGTAGAGCAGGCACGGATCTCCTCCAGGCGCCTATTCCAATGCTGAGGGGCAAGATGAGAAAAAGCCCGGCCACCTATCTTGACCTTTCTGATTCTCTGATTGCAGAGTAGAGAGCGATTACTAGATCTTAACTGCCGCGTTGGTCGGTACAATTCAAGTGTTTCTTCAAGTAGGCAGGGCCGTTTCCCTGTAGAGACTTAAAGACTGTACATAACAATTTAAAGATGGCCCGCTTCCTGATGGGGAGCCAGTGCAGTTGATGTAGGAGAGGAGCAGAGGGCGTACGTGCTGGCTTATTCAGGGCTAGGCGGGCTGCCGTGTTTTGGACCACCTGCAGTTTTGATGCCAGGTCTTCCCTTATTCCCACAAGCAGGGAGTTGCCATTCAAGTCAATTCAATTCAATTCAATCTTTATTCGGATACAAAACATATCCATAAAAGTGCAGAATAAAAAAAATACCAGCACAACAATCAAACGGTACATACATAAATAAGAAAATTAAAAACAATGAGTGCAATAAACGCGTAGCTATAAATACACAAAAATATATACCTAGTGCAAAAGGTCAGTGCAGCAAATTCATCATGGGCCTATAATTTAAATCATTGGATCAGAGGTAGTAATAATATAATACTTAAAATCTAAATATTAAAATGCAGACACTTTAACATGTAACATAATACAATAAAAATACGTACAATAAAATTATGCGGCCCAGTCAAATATCGGGCATACAATCAAAACTGTTTATATTGTGCTCATAGAGACGCGGGAGCGAACAGCCAGTCTCGGGAAAGTACTAACAAGGAGGGTTAAATTTTCCCCATTGAGCATGACAATATCCCTGTATGCCACCTTAAAATCAGTAATGGCCGAAGCCTTAAAGAAAGGGATCAGCAGCTGCTTGCTATATATTTGATAAAAATTACAGAAAAATAAAAAGTGTAGCATAGATTGGTTGCCACGGTTCCCACAAGGGCAGGACATTAGCTCAAGGTTAGTATTGAAGCCTAAGGGGAAGCAAAGTAGATATTTTAAAGTGCCAGCCCTAAGACGAAAGAGCAAGCTTCGTTCCCAGCAGTTAGTCACTTTTAAAAGATAACTGGCTGGAAGTTTTGTGGGGGGGCCATCGGCATCCACCATAGTTATATACCGAGCGACTGAGGATTTCAAAATTTCTTGCTTACGTCTCAAGTCGCCATAGTATTTGTACAAGGCCCCTGGATAATCTTTTTATTAATGCCTGCCATATTACCTGGGTCTGTAAAAATGTGTGGCAGATCTGCAATGGTCAGGCTAGCCTTGACAGCCGCCAACCATGGTATATCGCTACCCTTGTCACAATTAAGGCAAGCAACTATGATGTCTCTAGTTAACGTGGCTGCTGGATTTTGCCATACTTTTATCCAGAAAATGACTGGACGTATCCTGATATAATCCTCAATAAAGGGTAAATTTAACTCATGATGGCAAACAAAGGAAGAAGAATAAATCGGTGCCCCCAAAATTCTCCGACAAAATCAATTTTCTTCTACCTGGATGCTGTTACAGTTTGCGTGGCCCCAAATTTCCGCTCCATATGTTGCGGTAGGTAGACACTGAATTTTGTATATTTTCAGTAGGGGTAACACTACCTCAGTTCTTCTCGGTTGGGGGAGGCACAGAATCGGGTTGGTAGCCTTTAAAAGTTTACTCCTGCTATGTGCCAAATGGGCAGCCCAAGTACCATTGTCTGAAAATACCAAGCCCAGATATGGAAAAGTGCGTGTGCATAACAGTTTTTCGGACCCAGAATTGATTACATTAACAGAATATTTTTTGGGGCCGCAACTCAAAAATGATTTTTTTTAATTTGTGCAAAGGTCCAGCTTATTCATAAAATCTACAAAACCCCCAACTAAGATACGTAATGCATTGGGTGTCCGGCCCATTAGGACCGCATCATCCGCATACAATAGGGTGGGTAGCTTGTTGCCATTGATCATCGGGACGTCCTTAGTCAATTTGGACAACTCATTATTCAGCTCATTAATATATAGGATAAAAAGCAGAGGGGCCAGTACGCATCCCTGCCAATCATGATGTTCCCTGATACTGCCCCGTCCCTACTGATCCTCACCTTAGCCCCCAGATCCCTATGTAAGTAAGGCAAAAAGTGTACTAAGGCCTCGTCCAGCCCGTAATTTAAAAGACATAGCCAAAGACGCGATCTATTTACAAAATCAAATGCTGAGGTGAGATCCATAAAGGCCAGGTAAATTGGGGACTGTCGAGCTATCGTGTATTTACCAATAATCAAATTTAGATTAAGGCATTGCTCTACAGTTCCCAATTTGCTTCTGAAACCTAACTGACATTTATCTAAGATACTTTCATCCTCAGCCCAACTCCTAATTTTATTAAATAATACCCGCCCAAGTATCTTGAGTGTGTTGTCAATCAAAGAGATCGGTCTGTAACAGCTAGGGTTGGACATGTCCCCCTTTTTAAAAATCGGGACTATAATGCTAGTTGACCATGTGCTGGGGATATGAGAATTTGTTAGATTGTTAAAAACATTGAGTAAAAGCGGTGCCCAAAACTCCGGTTTATGCTTGATAAGATCAATATAAAGCCCATCCGGGCCAGGGGCCTTGTTACCTAGACTTTGATCAATAGCGTCCTCAACTTCAGCTATCGATATCTGGACTCGTGAAGCAACGTGAAGATCTATATGGGCCTCATTCTGAGTAGAAGCTGTATATATTTTTGAAAAATGTGCTACCCAAGCTTCGCTGGTTATATTACAGCTTAGAGGAGTTAAATTCTGGCCCATAGTTCTCATATTTTTAACAGATGCCCAAAAGCCATTTGTGTTATTTAAACTCGCAGCGCTGGCCAAATTATCCCATTGTTCTCTTAAGATCTCATCTTTCCTCTGCTTAACCACTTTATTGTATTGATTCCTCATTGATCTAACAAGGCTTGCATCCCTTGGTGTAGATGACAAAGCAGCACAAAGCTCTCTGTTGGCCCATGAGCAATCACTATTAAACCACTTAGTATTGTGGTTATTGGTAGACAGGGGTTTTGAGATCATTTGTTTGATGCCTGCGCATAAATGGGCAAAGGCAACAACTACCTCAGGATTGGGGTCCATAGGCGACAAACAGGTATCGACAAATGTTCGATAAGATATTACCATATTCGAGAACACATAACTATTGTCGATACCTTTCCATATAATTCTTAAGTTGTCAGTTGAGGGTGATAAATTACTTGCTCCTGGTTCTACAATAAAATTGGCTCTAGAAGTGACCCTAAGCATGACCGAGGTTGGGTTATGGTCCCCAAAAACAGTGGGTATAACCTCCGCCCTAACTAAAATATCTTCCAGCGAGGCTGATATAAAAACATAATCAATTATTGAGGCACAGCCACGACCTCTGAACGTTGGTGTTGGGTGACTGTCGTTATGGTTTGTGGCTGCAATGTCCATCACATTTAATAACTCATGGTTTGACAAATAGTCCACTAATTCAGTCCCCCTTTTACACAGATTTACATATGGTACGTGGACGGTGTCTGATATATTTGCCCCAGAAATCTTAACATTAAAATCTCCGCCCAGACAAATTCCAGCTAGATTGCGGTTCCCTATTGCATTGTATGACTGACACAAAATTAAAAAGATTTGCGACAATCATATTGGGTACACTCAGGAAATCGTTATAATAAAAATTAATAAAACAAATAGAAGCCCCCGTGTATATAGCAAAGCTTGGAAGTTGGGGCTATTTGTGGAAATAGTTTTGACACTGCCACCAGACAGAATATTAACCCAAATAGAATGGCCGCCAGAAAGTCGCCCATGTATAGGAGCAGGTGCGCAGACATTAAAACATTGAAAGCCCTCGAGATATAAATCCCCTGTAGCCCAGGTCTCCTGGAACATTAAAATGTCAAATTTATTTACCAGCTTGACCCAGTCCTCGTTATTTACTTTAGACGCTAAGCCGGCAACGTTCCAGCTTAGCACCTGCAGATAGTGATCTAAGGGCCCAGAAACATCACTTACCAGGGGGACAGATGCTAATGTGGTAGGGGCCAATTCGATGGGCAATGGTATAAGAGGCAGTCAATCTAGAGTGTCTAAACCAGAAAGGGAAGTAAACCTATTTTGTGACAAGAGTGGGGAGATGACTGGTATGTTATGGAAGACATTGGGTTTATAAAAATAGCCAAGAGGCAATGACCAAATGTCAGTAGGTAAGGAACTGTTGTACTCTCTTAAACTTAATATAGATTTTACCAGGGCCGGCCGGCGAAAGTTAATAACAACGCAGTCTCCTTCTATGGTCTTATCAGAGGGACCAACCCAGCTAACCATGCGCACCATCAAGATATGATTAATGTTAGGCGCACTAAACCCTTTATGCTTTGCCAGCCAATTAGCACTCTTATTACGCAGTTAATCCCAGGACTCTGGCTGATTTTTCCCTATAGGGGGCACCCCTGCTAAGACCAAGACATAAGGGCAGGCCTCAGGTGGTAAACTTAAAACATCTTATCTTGCTTCAGCGGGCCCGCAAACATTTTTTCTGGTGGCAGGGTCCGTACTCTGGGACTTATGTACTTGGCTGGCATTATTTACAGGGGCTATACTAGGAATAAGAGCAGCTCGTTGGCTAGGCAGCTGTAGTGTGTTGGAAGTACCTGGGTGTGAATTTTTCCCCGGGTGGATGGAAGACTCAGGGAAAATACATTCTTTAACTTTGCGACAAGTATCGCAAGTATCACAAGACCCAGTTAACATAGGTTGCGCAGCAGTTGAGGTTAGCTGTGGCATGCTAGAAATGCTAGGGGGTAAGCCATTCTGAACCTGTAGTTTATCAGACAACTTGGGTGCGTTACTGTGCAAACTAGACTTGTTAACAAGTGATTCTAGATGATCCAGGCGCTTCCAGAGTGAGGCAAAATTCTTGTCAACAATTTCCTTGACACACTCAAACATAGTGTCTACAATAATGTCAATAGCAGTGTCTCCCAGTGTACAATTATTAAAAAGTGCTGGTATGGGCTCCGTCTGAATCTGAATATGAATTGAATGGTTAGACATTCAATAGGCTTTAAAGCAGCAGGGGCACCAGCAATTACTGCATCAGTCACTATATCAGCTGTGACCGCTGGACCTTGAATCCATGTGCTTAGAGCGGTATGCTGTGGTTTTAGGCGGGATGGTTGTTTCCTCTTTGGGCAGACAGGCTTAGTTATTTTCCTTTTCCTTTTTGCCCCTGAGATTTCGGGATTTGGGGAAACAATCACATTAACGCCTGTGTCCTTACAGCAATTTTGTGGCAAAGTATTTGCAGCCTCTCTGGGGACCCCAATAGATTTGTTATCCTCAATGCTCGGCCTGCTTCCCAGGGCTGGCAAATGCAAATGCGTATTATGACCAGTTGGAGAATTCAACATCATAGAGGGGCTGATGTGATCGCTGTTCACAGGTGAGGGGGTGGGTTGAGGGGTTATAGATCCGAGGGACATGCGCCTCTCAGTTAATTCAATTTCGGTGCTAACAATATTAACAACTCTCTCCAACATACTGTCTATAGAGGCTGAGGCACGCAAGCTAGGCATAGCGGACCGTTTGGCCATTACAAATAAATTCCACAGGGGCACGCCTTGCTTCACTCACCATACAGATGTCAGAGATGATGGCGAATGTCAGAGGGGTGACCCAGCCCGGCCTACTCCGGTCGCCGACGGGCGCAGACGGGCCCGCCCTTGGCCCGGGCGCGGCCCGGGCACGCCCGCGCGCGTTCCGCGCTGCGGGAGGCCGGCGATGTTCTTATCGCGCCTCCAGGTGCAGATCAGCGGCGTCACGTCGAGCGCCGATGCAGGCTGCTGGGAGTTGTGGTTTTTTGAGGAGCCGTTCCCCTCACGGCAAGCGTCTAAGGCTACTGGCCGTTCCCCTCATGGCAGGCAGGAAAAGCAAGGTCGGTGGCCGTTCCCCTCACGGCGAGAAGGTCAGCTTCGTCAGCTTTGAGCTGGACAATTAAACTTGGGTTGCACGCCTTCTATCTTGCTAAATAGGGATGAGGGGGGATCCCGCAGGAGACCACGCTGGGTGGATGGGCTGAGCCCCATTGGCTAGGTAGCGCACGGAAATTCTTGCAACCCCTCCTGACAGAAGCAGGAGGGGCGAGTGGAACACAAACCAGCAATGAAGCGCACCACAGGATCTCAGTCAACCAAGAAAAGTGGAGTGTAGGCACGGCACGGTTCCGTGCAAGAACCTTGGGGTGAGCCGTTGCCGGGGGAGGCCGCTAAAGAAATTACACATCTCCCAGCTCCGCACAGCTGAAGCCGAACACGGGAGATGGGCAGGTAATGACCACGGGTGACGCAGGGAGCTGCCATAGTCTAGTCGACTGATCAAAAGCGACTGAATCAGGGACTTCCTGGCCGCAAGAGGGATCCACGGGTTATGTAACTTTCTCTCGGTCATTGTACAAGTACGTACGTAGAGACTGGATCATTAGAGTACTGCAAGGAGAGTGTATAGTGAATTTATAAGTGCTTGGGGATTGGCGGAGTAATTGTATAAGTACATATGTTGGCGCAGCCTAACCCTGAACACAAGCTTGGCTCTAATTGGCTGCCCTCCATGTGCCAAAAACTGAAACTTGAACTTTGCATGGCCCTGTATTGCTACAGCTGCAACACTCCACTGAATGTGCAATAAACATTCATATCCACACAGATGTGTCATGTCCACCATCTTTCATGTGTGGAACTATGGATGAATGTAGGGTCAGTGATTCCCCGTACCTTCCATGTTGGCCATGTTGTGGGACTTGGCTCACAGAGTGACACATTGGCGCTTGCGACCCGGGTGACGTCAGCACTACAACAGGGACACCCGCATCAGTTGATTCCTCATACAGCCCAGGACGGAGCCACGCCCATAGCTCCGGAGTCATTCTTCACAGCCTCATGCAGGACTGGCATACGCCAGCCCAGCCCACTCCACTTACGCTTACAGGGAAGGACAACAACGCTACATGGCCCAGATTTTCATTGCAGTGATCTGCTGGTCACACCCAAGTTGTCAGTACGCCACAGCCACTCCCTCACAGCTAGTATACACCCACACCACACCCATCCAGCACAGGCGTCACAGGACACGTGACGCTGCCAATAAAAAAGACCGGGCGCACGTGCTCGACGCCATTTCAGAGTTGCTCGCACCGGATGCACTGCGGCCGGCACAGGCACACCGGCACGGGACGGTGACTTTCGGTCCACTGAGGTACGGGTACCGTAACTGCTGAGCGGGTGTGTAGCCTACGGTGATGGCCCGTCCCGGTGGTCTGGACAGCTCAGGTTTTGTGTGCCCTGCTGGACCGCAGTGTAGGCCTGAGCCATCAGACACCGCAGGCCTACCGCCACGTGGTGTCGCCTCGCTGGTCACAGAGTTAGTGGCACCACAAGGGCTGAGCGGGTGTGCAGCCTGGGATGAAAAGCCCGGTGCACTGGTATGTCCTCTGCCATGGCGAAATCAAGACCCAGCACCAAATGTGAGACCTGGTGGCCTGCGGAGCGGGGCTGCATGATATGCAGGGTGCCGTGTCCGCGGGCCCCGGGCTTGGGGCTTGCAGCGGCATGTTGTAGGCCCTCTTTTCTACACGCAGGTTGCAAAAGGTGAGCAGAGAGGCTTGTTAGCGCAGCAGCGGGCAGTCACCTCCGAGCAGTGGGAGTGGATGGGGTGCAGCAGCCTGGGTGCGCAGCGGCAGACAGTCATCTCCGGTCAGTGGGAGTGGATGGGGTGCAGCAGCCTGGGTGCGCAGCAGCGGGCAGACACCTCTGGGCAGTGGATGGGGTGCAGCAGCCTGGGTGCGCAGCGGCGAGCAGACACCTCTGGGCAGTGGAAGTGGATGGGGTGCAGCAGCCTGGATGCACAAAGGCGGGACAGAGAATTAGGCGTGTGCAGTTGTATGTACTCTGCCATTACTGATTCCATACTACGTTTCAGATGAGTAAGCTTGAGGGCTCCACTATGTCCCGGCACGTGGTTGGAGACACACCGGTGATGGAAAGGTGAGCTGTGAGGGTTTTGTCCACAGTGTGGGCACTCACTGTCCCTCTCCATCTCTTCCTTTCTCTCCCTCACACTCTTTCTCTCTCTCTTCCTCTCTCTCTCACGCTATCTCTTCCTCTCTCTCACACTGTTTTTTTCTTTCTCTCTCTCTACCTCTCTCTCTCTTTCTCTCTCTCTCTCACTCTTCCTCTGTTTCTCTCTTCCTCTTTCTCACACTGTTTCTCTCTTTCTCTCTCTCTTCCTCTCTCTCACTGTTTCTCTCTCTCTTCCTCTCTCTCTCACTCTTTCTCTCTTTCTCTCTGTCTACCTCTCACTCTTTCTTTCTTTCTCTCTATCTTCCTCTCTCTCACTCTTTCTCTCTCTCTCTCCTTTGATGGACGCATGACGCACAATCTTATCTTGCTTTTTGTCTAGCAGGCTGTGATTCACAGATTGATGACACCCCCCCGACACGGACCTCCCGCCACGAGGCGATGACTTCAGTTCCACTAAGTTAGTGCCACCAGAGCTGAGCGCGTGTGCAGCCTGCGATGATGCGTGGCCATCCTGCAATCAACACCCACTTTGAATTGTGAGCTCGGCTTGACCGCGTGTATGCAACACCTGAGGAGGTTGCTTCGGCATGTGGTGGACCCTCTTAGACACACGCCGGTGGCGGAAGATGAGCAGAGAGGCTTGTTTCCGCAGCAGCGAGCAGTCACCTCTGGGCGGTGGGAGTGGATAGTGTGCAGCACCCTGGGTGCACAAGAGCGGGCAGACACCTCCGAGCAGTGGGAGTGGATGGGGTGCAGCAGCCTGGGTGCACAGGAGCGGGCAGACACCTCTAGGCAGTGGGAGTGGATGGGATGCAGCAGTCTGGGTGCGCAGGAATGGGCAGTCACCTTCGGGCAGTGGGACTGGATGGGGTGCACCAGCCTGGGTGCACAGCAGCGGGCAGACACCTCTGGGCAGTGGGAGTGGATGGGGAACAGCAGCCTGGGTGCGCAGAGGCGGGCAGACACCTCTGGGCGGTGGGAGTCGATGGGGTGCAGCAGCCTGGGTGCGCAGGGGTGAAACAGAGAATTAGGTGTGTGCACTTGTATGTACTCTGCCATTACTGATTCTATACTATGTTTCAGATGACTAAACTTGAAGACTGCACTATGTCCCGGCGCGTGGTTGGAGACACACCGGTGTCAGAAAGGTGAGCTGTGAGGATTTTCTCCACAGTGTCAACACTCACTCTCCCTCTCCATCTCTTCCTTTCTGTCACTCACACTCTTTCTCTCTTTCTATGTCTCTTCCTCTCTCTCTCATTCTTTCTTTCTCTCTCTTCCTCTCTGTCTCACTCTTTCTCTCTCTCTCTAGCTCTCTCTCTCACACTGTTTCTCTCTTTCTCTCTCTCTTCCTTGTATCTCACTCTTTCTCTCTTTCTCTCTCTCTTCCTCTCTCACTCACTCTGTCTTCCTCTCTGTCTCACTCTTTCTTTCTCTCTCTCTTCCTCTCTCTCACTCTTTCTCTCTTTCTCTCTCTCTCTCTCTCCTTTCATGGACGCATGACGCACAATCTTATCTTTCTTTTTGTCTTGAAGGCTGTGATTCACAAATTGTCGAGGGATGACACGCCATACCTGTACCTACTTTTATTTTGTTGTTTTGTTTAAATAAAATGTTTTATATGTAAATCCATAGATGACTGAGATTCTTATTTGTCCAACCTCACATGCATCTTCTTTACTATAATTGTGCGACATCAGCCAATTTGTTACGTTCCAGATTTCCTAAGGTTGCTGTCACATTTGTTTGTGTGGGGGAGGCGAGGGGGATGGCGGACAAGGGGCTGGTGGCGGGGGTGTCGGAGCAGTGTTGGGTGTCCGAGCTGCATGATCGTTGGCTCCATTGCATCTGTTGTCATTCACGTGTGGCTCTGGGCTGGGCTCCCTTTCATATTGCAGGTTGTAGTCCGACTTTACACCAGCTCAGAGCAGGTGTAAACTTTCTGCTACTAACGCACCTTCTCACCTGTTTTGTACTCTCTTCGATGAGCTTGCTGGTGGTTGAGACACTTGCGAAGTGATGTGTTCGCTGCTTTTTGCACGGGAACGCCTACTCTACATCTCATTAGCAATATTTGCCGAAGTCATCCGTGGCGATGCTTTTTGAGGCTGCTATCGCTGGTAAACTGGTGATATGGGCTGTTTGCTCCAGCTTGTGAATGGTGCGTTAAATTTATCATCATTTTGGTTGCGATAAAGTGCCGTTAACTCGGCGATATGTCCTTGAGAATATACCCCTCGGTGTTTGAAAGACTTAAGAAGTACTCGAGTGCCGCGCTGAGAGCCGCGCACCCATCGCTTTCACAAGTTTGCTATGACAGGGCGGGAGAGAGTGAGGGAGAGAGACGGAGTGAGATAGCACAAGCAGCGCAAGGCCGCACGGGCACCTGGCTCCACATTCCAACATGTGTGTGTGCATCGCCATCCGTGCACAGGCAATTCCCCCACAATGCAGCCCACACACATAGCAATCACAGAACATCAGCAATGAAGGCAATGTGGTACAAAACTCCCCTCCTACGGGTTCTGTGTCCGGTGTGTGTGGTGGGGTGATGGCTGCATGGCTGGGTGCCCCTGACACATCAGACTGCATAGGTGATGGGGCTGCATCAGATATCGTCCAGCACCTATGCAAAAACAATGTCTGGCTCATAGAGGCGGAGCTTGCCAAAGGGATACACCCCCGTTGCACATGCGACAGTCAGTTCTTCCCTGTGTTGGGACGAGGCTCATTGTGGCACACGAGTGGACAATCTTTACAACACACCTCACAGTTAGACACCAGTGGAGTGGCATAGGCTTTATTGGCATGTGCGTGTGAGTATGGACGAGGCAACGGCAACAACAGGCACGGACATGCTTAAGACAGTTACACGCAGCATGGGTACATGTCGAGGGGCAGATGATGTTGGGGCTGAAATGGACAAGATTTATCACATATGGCAATGCTCACAGTCCACCTTGCCTTGCTCCCCAACAACTTAGATTTCCTAAGAACACCCAAATGCAAAGCCTCGCAGTACCACACCAGCCTTGACTGACATTGAAATCTACCTCTCAGTGTAAAAAATGAGACCACAAAGTGTGCACATAACATTTCTTCTTTTTTGTGTGGAGGATATGCCACAGCTCTGAGCAATGATTTGAATGTGTGTGCAACGTTGTGGGACATGGGTTGCTGTTTTCGTGGGTGTCAAGGCCATCCCATGCGGGGGTACCATAGGCAGGGGCTTCTATGTGTGGGCTGTGGATAAGTCGGATGGTTTATTTGGTGTCTGCACAGTGCCCCGTGTGAGGGGGCACGACTCACTGTACGTGGGGTCTGCATGGTGCTCTGCCTCCGGGGTGCGGCAATTGTCTCCTCTGCCGACAGTGATCAGGTGTGAGGGTCCGACAGGTTCACATGTCGTGCTACATCGCCATGTGTGTGCTCTCACCGAGCAGTGTGTACAAATTGGCAAAGTTCCCAAACGACGCTGTGTTGCTTGGACCATGGACCTGCGTCGCCTTGGACAGGTGTGTGTGCACACGCGTTATTCCACGCACATGCATCCAGAGCTCGATCGTAGGGAGACGTGTCCTCTGTTTTGGTGGGATATGTGAGCAATCCCCACTGTGCAACAAGTTGTTGGGCCATGTGCTGTGGGTGGCAATAGGATCTGGCTGCAGGTACGTAGTTACTCGTCCATGAATGCCCATGCAGCTTCATGTGCAATGTGTTCCAATAGTACGTCGTTGTCGTGTTCAAGGAGCACCAGGGTGAGCCAATCCATTAGGTGGTCCGGGCAGGAGTGCTCAGCCCACGCCGTCTCACCGATCCGCAACACAGCCCAATAGGGGAGCGCCTCGATGTGGTCACTGCACACGAGAAATTGTGCCATCTCCCATGCACAACTACCAATACATACGCAGTATGTCAAAGCATCCCATGCACGGCTGTCTCGGTTACACTCCTGTTCGTGATCCAACAGGGGGCGCAAACACAAGTCATAGTCCAAATCATCAACAGTTGTGTTGGATAGGCAGACATCCATGGGACACTCGAATGTGCATGTTCGGCAGTGGAACCAGGGCTGGACGCAGGTGACGGGGGCAATGCGGAAGTTGAGCCTGTAACTGATCCACATTCCATCTCTGTTAAGTTAATAACACATGAATTTTCTACTGTCACCCCTTCTCCACTATTTCCAGACTGAGCATAATTTCCAAACGTGCCACATTCTGTTTATCTCGCTGGAATAGATATACAAATCAAAATTAACGCTACATCGAATTTTCAAAACCATACAGGGCCATATTCACAAGAATGGCGATAACATTATCGCCGCTTTAGCGGCAGGAAACTGCCGCTAAAGCGGCGATAATGTTATCGCTGGTCTTGAGAATATGGCCCACAGTCTTTTACAGATGACAACTTACACTTTTTCTTTGTGAAAAACTCCTAAACATATATAAAGTACTTGTTTAAAAACTAGTTACACATTATGCATATTTTAGAACCAATAAAACACCAGACTTTACTAACATTATGTTATTTAGAAGTTAAAAATATCGTCTCAAATACTTAACCACTACTACAAAACACATAACACACCTTCTTAATTTCTAATTTACCTTCGTAGTTGGTATGCAGATTTCAAATGTCAGAAACGCATGCAATTCTTTTCTTGTCACACAGTATATGTAATGCACCGCTTTCATCAAGAATGGAACCAGTAATGGCACAATTTCCCTGTTGCTCCACACATAAATACATGTAAAGAACAAATCAGAATAGTTCCTTATTTTTTTTAGATTGCAAAACCTCTCTTTATTGTTTTTTTTTTAACTTTCTATATAAACAGTTTTTTTAAGGACACATACAGGTGAAAAGTTCAAGGTATTGTATCAACACTTTCTAGAACATTCTACGACACGTGCAGGTTAAAAGTTCATCATTTTTTTAAACCTACCGATATTTTTTTTGCAACATTTTCTCCAACATTTATCGGCACGTGGAGGTCAAAAGTTCACCATTCTTTGAAATTTGAACTGCACCTTCCAAATACAATTAGCAGGTGTGGTTGAGCTGAGCAAATTTCATCCTATAATATGTACTCCACGTATAAACTGCTTTTTTATTAACCAATCACAAAGATGCTTTTCATCAAAACTAATATACACCCTACTTTTTAGGACACAATACATTTCATCTCCCAATCGGTTAACGTTTTGTATGTAAAAAAAAGTAGTTCCCCATGTTTAAACATATCTCTTATTCTACGAACGGACTGCATGAGCTACAGACATTTATCCATATCTTCTAGGACATAGCTATGTTTTCTGGTGCAAGAGGTATGCAGAACAGAGACGTATTGACTTAGACCTAGGTTTACAAAATGTGCACATTAAATGGTTTGCACAGAGAGGATTGAAGTGGCACCAATTGCTCCCTTTGGTTAAAACCTGTTTGCATCTCCAACACCCTGATCTCATGATTGTGCACTGTGGTGGTAACGACCTAGGCACATTGACTGGGGTAGGTTTGGAAATGATTATGAAGGACAGCTTTGGACAATTGATGTTACTTTTGCCTCAAACTGTCTTTGTTTATTCCAATATATGCCAAACACAGAAGTGGAAATGGTCAAACCAATTTTGTCATAAGATTGAAAAATCTAGGAAGAATGTCAACAAAGCTGTGTCTGCATACCTCAGACACCATAGAATGGGGTCGATTTACAACAACAACATACGTTTTGATATGGCTGATATCTACAGAAGTGATGGAGTACACTTCACAGATGAGAGAAACCGAGTTTTCCTGATTAACCTGAAGCTGTGCATTCGCACTTACATGTAGCTCCAACTAATAGACACAAGGGCTCTTTTTAGAGCCGCCTTATATTCCCAATTTCGGCTCGCAGAGTGTCAGCTGCGGTTCGGCTAGCAGAGGGACACCTGCGGGCCGTCGGGCAGGCTCGCAGAGGAAGAGCTGCGGCCCATGGGCTCAGCTCACAGAGGGAGACCTACGAGCCGTTGGCTCGCAAAAGCACAGCACCGTACTGGCTCGCAGAGGGAGAGCTGTGGCCTGACTCGCAGAGGGAGACCAACAGGCCTGTTAGCAGACACACAGCTATCAGTTAACGGGCTGGCTCGCAGAGATACAGCTGTGAGCCCTCCAAGCTGCAACCTGATGGGCTAACTCGCAGAGGGAGAGTAACGGGCCGACGGGCCTGCTAGCACAGACACAGCTACGAGCTAACGAGATGGCTCACAGAGGTCAAGCTGCGGGCCCGACGGCTCGCAGACACAGAGCTGCGAGCCGACGGACTGGCTTCTAAAGGCATAGCCACGAGCTGATGATGTGGGGAGAGGGAGCGTAAAAGGAGTATCTCACACAGACAGACCTGCGGGATATTTTCAGTATTGCCTCGCAGAGGTAGAATTACGGATCCGATGCCTTTTAGAGGGAGAGATGCGAGCTGACGGACTGAGTCACAAAGTGGCTCAAAGCTCGCAGTCGCAGAGCTGCGAGCCGACGGACTGGCTTCTAAAGGCATAGCCACGAGCTGGTGATGTGGGGAGAGGGACCGTGAAAGGGGTATCTCGCACAGCCAGAGCTGCGGTATATTTTTAGTGTTGCCTCGCAGAGGTAGAACTACGGACCTGATGCCTTGTAGAGGAAGAGTTGTGAGCTGACGGACTGAATCACAAAATGGCTGCCAACACTTCCTAGTTTCAACAGTTCGCAGCCAATGAGCCGCAAGCTCGTGCTCGTAATGCTTCAGCCAATCAGATGTCTGAATTCTTAAATATCGATATCTGCAAAATTTGATATTTCTCTAAAACTACAGAACAGATTTACCCGATTTAAACAAAAGCGTGCTTTCTGGACTAAGACCTTTCTCTGTGCCAAATTTGGCATAATTCCGTTCAGCAGTTTGACCTGTAGCCTTGTCTAAAGTTTCTTATGGAAATTGCATGGAGAAAACACGTTTTGGGACCCCCTTTTTCTTAGCTCCCCTTGACGAATCCCCCAAACTTTTAGGATAGGAGCTGACCTGAAAAGAGGAACTTTTTGGAAAATTTCATAAAGATTCGTCAAACGACGCCAAAGTTATAAGCACATCAAAAATGCTTTTCCTATGGAAACGTGGTCCTAACTATAACTACCTACTGGCGGTCGCCAGTAGGTAATATATATATATATATATATTCACGGAAAAAAACATAGGTTTCAGGGACATTATGGTTTGTGGGACATTTCACTCGTACAAAACCAGAGAAATTCGGCTGTTATAGTTAGTTCAGCTACCTATAACTCGTGCCCCAGCAATGCACTGCTGATGATGTCACATATTACATCACTCATAACATGGTCAGTGACATCACTGATGACATCTCAAATGACATCACTGATGACATCATCCAGTGACTGTGAGTGTTTCTAAAAAGTTTAAGAATGTAATATGTAGATACGCGAAGGTGTTTTGAAGAATGAATGGGTGTATGAGTGACTGAATGGATGATTTAGTGGGTGCGTGACTGACTGTTTAAGTGAGTGATTAAATGTGTCTTAGTGAATGCATGGGTGAATGACTCATCTATGTGAATCTCTGTATCAGTTTGTCAGTTGGTGTGCAAGTGGCTACAAGGGTTGGTGAGTAGCTACATGAATGTCTATATGGGTTAATGATTGAATGTCTGAGTACCTGTATGGGTGCCTGAGTGTCTGTGTGGGTGGGTGGGGGGTGTGTGACTCCCTGCATGGATGTGTGAGTGGGTGATTCAGTGGGTGTATGGGTTCATGAGTGCATCTGCGAGGGGCTTTATGGGTGAGTGAGTGTGCGTATGGCTGTGTTGGTGAGTGAATGCATGTCTCAGTGGCATATGTGTGAGTAACTACATATGTGAAAGGCAGTATATGTGAGTGTTGAAGTATATAACTGACTATATGTGAGAGTGAGTGATTGTGAGAGTGGCTGTATGGATGAGTGTGTGCTTGTGTCAGTGATTGTATGCTTTAGTATCTGTATGAATACGTGAGGTGGTGTGTGTATAACTGTATTGGTGAGTAAATGGCAGTGTGATTGAGTCTTTGGGTGACTGTCTAGGTGTGTGAGTATCTCTGTGGGTGAGTGGCAGTATGTGAGTGTCTGTATGGGTGTATGAGTGCATATATCAGAGGCTGTAATGATGAGTGACTGCGTGTATGAGTGACTGTATGCTTGAGTGAGTGGATGTATGTAGACCAATGAATCAGTGAGTGGGTATGTACTAACTGGTATTGGTATATCTATGGTTTCGAGAATGTTAGTCTGTATTTTAGAGTGGGTGTATGAAAGGTTGTATTAGGGTGTGAGGAGATGCCTCAGATATTAAGTGGATGATGTCATCAGTGATGTCATCAGTGATGTCACTGACCATGTCATGAGTGATGTAATATGTGACATCATCAGCAGTGCATTGGGGGGCGTGAGTTATAGTTAGCTGAACTGACTATAACGGCCAAATTTCTCTGGTTTTGTATGAGTGAAATGTCCCGCTAACTATAACGTCCCTGAAACCTGTGGTTTTTTCGGTGAATTTCTAAGGTTTTTAAATGCTAATTTCTAACTATAATGTCCCTGAAACCTATGGTTTTTTCAGTGAATTTCTAAGGTTTTTTAAATGCTAATTTCTAAGTATAACGTCCCTGAAACCTATGGTTTTTTCAGTGAACTTCTAAGATTTTTTAAATGATAATTACTAACTATCACGTAGTAGTTGCGTTTGCAGAGGGGTGCAGAAAGGGGGCTGGGCCTCTGACCAGCGCTCAGGAATTCCGCTGCGTAGGACTTACAGGAGGTACCAGGAGGGCTTCTTGGCCCCAAAGTCCCTCAGGAGTAAAGTGGACTACATCCCCCAACCCGTAGTGTGCCAGGAGGCACGTTTGCAGAGTGGTGGAGAAAGGGGGGCATGGCCTCCAAAGACCTCTTAGCAATACCACTGTGTGGGACTTACTGGAGGTAACAGGAGGGGTAGTTGGCCCCCAAGGACATCCTTGGGGGCCAATTACCCCTCCTATTACCTCCAGTAAGTCCCACACAGAAGCATTGGTAACTTTTCATAGTAGGCCATGCCCCCTTTGGCCACCTTCCTCAAACGCACTCCTTGGTGCGCTCTGGGATGGGGATTAAAGTCCCCTTCGATGCTGGGGGTCCTTAGGGGCTAACTAGCCTACCTGACACCTCCAGTAGGCCCCAGATAGCTGGATTGCTCAGAACTGCACACAGGCCACGCCCCCTTTCTGCACCACTCTGCAAACGCGCCTCCTAGCGTGCTCTTGGTTGGGGGATGAAGTCCTCTTACCTCCTGAGGTTCCCTGGGGGCCAACTACCCTCCTGTTATCTCTAGTAAGCCCCACACAGCTGGATTGCTGTGAGTAGTCCGAGGCCATGCCTCCTTTTTACACCACTCTGCAAACGTACCTCCTGGCGCACTGCTGCTCCGGGCATGAAGTCCACTTTAGTCCTGAGGTCCTCAGGACACAAGTGGACCTCATCGCCCCACCAGCAATGTGCTAAGAAGCGCCTTTCAAGAGTGGTGTAAAAAGGGGCATGGCCTCAGGCCACCTCTCAGCAATCCCACTGTGTGGGGTTAGTGGAGGTACCTGGTGGGCTAGTTGGCCCCTAAGGATCCTTAAGATTATAGGGGACTTAATCCCCAACCCAGAATGCGCCAGGAGGCGCGTTTGCAGAGTGGTGCAGGGAGGGGGCGGGGCCTCTGGCGAGATGCTGTGTGGCCCCCCTTCTCATAATATTTTGTGGGCCCTGGGGACCCCATTCTCAAGGGTATTTGACATATTTTATGTTTTTTTATTAAAAAAAACAGGAAGGGCGTTGCGCAGCCCCCCTCCCGAGGCCGATTCTAGCCCCGGGGACCCCATCCCCGGGGTATTGTCTCGGTTTTTTTTTATTAATTATTTTTTGGGGCGTGTGGCCCCCCTTCCCTGGGCCACTTTTGGCCCTGGGGACCCCATCCCCCGGGGCCTGGCCTCGTTTTCATTTTTTTATTTTTATTTTATTATTACGGGAGGGGGGCTGCGTGGCCCCCCTTCCCTGGGCCACTTCTGGCCCCGGGACCCCATCCCCCAGGGCCTGGCCAGACTTTATTATTTATTTTGGAGGGGGCCGCGTGGCCCCCCTCCTGAGGCCAATTATGGCCCCTGGGATCCCATCCCCTTGGGCCTGGTCAGCCTGGATTTTTTTTTTGGAGGGGGGCTGCATGGCCCCCCTCCTGAGGCCAATTATGGCCCTGGGGACCCCATCCCCCGGGGTCCTGGCCTTACGTTGGGGACCACGGAGGTAGCCCCAATGCCCCTGCGGTCCTAGCCATCTCCCCGCCTCCTGTGGGAGCCGGCATTGCTTTTTGACAAGGGGAGCTGCTGAGATGCAGCTACCCTTGTCCAAAAGCAATACTGCTTTGCTTCTTGGAAGCGAGAGCAGGTTTCCGGCTCTCGCTTCCATGAAGCAAAGCAGACTTTGCAATTACAGGGCAGGAGCAGCGCTCCCGCCCTGTAATTGCAAACTGCAGTGTCCCGGGGTGGACACCCCGGGACATTGCTGGAGCCGGCCCTGGGGGGTGGCGGTCCGCAGGGCTATCTAGGGCTCCAGGAGGGGGGCCACGCGGCCCCCCTCCCAAAGTGAAAATAGCCCAAGGGAGGTGGTGGTCCCCGGGGACAGGGGTCCGCAAAGGACCCCCGCATTTCAATAATTAGTGCCCAGGGGAGGTGGTGGTCCCCAGGGCAGAGTAGGGGGGCTCAAGCCTCCCTCACATATTATTAATAATAGCCCCGGGGAGGTGGCGGTCCCCCGGGCTTGAGGGGGCTGATGAGGCCCCCCCACCCCATAATAAGAAATGCCCCGGCGAGGTGGCGGTCCCCCGCACAGCGTGGGGTGGCAGGAGCCCCCCCAAGCTTTTTTTTTAGAAAGCCCCGGGGAGGTGGCGGTCCCCGGGCTGTGGGGGGGCCACGTGCCCCCGCACATTATGAGCAAAGTCCCGGGGAGGTGGCGGTCCCCGGGGCTGCGGGGCCCCCGCTACATAAATTTGGATTGCCCACGGGACCTAGCCCACCCGGGGGCTTGAGGAAAATGAAGCGCAGGAGCCCGTGCTTCGTTTTTAAAAATGTTCTGCTGGATTCGCGCACCCATCACGACTCCGGCCGAAAATGTAAAGAAAAATACTTTTTTTGGGCCTGGGGGTCCCTGTGCGACCCCCTGAGCAGGCTTAGGGGTCAGGGTGTTTCTACCCTGCCCCCTTTTCTTGTTTTTTAATCTTTTTTTTTACTGTTTTCTTGTGACTCATTTTACCGAGTCATAAGATGGCTGCCAACAATTCTTGGTTTGAAATGTTGGCAGCCAATCAGAATGAAGCTCGTGATCGGGAGGGTTTGCGAATCCTCCTCGGTCACCAGATATCGATATTTTTTATTTTTAAATTTCTCAGGAACTACTTAACGGATTTACACCATTTAAAGCAAAGAGTGCACTCTGGACCGAGAGCTACCTCTCTGCCAAATTTGGTGTAATCCCATTCAGCAGTTCGGGCTGTAGCCGTGACAAAAGTTCCTATTGAAATTAACATGGAGAAAACACTTTTTGGGACAACCCTTTTTTCTCAACCCCCGCTTTACGAATCACCCTGAAACTTTCAATACAGGAGCGGACCGGAGCGGGCCATTAGTTTTGAAAATTTCGCGAAGATTCGTTAAACGTTGTCAAAGATATTGGCAAATCAACAAACGCTTTTCCTATGGAAACTAGGTCCTAACTATAACTACCTACTGGCGACCGCCAGTAGGTGATATATATATACATATATATTATCTACTGGCGGTCGCCAGTAGATAGTTATAGTTAGGACCTTTATCCATAGGAAATCTGCAACATTCTATTTGAAATAACTCTTGCGCCGGTTGACGATCTTCACGAAAGCTTCCAACTTGTTAGGGCGCTCCGCTCCGCTCCTACCCTGAAAGTCTCGGGTTGATTCGTCAAGCGGGGGCCGAGAAAAAAGGGGGGTCCCAAAACGCGTTTTCTCCGTTTTCTCCATGTTAATTCCCATAGGAAATTTTAGCCACGGTTACAGCCCGAACTGCTGAACGGAATTACACCAAATTTTGCAAAAGGTAGCGCTTGGTTCAGAAAGCGACCTTTTTAAATGGTGTAAATCCGTTCAGTAGTTACGGAGAAATTCAAAAATAAGAGTGAAAAATCGATTTCCATAGGAAACTTTATGCAAGCCTACAGCAAAAACTGCTGAACGGAATTACACCAAATTTGGCAAAAGGTAGTGCTTGGTTCAGAAAGCACCCTTTTTAAAAATGGTGTAAATCCATTCAGTAGTTGCTGAGAAAATCCAAAATAAAAGTTTCGATATTTTGAGGCACGGAGGATCCGCGCACCCTCCCGACCACGAGCTACATGCTAATTGGCTGTCAACACTCCAAACCAGGAAGTGTTGGCAGCCATCTTGTTCCTCTGTAGAACCGAGGGACAAGAAAAGACAAAAACAAGGGCGCAAAACGCAAAAAGGGGGCAGGGTAGAAACACCCTGACCCCCTAGCCCTGCTCAGGGGGTTCTACAAGGACCAAAGTGGTGAAGGGAGGGGGCGGGGCTTCAGGTGACATGTGTGCAAACAGGCCCCGTGGCGCGTTTTAAGATGGGGAATTAAATCCCCTTCAATCCTGAGGGTCCCTGGGGGCCAACTAGCCCACCAGGTACCTCCAGTAAGCGCCACTGAGCTGCGTTGCAGAGTGTTGTAAAAAGGGACGTGGCCTCTGAACACCTCTCTGCAACGCAGCTCTCTGGCGCATACTGGAGGTATCTGGTGGGCCAGTTGGCCCCTAGGGACCCTCGGGATTGAGGAGGAATTAATTCTCCAACTTAAAACGCGCCACAGGGCGTGTTTGCAGACATGTCACCTCAGGCCCCACCCCCTTCCTTTCCATTGTGCAAATATTCCTCTAAAATCAGCCAAACTACGAATTCCGATTTACTCACCTGTTATCAGGAGAGACCTCAGTGCTGCATCTTTGAGCCCAGTACTGATCCTGAAAAGTAATTTTAACCGTACTTACCAGTAACTTGAATTTCCTTCCATAGGATATCATTGCCTGCTTTTTGCTGAAAAAGTTTCTAAGTGTCGATTTTTGAAACATACAAATATTCCTCTAAAATCAGCAGAACTACGAATTCCGATTTACTCACCTGTTATCAGGAGAGACCTCAGTGCTGCATCTTTCAGCCCAGTACAGATCCTGAAAAGTAATTCTAACCGTACTTACCAGTAACTTGAATTTCCTTCCATAGGCTAACATTGACTGGTTTCACTTGGAAATTCTTCTAAGTGTTGAGTTTTGGAACTTTATAATATTCCTCTAAAATCAGCTGAACTACGAATTCCGATTTACTCACCTGTTATCAGGAGAGAACCCAGTGCTGCATCTTTTAGCCCAGCACTGACCCTGAAAAGTAATTCTAACCGTACTTACCAGTAACTTGAATTTCCTTCCATAGGCTAACATTGACTGGTTTCATTTGGAAATTCTTCTAAGTGTTGAGTTTTGGAACTTTATAATATTCCTCTAAAATCAGCTGAACTACGAATTCCGATTTACTCACCTGTTATCAGGAGAGATCTCAGTGTTGCATCTTTCAGCCCAGTACAGATCCTGAAAAGTAATTCTAACTGTACTTACCAGTAACTTGAATTTCCTTCCATAGGCTAACATTGACTGGTTTCACTTGGAAATTCTTCTGTGTGTGGAGTTTTGGAACTTTATAATATTCCTCTAAAATCAGCCGAACTACGAATTCCGATTTACTCACTTGTTATCAGGAGAGAACCCAGTGCTGCATCTTTTAGCCCAGCACTGACCCTGAAAAGTAATTCTAACCGTACTTACCAGTAACTTGTATTTCCTTCCATTGGAATCCATTGTCTGGTTTTCAGCAGAAAAGTTTCAAAGTGTCGATTTTCACAAACTACAAATATTCCTTAAAAATCGCCTGTATGACTTAAACGCATTCTTTCAACTGTTTACAGGAGATGCACCAGTGCTGGATACAGGATCCACCACTGAGTAAGAAAAAGTAACAATAACACTACTTACCTGCTAAGTGAATTTCCTCCCATAGGATAACATTGGTGATTCTATGTGAAAAAGTTTCTGTCAACTTTTAAAATACAATAATATTCCTTAAAAATCACTACTGTAACCAAAACGCTTTTACTCAACTGTTTACAGGAGATGTCCCAGGACTGAATCTAGGATCCAGTCCTGTGGTTAGAAAAGTAATCCATAAAGTAACTAATTGCATTTAACTAGAAATTCACATTGAGCTCAATGTTGCATTGTGTTTGAAATTGTGTTGTCCATTGCAACAACTGTAACTACTGTACTTAAAAGTCTATTGCCTATTTGCAAAGTATTTAAACTAAAGTAATTCATTCTGAGAAAGTATATTTTGTAATGTAATGTATAATGTAATTACAATGTAATTTAAAAAAAAATATCTAAAAATAAATAGTTTAAAAAATGTAGTAAATCAGTATAAAAAAAATATAACAATTAATACATTTAAAAATTGTCATTTACAAAACCTTTGAAATTCACTGAAAAAAACCATAGGTTTCAGACATGTTATAGTTAGGAATTAGCATTTAAAAAACCTTTGAAATTCACTGAAAAACCAGAGGTTTCAGGCACGTTATAGTTAGAAATTAGCATTTAAAAACCTTTGAAATTCACTGAAAAAACCATAGGTTTCAGACACGTTATAGTTAGAAATTTGCATTTAAAAAACCTTACAAATTCACTGAAAAAACCATAGGTTTTAGGGACAGTTATAGTGAGTTGGACATTGCACTCGTACAAAACCCGTGAAATTCCCCGTTATAGTTAGTTCAGCTAACTATAACTCGCGCCCCGCAATGCACTGCTGATGACGTCACATATTACATCACTCATGACATGGTCAGTGACATCACTGATGACATCACTAAGCCTGGGCGGTGAACTACGCTACGCTCGCGGAGCTTGCGAAGTTTTGGTAACTTCGCGATTCGCGTAGAACGCGAAGTTACCGTGCACTACGCAATTTGCGGCGTAGCGTAGCTGTTTTTCTTCTTGCGCGCTCAATATACGTTCTGCGCGCGGTAACGACCTACCGTGATTCTGCGTTCGCCGACGCGACTTCCTATCCGTTCACGGGCGCCACGAGATTTGGAATCCGGCCGCACGATCCCGCGAGAGTGTGCGAACGCGAACACGCCATTCGGACGCGCGATCTGACTTCCGGCGGCAGTGTTGGTAAGATCGCGATCCCGAACACGAAGAAACTACAATCTGGCGAAGAATATATCTCGAGCATCATAAAACCTTCTCGAAAATGATGAATTAGTTCATTTTGCACAAAAACTCCTCAGGTTGTCATTTAGAGATGTAGTTTGGTGAGCAAGGAGTCCTTTTTCTTTTTTTCCAAGAGGAAGGAAGTGCCCCTGATTCTCAAACTTCCTGTTCCTGTCCAGCAGGCTCCTCCCAGTGCTTTGTCCATGTGCTGTTCACTTTCATTTGGATTTGGAGCTGGAAGGATCACTTTTGTGTCTGTCTGCTGCATCATATCATTGGATTGGATTTGAGGACTCTTGGATTTGAGATTTTACAAGTAAGTTGGAGAATTGGTGTACTTGTTTGTTTGATTGGGGCTTGTTTGTACCTACATTTTTTGTGGTATTTCCATAGTTTTTAAAATGTATTGTTGTGGCCTGTAGTTTCGGCAGGGGCCTAGTTGTTTTTCTTTGATTGGAATTTCAGCCAGTAGGCCCGGACTAGAGCCAGAGGTACCCATGGGTGCATGTTTCTGTGGTGTCTGTTGAATTTAAAGTTTAAACATCATGTAGGCCAGGCATCCATGGATGGCATTGGATTGATTTGCAAAATGTGGGTTTTGGGGTGGTATTTTATATTTTTGGGTGTTTGTTAAATAAATAGGCCTTTTCAGGCAGTAGGTAACCCTGGGAGTTCAGCTCGCGGACTTTGGGCAAGTACGCACTGCGCGACAACGCGGACTTACACTTTTTATCTTGTTCGCGCGCTCAATGTACGTTTTCGCGCGCGCGATAACGACAATTTGTGACGATTGCGATGACGAACACGCAGAATTTACAATCTGGCGAACAATATCTCTCGAGCATCATTAAACCTTCTCGAAAATGTTGATTTAGTTCATTTTGCACAAAAAACTCCTCAGGTTGTCATTTAGATGTAGTTTGGTGATCAAGGAGTCATTTTTTTTGTTTTACAATTTTTTCCAAGAGGTAGCAAGTTTCCCAGAGTCTCCAACTGCCTGGTCCTGTCCTTTGTCTTCACTTTTTGTTATTTTGGGTGGCCTGGCCATGTGGGTGGCGGCCATTTTGTAAAGCCAGGCATTGTGCTTTTGCCATAGGCCTGCATTGTCTGTCTTGTGTTCCTTTTCTTGTTGTTCTGGGTGGCCTGGCCATGTGTTGGCGGCCATTTTGTGTGAACAGCCACTGTGCTTTTGCCATAGGCCTCAAAGCTTGCGGCCTAGTGTGCCAGTAGGCCCGGAGGTAGTCATCCTCATGGGTGCATAAAAACTGTTTCTGTGTTGTCTGTTGAATTGTAACATAATTTAGGCCATGGATGGCATTGGATTGATTTGCAAAATGTGGCTTTTGGGGCGTATTTTATTTTTTTGGGTGTTTGTTAAATAAATAGGCCTTTTCAGCCAGTAGGTAACCCTGGGCGTTCAGCTCGCGGACTTTGGGCAAGTCCGCACTGCGCGACAACGTGGACTTACACTTTTATCTTCTTCGCGCTCAATGTACGTTTTCGCGCGCGATAACGACAATTTGTGACGATCGCGATGCCGAACACGCAGAATTTACAATCTGGCGAACAATATCTCTCGAGCATCATTAAACCTTCTCGAAAATGTTGATTTAGTTCATTTTGCACAAAAACTCCTCAGGTTGTCATTTAGATGTAGTTTGGTGATCAAGGAGTCATTTTTTTTTGTTTTACAATTTTTTCCAAGAGGTAGCAAGTTTCCCAGAGTCTCCAACTGCCTGGTCCTGTCCTTTGTCTTCACTTTTTGTTATTTTGGGTGGCCTGGCCATGTGGGTGGCGGCCATTTTGTAAAGCCAGGCATTGTGCTTTTGCCATAGGCCTGCATTGTCTGTCTTGTGTTCCTTTTCTTGTTGTTCTGGGTGGCCTGGCCATGTGTTGGCGGCCATTTTGTGTGAACAGCCACTGTGCTTTTGCCATAGGCCTCCAAGCTTGCGGCCTAGTGTGCCAGTAGTAACCCTGGGCAAAGCACTACGCTACGCTCGCGTAGTTTGCGAAGTTTGCGCTACTTCGCACAACGCGAATTGCACGTAGCACAGTGCAAACACGCGTAGCGTAGCGTAGTGCAGCGGTCATTTTTTGCTTGCTCGCGGTCCTCAACGTCAAGTTGGCGATCGCGAGCAAGCAAAATGACATCCCGGTGAGATTCTCAACGCAGGGAGGTCAGGTTTCTCATTGCGAGTGGTCGCGTATGCTCGCGACCGCTCGCGATGAGAAACTACCAGTTCGCGTTGAGAAAGCTGCCGCTCGAGTAAAAATCTACTCGAGCGGCAGTAAAAGACAGCTCGCACTGTGCAAGATGCCGTTTTCAATGATTGCACAGTGCGGACAAGCATCCGGCACTGTGCAATCATTGCGAACAGTGCACTACGCAGTTCGCGTAGTGCTACGCGTAGTTCGCGTAGTGCGAACTGCACTTTGCGTAGCTTCGCGTAGCGCTACTTCGCGAACTACGCCCAGGCTTAGCCAGTAGGCCCGGAGGTAGTCATCCTCATGGGTGCATAAAAACTGTTTCTGTGTTGTCTGTTGAATTGTAACATAATTTAGGCCATGGATGGCATTGGATTGATTTGCAAAATGTGGCTTTTGGGGCGTATTTTATTTTTTTGGGTGTTTGTTAAATAAATAGGCCTTTTCAGCCAGTAGGTAACCCTGGGCGTTCAGCTCGCGGACTTTGGGCAAGTACGCACTGCGCGACAACGCGGACTTACACTTTTTATCTTCTTGCGCGCTCAATGTACGTTTCGCGCGCGCGATAACGACATTTTGTGACGATTGCGATGTCGAACACGCAGAATTTACAATCTGGCGAACAATATCTCTCGAGCATCATTAAACCTTCTCGAAAATGTTGATTTAGTTCATTTTGCACAAAAACTCCTCAGGTTGTCATTTAGATGTAGTTTGGTGAGCAAGGAGTCATTTTATTTTTGTTTTACAATTTTTTCCAAGAGGTAGCAAGTTGCCCAGAGTCTCCAACTGCCTGGTCCTGTCCTTTGTCTTCACTTTTTGTTATTTTTGGTGGCCTGGCCATGTGGGCGGCGGCCATTTTGTTAAACCAGCCACTGTGCTTTTGCCATAGGCCTCCAAGCTTGCGGCCCAGTATGTCAGTAGGCCCAGAGGTAGTCACCATGGGTGCATAAAACTGTTTCTGTGTAGTCTGTGGAATTTTGACATCATTTAGGCCATGGATGGTATTGAATTGATTCAATTGAATTGCGAAATGTGGGTTTTTTTGGAGGGTCTGACTATTTCACTTTTTGGGTGTGTTAAATAAATGCCTTTTTTGCGTGTGTACTGTGTAATTATAATTGTGTTGTTGTAGTGGTTGTCTAACTTTCCAAAGTGTTTTTAGCCATGTGGATTTTAGTAAGCCTGGGCGGTGAACTACGCTACGCTCGCGGAGCTTGCGAAGTTTCGGTAACTTCGCGATTCGCGTAGAACGCGAAGTTACCGTGCACTACGCAATTTGCGGCGTAGCGTAGCTGTTTTTCTTCTTCTCGCGCTCAATATACGTTCTCGCACGCGCGGTAACGACCTACCGTGATTCTGCGTTTGCCGACGCGACTTCCTATCCGTTCGCGGGCGCCACGAGAGTTGGAATCCGGCCGCACGATCCCGCGAGAGTGTGCGAACGCGAACACGTCATTCGGACGCGCGATCTGACTTCCGGCGGCAGTGTTGGTAAGATCGCGATCCCGAACACGAAGAAACTACAATCTGGCGAAGAATATATCTCGAGCATCATAAAACCTTCTCGAAAATGATGAATTAGTTCATTTTGCACAAAAAACTCCTCAGGTTGTCATTTAGAGATGTAGTTTGGTGAGCAAGGAGTCCTTTTTCTTTTTTCCAAGAGGAAGGAAGTGCCCCTGATTCTCAAACTTCCTGTTCCTGTCCAGCAGGCTCCTCCCAGTGCTTTGTCCATGTGCTGTTCACTTTCATTTGGATTTGGAGCTGGAAGGATCACTTTTTGTGTCTGTCTGCTGCATCATATCATTGGATTGGATTTGAGGACTCTTGGATTTGAGATTTTACAAGTAAGTTGGAGAATTGGTGTACTTGTTTGTTTGATTGGGGCTTGTTTGTACCTACATTTTTTGTGGTATTTCCATAGTTTTTAAAATGTATTGTTGTGGCCTGTAGTTTCGGCAGGGGCCTAGTTGTTTTTCTTTGATTGGAATTTCAGCCAGTAGGCCCGGACTAGAGCCAGAGGTACCCATGGGTGCATGTTTCTGTGGTGTCTGTTGAATTTAAAGTTTAAACATCATGTAGGCCAGGCATCCATGGATGGCATTGGATTGATTTGCAAAATGTGGGTTTTGGGGTGGTATTTTATATTTTTGGGTGTTTGTTAAATAAATAGGCCTTTTCAGGCAGTAGGTAACCCTGGGCGTTCAGCTCGCGGACTTTGGGCAAGTCCGCACTGCGCGACAACGCGGACTTACACTTTTTATCTTCTTCGCGCGCTCAATGTACGTTTCGCGCGCGATAACGACAATTTGTGACGATGGCGATGCCGAACACGCAGAATTTACAATCTGGCGAACAATATCTCTCGAGCATCATTAAACCTTCTCGAAAATGTTGATTTAGTTCATTTTGCACAAAAAACTCCTCAGGTTGTCATTTAGATGTAGTTTGGTGATCAAGGAGTCATTTTTTTTTTGTTTTGCAATTTTTTCCAAGAGGTAGCAAGTTTCCCAGAGTCTCCAACTGCCTGGTCCTGTCCTTTGTCTTCACTTTTTTGTTATTTTGGGTTGCCTGGCCATGTGGGTGGCGGCCATTTTGTAAAGCCAGGCATTGTGCTTTTGCCATAGGCCTGCATTGTCTGTCTTGTGTTCCTTTTCTTGTTGTTCTGGGTGGCCTGGCCATGTGTTGGCGGCCATTTTGTGTGAACAGCCACTGTGCTTTTGCCATAGGCCTCCAAGCTTGCGGCCTAGTGTGCCAGTAGGCCCGGAGGTAGTCATCCTCATGGGTGCATAAAAACTGTTTCTGTGTTGTCTGTTGAATTGTAACATAATTTAGGCCATGGATGGCATTGGATTGATTTGCAAAATGTGGCTTTTGGGGCGTATTTTATTTTTTTGGGTGTTTGTTAAATAAATAGGCCTTTTCAGCCAGTAGGTAACCCTGGGCGTTCAGCTCGCGGACTTTGGGCAAGTCCGCACTGCGCGACAACGCGGACTTACACTTTTTATCTTCTTCGCGCGCTCAATGTACGTTTTAGCGCGCGCGATAACGACATTTGGTGACGATCGCGATGCCGAACACGCAGAATTTACAATCTGGCGAACAATATCTCTCGAGCATCATTAAACCTTCTCGAAAATGTTGATTTAGTTCATTTTGCACAAAAAACTCCTCAGGTTGTCATTTAGATGTAGTTTGGTGAGCAAGGAGTCATTTTATTTTTGTTTTACAATTTTTTCCAAGAGGTAGCAAGTTGCCCAGAGTCTCCAACTGCCTGGTCCTGTCCTTTGTCTTCACTTTTTGTTATTTTTGGTGGCCTGGCCATGTGGGCGGCGGCCATTTTGTTAAACCAGCCACTGTGCTTTTGCCATAGGCCTCCAAGCTTGCGGCCCAGTATGCCAGTAGGCCCAGAGGTAGTCACCATGGGTGCATAAAACTGTTTCTGTGTAGTCTGTGGAATTTTGACATCATTTAGGCCATGGATGGCATTGAATTGATTCAATTGAATTGCGAAATGTGGGTTTTTTGGAGGGTCTGACTATTTCACTTTTTGGGTGTGTTAAATAAATGCCTTTTTTGCGTGTGTACTGTGTAATTATAATTGTGTTGTTGTAGTGGTTGTCTAACTTTCCAAAGTGTTTTTAGCCATGTGGATTTTAGTTTTTGCATTAAAGCTGTGTGTGTTTTATAAGGCATATAGGCCTGCTTGAGTACATTGTTTGCCGTGCCTTGTGCCTGTGAGTCACCATGTTTCTGGGGGCCATTTTGTTGTGGTAGTTATTAGTGTGCTGTTTTTGCCACATAGGCCTGCGTGTCTTTCCATTGTTCCTCTTGTCTTACTGCTTCCAAATCCATCCCCATTGCCAGCTGCAGCTCCCTGATGCTGCTATATAATACATCCCACGTGATGCACAAATTTAGGCCAAACATGCTCCAGTACATTTTAGTTTTTGTTCTATACTATTCTTATTCTTCCAGAGTGTACACTAGCACTACACAGTAGCCAGGAAAGCCCTGGCCTTGTTGTCAACGTCTCATAAATGGCTACACTGTGTGTTGTTGTTCACAGAGTTTCTGAAATTTAATAATTGAGGCCACCACACACTAAGTTCTATATTCTATTTGTTTGATTTGTGCTATGTTTGACTGATGTTCTGGCTTTTTTGCTTTTAGGTGCACAAAGACTGAGGAGGAGGTGTGTCTCTCATCATTGCCTGTTGCACTTCCAGACAGACATCCTGCTGCTGTACACACAACACAACGTGACGTGTGACCTGACCAGACATCTCTGCAACTGAGTGCTGCTGACATCTGAAGAAGATGGGCCCAAAGAAAGCAGGTACCAGGTCCTCCAGTACCAAGAAAGTTGCTATTGAGAAGAAGAAGGAACAGAAGAAGCAAGTGACACTGAAGTCTGGTGTGCCGGCCAATACCTTTTTTGGGAAAAAGAAATTGCGCCTGCAGCAGCGGTGTCCGGGGGCAAGCTGGGGGCAGCACCTCCGCATCAGTGGACCCAACCCACCAACCAAGGCCCAAGCACATGAGTGGGGAAGAGGTAGCCAGCCTAATGGTGGAAAGCAGTGATGCTGAGCCGGAGATAAACTTATCGCTATCTCAAAGTAGTACCCAATCAACGCAGGAGGAAACACAGCAGATAAGTGGTCAACAACAACAGCCGCAACCACCGCCCGCAATAGTAGTTGTTGTTCCTCCTGAAGTAGGGGCAGTTCAGGAAATTGAGCCTCATGCAGAGGTAGAAGAAGAAGCCACTCATTCAGAAGATCCATTGTCTTCCAAATCCCCAGCAAGGAAAAGGAGGGGTAGTCCATCAAGTTCTTCGCCAAGCCCCCTTCTGATGATCTAGATGCCACTTGGAAGCCACAAACTGAGTCTGAGAGGGAGCCACGTTCCAAGACCAAGCTAGGGAAAAGGAAGGTTCCAGAAAGCCTTACACTTATGGAGGTCGATGTAGAACAGCAAGATGATGATGATGATGACGACGAGCCAGTCATCACGAACATCACTCCCGGCCCCGAGGAGATGGAGACCAACATTCTTACTCTATCCAAAATCGCTGCGAGGGATGTAGCACGCATACCTCCACAGGTAACACCAACACGACCTACAGCTTCCATATTTGCATTAGCAAAGGCCCGGCAGCGACCTACATCCAGCACAACCACCACCTCTGTAGGAGTAGGTAGTGGTACAGCAGCACAGAGTCAAATTCAACACACACCCTACAGATCATCCGGCATTGGAAGTGGCACCTCCAGCAGGAGGCCAAAGTTAAGCTCCCCAGTTTGGGACTTCTTTACGGTTAGCGAAAAGGAGGAGAACATTGCTATATGCTCCATTTGTAATACCTCTGTTAGTCGTGGTAAGCTTGGTACAAACTATGGTACCGGAGGCCAAATGACCCATCTGAAAAAACACCACTTGATCAGCTGGGAGGACCACCTTCGCGCCATAAAAAAACTGCAACCATTGGTGTTGGTGGGGATAAAGGAGTAGAAGAAGAAGATCCGATCACGGTGGAAGAGGAAGGACAGGGAGACATTCTCTCTGGTAGTGGTACACAAGGTGTCCCTGACCCCAGCAGTGCAGTCTTAACGTTGCACACATCTTCAGCAACATCTCAGTGGCACAAGAGTAAGAGTCAGCCGGAGACACCAAGAAGTACCAGGTCCGCACTACCAAAAAGTGCGTTGAGCCTAAGAGAAAGGAAAACCATGCAGCCTACCATTATCAGCATGTTTGGTGGTGAGGGGCAGTACGAACGCAACCACCCAATAGCACGTTTGTACAATGCGAAGCTGGCTAAAATGTTAGCACTGGACCTTCTCCCTTTTTCTTTTGTTGAAGGGTTGGGTTTTGTGGAATATGTGTCAACCATCTGCCCAAAATGGCATGTTCCCAGCCGCTACTATTTTGCCAGAGTTGCAGTTCCAGCACTACATCACGACGTGCTGGAATTGCTAGGAAAGGCCTTGAAGCAGAGTGCTGTTCACAGTATCCACCTGACTACAGACATGTGGACCAGTTGCCAAGCCACAGATTACATGTGCATCACTGCACACTGGATCAGTTTTGCGGGGTTAGAGAACAGGTATCTGCTGGTGTTGATACTGCAGAGATTTTTCATGCCACTCGCAAACATGCAACTGTAGCCATGTTTGCCATGGAGAAATCTCATACTGCTGCAAACATTTTGGAAGAGTTTAACACCAAGGTCTTTGAGTGGCTGCGCCCAAGAGGGCTTACGATTGGTTTTGTTGCCACGGACAACGGCAGTAATGTAGTTTTGGCCATGCGCAATGGTGGCTATTTCAGGGTCCCGTGTTTGGCACACTGCATTAACATTGTTGTTCAAGACTTTTTGAAAAATGAATCAAAAGTCAGCAACTTACTGGTCACCTGCAGAAGAATATGCACACATTTCAGCCATTCTTTTAAAGCCCGGAAGCAGCTGAGGGTCATTCAACGTGAGCATAAACAGCCAGTCAAAGCGCTCATCCAGGAGGTGCCAACACGTTGGAACTCAACTTATTACATGCTTGATCGTCTGTTTGAACTGTACATACCACTCAATGCTTATGTCATGCAAAGATTAGGGGAACCTACTGTGAGAGGCATGACCGTTGAGATGGCTCAATGGGACCTCATTAAATGCCTGACTGAGATGCTACTTCCTTTTGAGATCTTCACACGTGAAGTCAGCAGGGAGGACTGTACTATGGGCCAAGCTATCCCATTGTTGCACATGCTAGAGCAACAGCTGAAGGATGTGTCTGAAACGTACGCAGGTGTGGATGACAAACAAGACGCATATCATTTGGCGGAGACCTTAGCCGCTCGCTTATCGGAAAATACAAGGATTAAAAACAAAATTTTGTCACAACCACATTACATTAGTGCCACAATTTTGGATCCACGGTACAAAGTATTTCTGAACAGCAAGGCAGTAATTCCTTTTTCGGAAGTGGATGTTGCCAACTACAAAACTTTGATAGCTAAGGAAGCCACTATTTTTGAAAGCGAACAGCTGTTAATTACAGGCCCCCACCCCAGGCCATAACCAGTACTACAGGGCATCCAGAGTCAAGTTCTACTTCGGAGCCTGAGGGCAGTGCATTTGCCTCCCAGCAGTCACCTACACCAACAATAACATCAAGAACAGGATCATCCACAGCACAATGTGCAACTGATTGGTTTCTACAGAAGGGGTATGGTAAGTCCAGTGCTGATGCAAAGGAAAAACAGGCCGAGCACATCGGAGCACCCCTGAACATTGAGCGGATGGTCCAGGCCTATCTGGATGACCCAACAGAGGTCTTCATGGATCGAAACCCATTGGTGTATTGGTATGGGAAAAGAAGCCAATGGACAGTGCTCAGCAGGCTGGCGATAAAGTATCTGGCTTCCCCTGTCGCAAGTGTCTCTTCTGAGCGTGTTTTCAGTGCTGCTGGTGCCATTGTAACCTCGAAAAGGACCAGTCTCTCGGCCCAAAGCGTGGAGAGGTTAACCATGATCAAAATGAATCAGCACTTTATACCACCGGATTACAAAATACGTGAATCACAGCAGGAAGAGGAGAGCGACTTGGATGACGTAAATAGTGCGTTACAGGACCTACTTCTGTCCGAACCACCAGAGTTTGAGGACGAGCTCCTCTTCCCTGACAACTAGGCTTTCAAATTGTTGCTTTCTTCCTTCCTTTATGTGTCTGTGTATCTGTCTTTCTGGTTCAAATCAAATCACAACAAAACCATCACCACCGTCTTCTCTTTTTATTTCCCTATTGGAGTTGCACGTCTGTGCATTTAACTGTCCACTCTTCAGAGTCCTGCTTCATCTTCCTGTCTCGCACAAGTACATTTCCATCAAGCCAGACATTAGTACAAGAAATGTTGCCTTTACCAGTCCCGCCTCCATTAGAAGTGAAACGTGACTACTATAGCTATCCTCCGTTTTGTTTTCGAGCCGAAACTCATCAGTGTCCGAAGGCTACAGCCTCAGCAGGCATCCAAAGGTCCTCACTGTCAGGACAGAAGGTACTTGGCAGAGAAAGACAAGAGACTCTTCGAAGAAACTTGCTGACATTTGTGCAAACTCAAATGACCAGCAATGAGCGCTACACAGGCCGCGGCCCATCATCACAGTGCTGACCATGGGAAGCAACTTAAACTGTGACAAAGTGCCACAGATGAATAAGACGAAAACCGAAACAGCGCCTAACACTCAAAATGAATGTGGAGTGGAGTAATAATGAGGCCACTGCCCCGTAAAAAAAAAAAAAAAATGTCAGAACTAGGCATCTGATGATCTGACAGCCAAAGAGAAGAGCAAGACAGGTAATGATGGAATGCATTGGATGCTTGCAGACTCTGAGCGATTGCTGTTGTTTGTTGTTGATGTTGTGCATGAAGTCGAACTCTACTCTACTAGTTAATCTACAAAGTGACTCAAGTAAGTCAGTGACAGTCAATGTTTCCCTTCTTGTTGTTTAATAACCAAATTGTACTCCTACTACTGCAGGTGCAGGCCAATATCTGTTGCAATGTTTTAATATGGAATATGGACTTAATCGGAGTCAATACAGACTGAGTTGTAGTTGGACAACACGTACCACACCATGATGATGACCATACTATCTTTTTGCGCGCAGTCATTCAGTTGGATCGGAGATGATTCAAGGACTAACTGCATTTCATGAAGTGGCATAAGGTAAACATAAACACAACAATTCAACAAGAAAATAGTAAACACAGCAGACCTACATGTCCATATAGTGGTGTAGTCGAGTGTAGTGATGACTGACAGCGGCGCATTGATTTTGTCACTTAATTAGGAAAATGCTAAGTTGCTGTGTATGCCTTTTGTCTGGCTATGTCAAAAATTAAGGTAAATGGAGGTTGGGTCACGGGCTGGTGCTGTGGTGGGCCTGTTCTGTCCTGTTGTTGTTGTAGCTTAATGCTGTAAACAGAATCTACACGATATATCCAAGCCGCCTCACTCTGAAAGTGTTCTCTCTTCTCTTCTTGGGCTCCACCGTAAATGATGTTTTTTTTATTCATTGATTTCTCAATACCCCTTTTGTTTTTCCATCTAGACGTTACAGGCCGGCCTTTACCCTGTGCTTGCTATACTGGGAGACACAACTCACATTTACCTTACCAATCGGCATCAGGAAGGCCACCAAGATTAATGTGCGGAGCGTCCATGGAGGATAGACCAAGAGGAAGGACGAGATTCAACTCCACAATTTTAGCATGACAATACAGTAACTTTAGTATCATTCATCATTCATCTTTTAATTAATTTGAATCCTTTTTTCTCTGCAATCATTAGGACTGTGTGTTGTGTGTTTGTTTGCTAATTGATCCCTACAAATGTTTTTTAATTGTCTTTGCTATCTTTACAAGTAAGCCCAGTACAACATGGAATTTGGGTCTCTGAGGGCATATTACAGGCAAGGCAAATTGCATAGAATATACTGGTGCCATGTACTGTCTAATTGTCTAGTAGGCGTTATTAAGTACTACTCATTAACCATCAAGTTATCTAATCTTCATCATCATTAACGCATGCATTTCCCTTTTCTCCCTTTATTGATTTTTTGGATAAGATCATGGTCGTCTGCCAAGATTGCGCTTTGCTTTTGTTGTCCATGCGTACTGTTTTTCATTTTCAAACCTTTCCCCAAACCCCCTTCCCATCCATTCATCAAACCCTAACCCTCTTCCCCCGGGCTGTGATTTATATTGAGGTGTGATGTGACTACATAAAATGTACACCAATTGATCACACGCTTGCTGGGGCAGATGTGGTGAAAGCAACACTAATTCAATTGCAAGGCAGGGCGAGGAGCTTCTTCTGCTTGCCCACCCATGCTCAGTCTATGTGCAAGCCGTCACCGGCTAATAGTAGTACATCATAATTAATTGCCGTCATTGATTGGATTAATCATCAAACTCCTACCACACAGCAGTAAAGGTAACGAATTACGATTGTGTTAAGTTAAGTGACTCACTCGACAGCACAACTACAGTTTATAACTTCTTGTACTAGGCTGTCCCCGCCACCATTATGTTTAATTTGACTTTAGCAGTTGCAACTGCAATATTGTTTGTTTGGCAGTCGTCTTCTGTACTGTATTTTACTTCGTTCGACTACTCCTCCCACAGTCGCTCTCAGGCAAGTGGCTGTCTCTTTTTATTTTTTAGCAAATGCTACTGCCAGTGTCTACTCTACTACTACCACCACAACCATGGCATCTTCTACATTCTCTATGGAAACCATGCAGCCATCGCTGTGCCGAACGTAGTCATCATCAATCACAGGTAAGATAAGTTTGGTGGGAGGTAGAATACTAGTAGGACAAATAACTCAGTGAGGGGTACCGCATCTATCTGTTTGTTATACATCATCGGCAGATTATTTAAATCAAACACTGGCTGCGGCCCTGCAGCAGCAAGGAAACCAATGTGACGTTAATTCGTAAAACAGTAACCCCCCACAAAACATTAACATTGTATGTTTAAGTATAAATATAATTGTTGTAACCAGTACTCTTACCTAAACAGTAACACAAAATTAATTCAACACATAATGGCATAGTAGCACTAGCAAGAAGCACAGTACATAACATTTGTGGTAATAATCTATCTATCCTCCCACTTCCTCGGCCTCTAACATTTAATGGAGTTTCAGGCATTATACTAGCACTATGGACTCCAACCAGTACACAATACACCAGTGTTCTTCTTATCTCTAGTTTAGCGAAATGACATAACCTGGTTGTAGCCGGCATTGCCAGCTCGGTCATCTATGCTTGAACCCAAGACAAACATACGAGTCATGACGCAGAGTCACATTAGTTTGATTTACTACTGTTTGCAGGTGGGGAAGCTCGTATTTTTCTATTACGGGTGGCACTGGCCATACTCTCTCTGTTACATGGAGGGCAATTGCTCAATTTCACAGTGCCTTGGCTACTACAAAAAGGCAGATTATATATCTGATCCAATGATCGTTGCTTTTATATGGGACAACGACATAAGGTCAGTAGCGGTCGGTGGTGGGACTCGGGGAGTTCGGCCGGGCGGTGACGTGGGTAGGGGCAGGATGGGGGTAGTAAACTATGGATTACGGCCAATTACAGGTAAGTAAACATATAAATAAATGAAACTAATTTTGTTGCGCACACTGCATCGCATTTGGCGGTGCAGTGCGCACAATGAAATTCACTTTATTTATTTGTATGTTACAGTAAAGTTACCTGTATTTGCCCGCGTAATACATTGTTTACTACTACCCCCACCCTGCCCCTCCCCACATCGGCTTTGCTACGCTGGCGCGGTTTCTTTAACATTCCCTAAAACTGTGCATCCCGTGACAGTCTCCACCTATGCTGTCTATGATGAATACATACAGGCATCCATCCATTCTAAGTAAATGTCAATCATTCTTCTTAATCTCTCCACAAACGTTACTTTGTTTCACCAACAACAACGCATGCGTCCACTCACTCCGTTGCTTGCCTTGGCTTTGAGTTTCACCCAAACGCCGCTGATGATTCTTGCTATCCACAGTATCCACCCATACTGTGTCGCCCACCCAGGCAGGCATCCATTCTTCTTTCACCTCCCACCCATCCTTCAACAACACATGCATCTGATTCCTATCAGCCACCTAGCCATGCTTCCAACGTATCCTTCTCTGCCAGTCGTCATATTAAATCTCGCCCGCCCTTCCTCCTTCCACCCTTCTTTCCCTTTTTGTTCAACACATCCATCAAGGTCATCTGATCTGACTTTTAGTCTCCTCCATAAAACTTTCACAGCTGAGTTGGAGTCAGATATAAGAGGCCATTGGTTAATGAAGTCACGTTGGTAATGCTATTGCTACTGCATTGCTCATGCTAAGTAAAGGGTGTCTTCTTTATTAACCGTTGTATAATGTTCACTACAACTTCATACCTAATAAGTCTCAACAACAGTACAGTGAGTGAAGTCCACTCCACACACCCTTCCAGCTAGTGCAATGTCAATAAGTCATGACTTTAACTTACCACCGCCCGCCACTGCTGCTGGCTCACCCCTGTATCTCCTGCAGGTGCTGCATCTCCTGCCCCCTCCGGAATGGCCGCAACGCCATCGCCGCTGGCCCCACCGGCACTGGTGGTCGGTAGTACGCCTAGAAAAAACATGACACATTTTTAGATGCCTGTACACCTCCCCTATTTATTCTTTTTCACTAGCAAGATTGAAAAAAAGTTAATACATACATATTATTATTATAAATCACATTCAATAGTCCAAATCGGATACTAGAGTACAGTCAGTAGACAGACACTAGTAGTGTTATTATGGTCCCTAGGGTCATTATTATACTATACTCTACTCTTTGCAAAGTTAGCTTGAGCCATGCAACCATTTTTCGCTTCATGTCTTTTGCGCATGTTACCTCGCAGCTTGTTGTGCAGTAACAGTAAGACGCCTTTTGAGCCCACATGAGCACATACAGCTACTGTCTGAGCGTTGCGTACAAGAGGTCGAAAAACAAGGCACTTTGTTATGGAGTTCGGTTAGTCCGTATTACTTAGCCATAGGTAACATGTTACACTTTTTTGGCAGGACTGACAAATGCTTGCATTAACACGCACCATTTTTCTCAGGCAGAGGATTCCCTTCTACGAACCAGAGATTTGCAGAGCTTATGAATGATGCATGTAACCAGTAATTCTACGTTCTACGGTGAGGAGTCGCCCAGAATTCACACAGATCTTTTGTCTTATATCATCATGCACTTGTTGCAACAATTTTTATTGTTTTAATCTTATGCATTTTGCTGTTGGAGCTGGCTGGAGTACACTGAATTTTATAGAACAACAACATACAGAGGTTGTTATTTGAAAATAAACCTTTTGAACTTACACATAGACTCTGTGGTATTTGGTGTGGTGGTGGTGGTGGACTTACACGAGTGAGTGAGCGAAAGGGTGTTATGTTCTGGGTTGTGGAATCATAATCATTGGGTATCTTCGGGTGGGGGTTCGGGGACCTAATGAGACACTAGCTAGTCGTTCAGGGGATTGTGGGTTCACTTCTGACTGAGGTGTGAGGAACGTCCAAGTTCCAAACTCGCATCACCAACATCCTATTTCATTGTGCATAGTTCTGCATGGGGCTGTGCAGAATCCAAGTAGTATGTACTATATCCTATCCAAAATAGTCAAATATCTGGTTGTGCATTTTGTTTGTGGTAATTGTCAAAGCCTCAAGATTAAGAAGCCTAGAAGAGGACAACCGAAAGGACTGGACTCAGTGGCTAGAGCTATTAGTATTGGTCAATCTGAGTTTTATTCAAAACCGTACAATAAAGAGTGGCAATGCAAACTGGGCAAGCTTAGCGACAGACTAATAGTAGTAGTACAGAGTACAGACATTCATAGCAGAGGCAGTTAGAACTTAGAGGCAGGGATAACCAGAATTTAGAAACAGATAGTCAAGTCAAGATCAAAGAATCTTTTGTAAAAAATATAATTAGGGAGTGGAGCCAGAATTAATAGTTCTGAAAAAATAAGGTCCAGTAAAAGTTAGGGCAATATAATTGTTAATATAACCACTGGAGGACTTACTGGGACCAGCAGCAGGGCCCTCGGTAGAGGAGCGGTCCTCTGGTGGTTGTCCCGCCGACTCGGACCCCGTCTTCTTGCCCCTGGGTGCTGCAGATCAGTGATCATGTAAGATATAATAAAGAAAAGAAAGACACAAACATTAATGATTGCTGTGAAACAAATAAATTATCTAAAAAAACACTCAAAAAACGTTTTAGGAAACAAAAATTGCAATAAAATTGACCTATCTAATCCGATCGACTACTGGCTTGCGGGATTCACGGACAGTCTACTTATTTGGGAACACTAATTCAGTGTTCCATTCTGATTGATTCAAATAAAATCCAGAACACTAACTAAGCCTAAGTACCACCTGACCTAGCCCACCTATTCCAGGCGGGCCAATTGTTAATTAAGCCTGCATTTCCATTTTTTTTTCCATCAAAAATGCATAGATGAGAAGGAGGACACATGCATAAAGTCAGTGCATAATGCATACACATATATATATATATATATATATATATATATCCTTCGTCTTCCTAACTTTCACTCCACAGTTGTGGAAAAAAGGAGCCACACCGTCACCCTGTTCTGCAAAGTATTTTTACTGCCAGCAAAGCAGAGAAAAACAAAGCCTTTCGACCGCACTTGATCTTGATCATTTGAGATAAACCTCCTTAATTCACAACAGTTTCTACACATATTTGGCGATCACTTTCAAAGATTCTGTCTCTTGGATGGATCATGTACAAAGAACTTGTATGTACCCTCAACTTTTATTCGCGCTTCATCAGTCTTAAACTGGAAATCTAACAGTATGCCTATTACAGCAGGTCCGCACCTGTAGCTCATTAAAACAACACCCCGAAAAAGCCATTTGAACTTTTCATGGCTGAGCGAAACCTGGGAATCAGTTAATGCAGGGATGATTGTCCTGCATTGTTACCAAGTAGTAAAAATAATATGTAAAGTAAAGCATAACTAATTAACAAATAAACATGAATTTTCTCAGCTTTTACAGTGATACTGTGGTTGGTGTAGTATTGAATTAATTTTGTTTCATAATGTCTTTTTGTTGCAAGGTTTTAAGAAAAAATATTGACGGGCCTTATAGTGAACATCTTATAAATTTAATTATTCATTCAGTTATTCGTTCAGTGTTCATGCGCTTTACAGGAACAACAAGTTCCCGAATTTACATGCTACCCATCAGAACAACTCTATGAAAAAATTGCTCCTTGGGCATTTAATAATAACATAAGTAAATTATAAAGCATACGGTTGGCAAACCTATGGTATGAGGAGCTATTTAAAATGCGAGATATTATCAATATTCCTGTTTTTTTATTCCTATACCAGCATTATATTTTGAATGTTTGAAGCAACTTTTGTATCACCTTAATGATTGAGGTTATCAGGAAAAAATACAGATAAAAAAATGCGTACTCGCTCAGCTGTAGAGTACATATGAAATTCAGGGCTCGTGTGTAATGCGATTACGCAGGCCGCCGCTCTCTTGCACGTGCCAGTGAGCTGCAAGTGAAGGGGCCGTTTTAAAGGGCAGTTTTGTACAGCTGTCTCTTATTTAATCTCCGTAGATGCGGATGATTGCTTTGACAAAGAAACACACGCAGCATATTTGTCGAGAACCAACTAAGCGTTGCACTGCCCTTCTGTATGTTATGTAATCCTTCAGCAATACATGCTCCACGCGGCCTAATGCAATGGCTACCATAGCAACCTTTCCCTGGGTAAATAGAACAAGCTTTTTGATGAATGGTTTTTTTTCAAATTTTGTAACGAGTTAATTTGATACTTTGCTTAATTAACAGAACGACTGGCTCCAGGCTCTAGGACATTTGTCAATCCTTAAAATATTAATTGAAGGCAATTTTATATGCGGCCCAGCGAGCTATCCTCAAGTGTACCACCCACATGTGACTGTCCATGCACACCACAGCCGGACCTAACGCTCAGGACAACATCTTTCACGAGCATACAGGTCCTATTTTCATAACAAAAATCACCATGGCTTGAGCAAGGAAACTAGTTCAATGGATTTGAAATACAATGTGAGTTGGTATATAAAACATATTTTTGTGTATGTGCACTACAATTATGTCAAAAATAAATCTGTTTTCAGAGAAGTACCCCTTGAGGCATGAATTTCACGAGTTTTATTGGCAATATTATTCAGTTTTAAGTTCAATGCAGCTGTAACTTGACCATAATTAATGATAAGTGTAGTATTTTTTGCCTAACTGGCTTATAGGAAAGAGCATTCTGCTAAAAACGTATGAACCAATACTCAAACTCTTCTTACAGCTCCAATGACACTTCATTTAATTAAAAGGTCTCTTTGGATGATAGCTACAGTGCATTATCACAGCGTTATAGTTTTCGTGATTTACCTCTAACTTCTTCAAATCACAATAACTCTCAAAATCTGCCAATAATTTGAGGAGGGCGTTTAAATTTCTGCCAAATAAAATGGTATCGCCTGCATATGCCATTTACCATTTAGTCTACATTGTTTTTCAATCACAAAAAGTATTAAGCTCACTCATATACATGTTAAATAATACGGAGCCAAAAGCTATAGATGGCTAGCTCCCTTAAATACAGTAAAGCATGCGCTAGTCTCTCTTTTAGTGCCATTGTGCACAGCAGCTTCGTTGTTACTGTATAGCAACAATATGGCCTTAATTAGCTCTATGGAGGCTGAGCTTCTGACTAACCTTGTTATTGGCAGTGTTCTGTCAACATTGTGGAATGCCTTGTCTGGAACAGGAAGGCTCAGAAGGCCTTCCGGTCCTCAAGGCCATGCATTTCATATAAAAGATTATTGTCACCAAGGAGGATCAAAACCCAGCCTGGCGGTGTGTGATAATGTCATCTGCAGCAGGTAAAGAATAAAGTTTTGCGGCAAAGACCGTGCCAAGCAGTTTACTAATGTCATCAAAAAGGTAGAGGGGCATATTATCAAGAACGGCGTTAAAATTATCGCCGCTTTAGCGGCAGAAAACTGCCGCTAAAGCGGCGATAATGGGCTTGATAATATGCCCTTGAGAATTCCAATAGAAGCCCATGTTGACACCAGAACATGGGCTTCTATTGGAATTCTCAAGGGCATATTATCAAGCCCATTATAGCCGCTTCAGCGGCAGTTTGCTGCCGCTAAAGCGGCGATAATTTTAACGCCGTTTCTTGATAATATGCCCCTAAGTGGTTTATAATTGCTTATTATCAACTTATCGCCATTACATTTTTTTTGTTGAAAAATTGCACAATTATAATAGCTGATTGCTAGTAGGTAGTCCCCTGGCTCCAGACATTCACTAAAAACACCAGCAAGGGACACTGTCCAAATCTTTATGTCGTAGGAAAAATAAGAACCGGAACTATGCCGGGCCCTGTGCTTTGCCCCTTTCTGACCTTCAATAGCAAATCCCACCTCTTCAATTATTTTATTTGTTTATTTATTTATGAGGTTTTATACAGCGCTGGCTAGACCCGCAGTTATCAGAGCACTTCACATAAAGTGAACAATAAAATAACATAGGTTTACATAAAATGTGAGACATAGGTTCTGTTATAAGCAAAAATAGAGAAAAAGAAAGCTGTTAGACAATTAGGGAGGTTACAGTATGCGGACAATTAGAAAAAAGCATGAGTTAAGGGAGTAAATGACAGATAGCTGAAGCAATCAGACAATCAACTGTCACAAAGGGTCAAGTCATGGGGAGAGTGAGCTATTGGAGCACAGTTCAGTTGTCGTGCATGTTAAAGTATTTGTTGAGGAGAAGGAGTTTCAGGTCCATGAGCATCCAGGCACCGCACGTACCCTTAAAGGCCATGGAAGACCTCTGATCCACTTGGCCTCTGACGACTCTCCGGGAGTGCCCAGGAGCTGCGCACCCCTCTTCCTCCCAGCACCTTGAGACCCTTCCAGATGAGTAGCTGCATTTAACAAACCCATGATTAATTGATTGATTGGTCCCTTTTGAAACAGGAGAAGGAGAAGTTGCATCAGAGATTTCTGGGGAGTGAGTTCCATATCCTAGGTGCATTTCCAGGAAAAGAGTGAGTCATGGTAGAATTACTTTTCAGTTTGGGCGGAATAAAAAGAAGTGAGTTGGAGCGTCTCAGAGTTCTCATTGTTTCTGCTTTCGTAAGTTTGTTGTCTAGATAGTTGGGGGTATGTGTGTGCAAGGCTTTGTGGGTGATGCAAGCAGTCTTGTGAATCCATCTTCCTTCGATGGAAAGCCATTTGAGGATCTTGAAGCCCGGTGTCATGTGTTTAAACCGCTTAACACCTGTTATGAGTTGGGCCGCCATGTTTAGGACAGATCTTAGGGTGGCGAGGTAAGTTTTCGGCGTCCCTGTGAAGATGGCGTTCCCATAGTCCAGTTTAGTGAGGACTAGCAATTGTACTACCATCTTGAAATCATTGGGGGGAATAAATGGTTTAATTTTCTTGAGGTGTTTTAGTGTGTAAGCGCTCCTTTAGCTGAGATTTTGACGTGATCCTTCATTTACCTGTTTTTGTCCAGGGTGATGCCTAGGGACTTTATGGAGTTGGACAGAGTGAGTGAGCATTTTAGGGAATCTAGGTTCTTGAGCCAGTCTTGGATTGGGAGAGGGTTACTTTTAGGGGAGAATAGAATTAGTTCAGTTTTGTTGGGGTTCAACTTTTAGTGGATGGAATTAAACCAAGTTTGTATCTGGATTAGTGTGGTGTTGAGATGCAGGACGTCACTGGGTGATTTGATTTTGTAGTAGAGTTGAGTGTCATTTGCACATAGGTGATATTTGACCCCTGCTTGCTTCAGGATGATTGTAAGGGGTTTAATTAAGAGATTGAAAAGTGAAGGGGAGAGAATTGAGCCTTGGGGGACACCAAGAGTAACTAGAGTGGTTTTGGAGAGACAGGCGTTGATTTTGATTTGTTGCGATCGGTGATCAAGGTAAGATGTGAACCATTTTAGGATAGTGCCATTGATACCAGAGCGTAGTTTCAGTGTCTCAAGTAATGCTGAGTGATTTACGGTCTCAAAAGTCGCTGATAAGTCCAGTAGGATAAGTAGGCATGCGTCACCTCCGTCTAAGGATCTGTGGATGTCATCTGAGATATTGAGCATGGCAGTTTCTGTGCTACAGTCTTGCCTAAATCCTGATTGGAAGATGGAAGATTTTTGGCTAGGTACAGAAGGTTGGAGCTAGTTCTAAGTTTCTAAGGTTGTTGGGATCATTACGGTCTGCCCCTTGGTTTTTTTGAGCATGGGTGTGATTTGTCCTAGTTGGAGGGAGGCAAGAACACATCCAGAGGTGAGAGATGTATTGATTTCCAGAACGGGACAATGATGTGGTTGAGATTTTGCACTATTGTGGAAGGGAGGGGATTCGTAGAATTGGAAGTGGGCTTTAAGTGAGCATTTATATTGAAGACTTCCTTTTCAGTCATTGATTTGAAGTCAGACCAATTGGCCTCGTTTTTCAGTTGTGTGAGATCATGTTTGTTATTAGTTTTATTTAGGGCCATTTGGACATCTGTTAGCTCCGATGGTGAGGCTACCCTGGAGTTAAGTGCATCAGTGTGGAAGGCTAGGATGGATGGCAGATCTGAGACTTGGATGAAGGATTGCTCAATTTTTGTGACTTTATCAGTGAAGAAGCTGGCAATTTCTTCACAGAGTTCTTTGGAGGCTGTTAATTCATGTGGGGATGTGTGGGTGGTTTATCGTTTAACAATGTTGAAGAGCTCCCTGAGTCTTTACTTAGCGCGATCAAGTTGGTTGCGAAAGAAAGAGGCTTTTTCTCTGAAAATGTGCCTCTTATAAGAAAGCTGTGTGGCTCTTAGTAGTGCTAGGTGCATTGTCGAGGGGTTCTGTCTCCATACCCTTTCAGCCTGTCTGAGTTGTCTCTTCTCAATGTTAAGATCGGAGTTGAACCAAGATTTAGATTGGATTGATTTCGATTATTTTAGTTTGAGAGTGATGCTGTAGTTGGGCACCAATCCTGGATTCCAGTTCAGCTATTGGGACTTCTTTGATGTTCCTAGTCCAATGCTTAAGTTTATCTGATAAGGTTGCGTGGGATCGGAGGTGGATATTGATATTGAACAGTATGAGATGGTGGTCGGACCAGTCAATGGATGAGATGGATCTAAGTGAGAACAGTTCATTATTAGTGATAATCGGATCTAAAGTGGAGCCTCTAATATGTGTTGGTTCATTGCAGAGTTGTTTAAGGTAATTTATTTCAAGAAGGTCTGAGAGGTTCCGGACTGTGGAGTCGTCTGTGTTGTTCCAGTGAATATTGAAATTGCCCAAGAATAGGTCCTTTGTGTCAGTTAGGGAGAACCGTGTTACTAGGTTAGTTAGCTCTTCTGTGAAGAGGGTGTGATCACCAGAAGGGTGGTAGATGGTGTGTCATTTGATAGGAGGCGAGCTTTTGACTGTAAGTTCAACTCTTAGGTATTCAAAAGTTGAGCACTCTGAGGTATTCCTTTTTGTGGATGATATTTAATCCACCACCTGTTCTTTTAGGTCTGTCATGTCTGATGATGGTGTAACCCGGAGGAGTAAGCAGGTCTAGTACGGGGGTAGAGTGGTTGTTAAGTCAGAATTCAGTGAGGAAAGCAATGCCTATTTCTTCATCGAGTATAGCTTAAGCTATATCTGTAGCATGTTGAACTACTGTTCTACAGTTGAGGAGCATGCATAATAGAAGGTAAGGATTCTCTTTAGTGGAATGAAGTGGTTGAATGGTGGTGTATTAAGCAGGGGGTAATTATTATGTCTGGAGGAGCACATACTTGCTATGAAACATTTGGTAGCAAATGGTACCAATACCACTAGGATTAAAGGGAGATTTCCCTCCGAAGGATCAAAAGTGGCAAATCCATTCAGCTGGAATGTAGCACTCTCAACTTGTGTCAAATCCTCTCAGTATCTACCCACTAGGGCCCAACATCTTCTCCAGTCCTTTTTATTTAATATTTCCTGGATTATTGGAGCTGTTTCCTTCTACGAACTATACATAACCTTTTTTGTTTCAGAATATTTTCCTACTCTGCCCTCGTGGTACGCACTCTCTAATCTAGCAGTTGGAGCGCACTTGATCACAGCCAGAAACTGTTTTTCAGCTTTTGACAATCATTATCCAGCCATGCCATATCTCTCTCTCTCTCTCTCTCTCTCTCTCTCTCTCTCTCTCTCTCTCTCTCTCTCTCTCTCTCTCTCTCTCTCTCTCTCTCTCTCTCTCTCTCTCTCTCTCTCTCTCTCCATAAGAGTACATATGAAATCTTCACCCACTCCAGCAGCAACCTTTCAGAGATTAAACAGTATTCCAGAGGATCACATACACAGTTCGTGCCTCTTCTTTTTGATCGAGAGGGGTTAATTCCCATAATAATCAGGGACATTTCAAGCTCATTTTATACTGGTCCCGTATACATCTGGATCTACCATGTTGCATTAGTGGTATCTCTGAAATATTTGAGGTTAAGGGGAAACAGAACTGGGATTCATGCCTATAATAGGAGGAGCGGGTCATGGTCACTTTCGGTATGGAAATCCTCCCTAAAGTCAATAACTTTATGTCAATGTTCCAGCCCCAAAAATAAAATAATCTAGCCTGCTCTTAGCCATTCCTCATTTGAAAGTACATGCCATCATCATTTCATCAGGGTACTCTTCTATTAGTTGCTCATAACCCACAAAGAGCACTATATTCAATAGTGTGCAATACCTCAAGATTTATGACCTTTATTTAAAATACCAAGTAGATTATCTGCTTTGAGTATCTGCTGGTAGACGTATTACATACTCCAAGCTAAAGGGTTTGCGCCTGCTCTGTTTAATTAGGGTTCTTTATTTTATGGTATTTATTTTATGAACATTTTCGCCTGTATTTATTCATAGTTATTTTTTGGCCATTTTATTGGTGTTTAGCAATACATAGCGTGTTCGGACTTCCTGTGGCACGGGCCTTGCAGGGGTCGCGCACGGGCAAAGCCCAGGCCGAGGGCAGGCCTGTCTACTCCCGCCCGCCACCAGATTAGATCGGGCTGGGCCACCCCTTCATCTCCTGCCTTCAGGGTGAGCACTCTTAACTTTGCGAGTTTGGCTGTGTGGCTGAATTCCCCTTCAATATTTGTAGCACCTTGGGCTCTTTAGCGCTGAACAATTAAGTAGCTTTTTGGGTCATGTAGGGCTTTTAACGGCTGCTATCCTCTTGGTTCCTGTCTTGAGCCTTAAGTAATTTTTCCTGCCCTAGTCTTTGGACATTGCAAATGATGGGCAAAAGGAAAGCCACAAGGGGTACCCCTTCAATCCCTCTCTCTCCTAAGACCACTTCTATCAACAGAGATCCATGGGGGTCATCTCCACAGAAATAAAACTTACTGAGAAGAGATTGTCTTTGAGATCTGGACCCGGGCAAGCTTGGGTACCAGAAGTGAGCTCTTTCTTTTTTTCCACCTGCAATACGTCCACAGCTGATCATTTTGTTGTACCTCCACATCATGTTTGAAGAGGGGCCCCTCTCCATAATCTACCTTTAGCCACTTGTTTCATTGAGGCATCCCCTGAGGTTTGCCACCATCCATCGGGGGCTGCCAAGCGGCCTGGGCGGCAGGCCCAGAGTCACCACTTTACATCCACTAACAATGTGGGATCTCGGTCTAGCCCAGGTTCTAAGGCTACCTCGGAGAAGCCTAAAAGCTCTCTTGCAGTGGATGGGCCAGCCATTGCCCCCTATGGGTTGCTCACTTGAAAGAGGATTGCATCACAGAGTTTAAAAACATACTTGCTTCTGAACTCTCTCCCATTCTTGACCATTTGCTGGCGATTGAACAAGGGCTTAGGGGTCTCAAGCCAGGTCAGCCTCCTGCTCTACAGGCCTTAAGCACTGCCCCTAGGGACAACCAGTGGGCTCTGCCTAGCCAGTCTACATCTCTACCTGTTCCTTCCTCCACACATGGTAAACAGCCCATAGCTTCTTCATTACTCCCTAGTTTAAGCAGGAACTCGGGCCGTCAAGAGATCACTATGGGTAGTAAGGGTAGTGCATCTAGGTCCCAGCCTCCCCTAGTAGAAGCCCATGACTCATTTCAGAGTCACCTGGTGATTGACCTACCACCAGCTTCCTGACCTACCACCAGCTTCCTGCCACTATGTCATAGTTCTTGTAGGAATTCCACAGTTGTTTAAGGGACCGAGGGAGCCCCGGACGAGCTTACCAACAAAGTATTTGATTGGTTGGTGAGATATAGAAACTTCCCCCTCTCCCAAGCAAACAGCATCTTGCTAACTCAGAGGGTGGGGTGGTTGGCTCACGGCAAGTGTGATCGCCCTGGGGATTGTGTGGTTATCAATTTTAGGTTTCCCCATTTGGTGGAATGCTTACTATTGGGGCAACTTAGTAGACGGGTGGGTTCCTCAGGCATTGACTTGCTTCCAAATGGGATATTTTTACAAACCCCATTACCTTTATAGGTTAGCATCCCCTCAACAGCTCCAACTCACACTGATCGGTCCTGCAGGTGTTCATGCACCCAGTGACCCCGCTCAAGCGCAAGGTGTTTTTGGTCTCTCCACCTTTAATCTCTTTGATGTCCTCGCTGGTGTTGACTGACAAACTCCCCTAGTAGGTTTCCATAGACATGTTCCATCTGAGGAAATGTATGCAAGGTTTTGGGGTGTTGTGAACGCTCTTCTAGGGATAACCTAGCATCAGGGAGTAGGTCCCCCGACTCCACTATGACTGGGCGACCTAAAATGTGTGCACTTTCCAGCTATGAGACCTCCTGTGCCATTAAGAAAATACAGGCAGAGGGCCTTGTCCAAGTAAGAGCTAACCATTGAACCACCCACAGACCCAGGGGACCGAATTAATTCTTCTCCCATAGCCAGCATGCCATCGATTCAGTCTAGGTCCAAATTCTGTTAGCAGTAAACAGGGCCCATCTTTTAGTGTATCTCCCTGCCCTAGTCCTTGCATAGACAGAGGTGGGAGGGAAGGGCCTAGCACTAATGACCAGTAGCGGCCCGTGGTGAGAGTGCTGCCGGGTGGTGACGCGGGGCGGGGGAGGGGCAGGGTGGGGGCTAGTAAACTACGGAATACGGCCGCACAGAGGTAAGTAAACAAACAAATAAATAAAACGAATTTCGTTGCGCGCGCTGCATCGCATTTGGCGGCAGCACTCCCACCACGGGCCGCTACTGCTACTTACCCATCCCAGTCCCCCCATTTAAATTGCTCTCCTCGAATATTGCCAGGCTTGCTTCTAAGCTGGATTGCCCAATGGGACCCAGTTCATTGACTTATATGATCTCTGCCTATTCCAGGAGATTTGGTGCACCAAGGTGGTGCATTGGATGGGATATGTCAACTTCAGTAAGGCAGCTATAGCCACACGCAAGGGGAGACCATCGGGGGGGCTAACTACATAGGTGCCTACAGCCCTCTCCTGAAAGGTGGAGCAACTTACAATTTCTTCTCCGGACATTCTGTGTATCTCCTTGACTTTTCCACAATTTACCCTGTACATTTACAATGTGTATCTTAGACCTTGGGCACAAAATAGAGTTTCTTCGACCTTAGAGTTCCTAAGCTCACACATGGCATCTTCTCCGACTGGAGTTTGGAAAATAGTGGGAGGGGATTTTAATTGCCAATTCGTACCTCTAGAGGGTAACTTAGTGGCCTTGACTGTGGAGGAAAACAGTGCATAGTCCATCCCCAAGTTAGAAATTCCTCCAACTAAAAAATGGTCTTCTCTCACTCTTCAAATCAATGCCTTCAAATTGAACAAGGGCTTACGAGCCTGTAATGGCAGAGCCACATCTGATAGGGAAGGCAACCATACTTTTAACCATCCCTTTAGAACCAGCCTCATTGATTACATCCTGGTGGATGTGCAGGTTTAGCCTTATCTAAGTGATATAGTAGTCCTCCCAAGACAGGATAGTGACCTCAACACACTCTCTAGCAACATAGTTCTCACACTCTGTGGCATGGTAGCCAGCTCCATTGATTCTTTTGATGTAAGACTGAGGCCGAGTTACAACATACGCAGAGTGAAATGGAATCATATGGCTCATTCTGAGGAGTGTGTGGGGGCAGTCTACAAAATTGTAGTACAACACTTGGAAGGCCTCCTATTCCTTCAGGGTCTGTAGACTGTATCTGCTCACCATAAAAGCACAGGGTGCTCCTAGTGACTCTGTTCCCCTACCTGCACCAGCACTTTGATAGTTCACGGTCCATGACTGTATTTGATCATTTGTGTGAGCCAATTTACTGAGCTTATAAAATGCTTTGGCTGTATTGATTTTTATCAAATAACTTTTTATGATGCTTGTCTGTTTTAAACCGGTATTATTGCTCTTTTGGTGTATGCTTGTTTGGATTTTACATTTTTAACATTTTAGATTGTTTTTTTGAACTTTAATGGCTTGTAGCCTAAACAAAGATTTGGAATACAATTAATTATTTTCTGAACATTTTAGCCTGTATTTATCTATATTTATTTTTGGCCATTTTATTGGTATTTATCCATAGTTATTTAGTGTTTTTTGAACAAATGAAACCATAACTCATACATTTCCACATTTATTTAACTGATAAATGTACACTCACACTTTGATGCCTGCCAGGTTTTAGCACATTATAAAGCCAAAATATGACCACAGTACATTATTAGCATAATAGCACAAAAATAGGTTGCCATATGCAGTGATTTAAGGAAATATCATTCCATTTTTAACTTCCCATGCAGTGAATCTGTATAGCATGGAAAGTCATTCAAGAAGTTACATTTGCCATATTTTTCTCCTTTTAAAAGTCAATGCAAACAGGAAATATGCTGTTTTCTGTCTGTATTTATCTGTATTAATCAGTAAAAATGGCAAACTGTGGTCCTTAATTATAATAGTTAAGTGAAGCTCCTTTCCATTTGTATTTATCTTCTAGTTCTAATATCTTTATTATCATTATCAATTTGGTCACAAATCAAGAATTTCTCTTGACAAATGATAATTAGTTCCAATTTTGCTGTTGTTGAAGTTGCAACTAATTATACCAGATCCGGGTCTATACTGCAGTTAAGCATGCTTGTAGGTTATTAAATAGGTCAGTGAACTAGAATGAAGAGTCGTGTATTTTTGTGATACAACTGTATACTGATGTATACACAGGGCCACTGGAATTATACGATTGTGCTGTGTTTTTCGCATAATTATGGATTTGCTGCAATTGCCACAGAATACATCATCTGCTGCGTAATCTGCAGATTTTAACAAAAAGAAAATTTGTTTCTAGCTCAAAAGGTTCAAAAGTTACTAAAAAACAGCAACATCTGTTCGCACACAGTGGAATGCACTTTGCAAAGGTTAACTGGTCACCTTTGTGTTGCTTATTGCTATATTTGCATGTTAAACTGGTAGTAATGAGATGTAACCAATGCCCAGACAGTGTTAACAAGTGTAAAAAGGACAAACTATTAATACTATCACAAAATGTGCTGCGTTATGCCACATAATTTGGCTTTTCTTGCCACATGATTTACTCCACCCTGCCACATAATTTGGCCTTTTACTGCTGCTTAATTCCTATAGCCCTGCGTATACAATTAGGTATTAGAAAGAGCAGGAGGAATAGGAGAGCCTTGATGGACACCCCAACAAATTTAACTTGATGATGGTGATTGGAAACAGCTTGCAACCAGGTCACTGAGACGGAAGAGGAGTTTAACAATACAGGCAATATGTTTTGCAGAAAGTGATGGTCCACGTTGTAAAAGACATCTGACTAACCAAGAAGTACATGAAAGCCTTCCTGGCCTAGTCCACCCATCCGAGGGCTTTCTCCTAAAAGCAAAGAAGGGAAGTTTCTTTTTCAGTATTGAAGCTACAGCTAAAACTCAACTGCATTGGGACAGACAGAAAATTATATTTAAGAAAGACTGAATTGATGCTCTTTTGCATTACGTTGACTAATACAAGTTGAGTAGTAATAGGTTGCAATTTGCTAATCACGTTGAGAATTCAAATTGTATTTTTATGAGTAGAATAGTAATCCAGTACTTCAAGTGATATTGCACTATGACTTCCCTAAAGGGCTTATTAAACAAAATCTGAATTAAAGCAGCAGGTTTTACTGCCTGGTCTGGCAGTTGCAGACGTGCACTTAGATTTAAAATGGTGTGCGTGGGCTTAATCTGCAGGAGGTATGCTTTAACCTATGACAGAGGCACTGGTATCAATATGTAATATAGGATGACTAATAGCGATTTATGGTAAAGCAGTGGTGGGCGAACTGAGCTGTCAAGAGAAAAGTTGTTGTAATGAGTTGCACAGGGTGACACATTTGACAAGAGATCTCTTTTAGCAGCTGCGGTAAGCCTTCATCTTTTGTTCGCAATTTTTCCATCAAAAATCACTCATGTTATCACAAAGCATTTTCAGTGAGGGAAATTCAGGGAGCTATTGGCTGGGATTATCATAGTGTGACCTTGGATACTCCCGTTTAGCTTTAACTATAGCCAGCTAATAGCTGCTTTAAAATCACGTATCAGTTTATCTTAAGGATGGTGATGTTTGTTTGCATCATTTTCTCACTGCTCTATAATTAAGTTGTTTTATATGTTGTAGTAGGGCTCTTTTGTCTGCAATACAATAGATAGTGAAAGTAACATTCAAGTCAGAAGATCAAAACATAGCTGTGTTAAGTCCATTACTAAACTGAATTAGGAGTCAGTAAGCCTTTACTGACTCCTAAAAAAGGTTAAGCAGACAAAGTATTTTTTAAGCAGTCACAAGCCCTCTGAGTTTGTGAATCAGAGGGTGTTAGACCTGTCAGCCTTTGGGTGGTCTTTCCCCAAACCTTTTTTTGCCATCCTCCTTGATTCTTTGCTAATCTCGGTTATGCTGGCCCTAGGACTCTGTGCGCTTTACCACTGCTAACCAGTGCTAAAGTGCATATGCTCAATCCGTAAAGCATGGCCACATTGGCTTATCCCCAATTGGCATGTTTCATTTACGTATAAGTCCCTAGTAAAATGGTGCTACATGTTCCCAGGGCCTGTAAATTAAATGCTACAAGTGGGTCTGGAGCACTGATTGTGCCAACCACTTAAATAGCCCTTTAAATATGTCTCAGGCCTGCCACTACTGCCTGTGTGTGCAGTTCTCAACTACCATTTTGACCTGTCAAAATAAACCTTTTGCGAGGCCCAAACCTTCCTTTTTTAATACATATGTCACCCTAGGATAGGCCCTGGCAGCCCAGAGGGCAGGGTGCAATGTATTAAAAAATAGGACATGTTCCTTTAAGTTTTACATGCCCTGGTAGCGAAAAACTCTTAAATTAGTTTTTTGCTACTGCTAGTCCTATCTCTCTCATAGGATAACATTGGAGTTATCTTAGAACATTTAGTACGCTGTAATTTCCAAATGGGAGCAGGTGACCGGTTCATGTTTGATGTCTTTGGAATTGTAATGAAAAATCCTCTCTCATGGTAAAGTTTGATTTTTATTGCAATCTTGGAAATGCCACTTTTGGAAAGTTGGCATTTTCCTGTCTTAGCCATTTAGTACCTGTAGCCTGTCCTCGGGATACATTACTGGGTATAGCTAACAGTTGGGCTTTGTGTAATTCTCCTATACAGCCACACACAATAGAGAGCTTAGGTGTGCCTGGATGGGCCATCACTGGCAGGACAGGAGAGAAGAACTAGGCCCAGCCTTACTTAAAATTGAATAGTCTGTGTCCTGCCTCCACATATAGGACTGCATACCCCATGTACTTAGTCTGGAGCCAGGACAGGAAAGGCAGGATGCTTGGGAACTTCAAAGGGTATTTCTAGAAGCTTCTCCCACCTTCCAGAGGAAGGATACAAGGTGTAAATATTGGACACCACTTCTTCAGTACACTTCTGTACCTGTAGATACTTTGCCAGGAAGAAGGACTGCTGTGCGGCTGAAAGGACTGCCACTCTGCTGGACTGCTGCTCTGAAGAACTGCTGCCCTGCTGTGGTGACCTGCTGCACTCTTGCCTGGGTAAGAAGGACTGGACCTGCGTCTGTTGGACCCCGGACCCCAAAGTGGCTCCAAGGGCTACTTGGCTGGCCTCCTGACTTGAGCATCAAGTACAGAAAACTACAACAACCTTGAACCCAGCAACTGGACTCTGCCATCTGTGAGTCTACCCTGCCAAATGGTCCCACCCCAGTCCTGGACCCTTGGAAGTGGGATGGGTCTAAGGTGCTCTGCAGGCCTCTGTAGATCCAGCAAAACCAATGCAACCCCACTGCTGCGTGGCCCACACCCGAGCAAAACCAACGCATCGCCACTGCTGCATGGATGGTTACCTCTGCAAAGACCCACATCGCATCACAGCCCATCGCCCCATCGGAACCGCCTCAGTGCAGGCCCTTGTATCCATCCATGATGTCAGTCTTGATAAAGACATTATTCATAGGTGGTGAGATGCACACCGTTCTTTGTTACGCTTTGTGTTGTTCATGCTATGTATTCTCCATGCTTGACCATTTCAACTTTATATGGCGTGCAAGCTCAGTTCGCGCCCTGTCCCCGTTGCGCTTTTCAACAAGACCAAACACGAAGGAACCACTCTATGGAACCTGTCCGGCTGCACAGCCCAATCCTGGATTATATGAATCCAATACATCAAATTTTCAATTCCACCTCTTTTTTCTCTCCTTATTTTATCACTTAATCTTGTTTTCGTTTAACATTTTTCTTCTTCAATTTATTTTACTCATTCATCTGTATGTGATGATGTTGGCACAAACACAGGAGGAATGCATGTTTCTGCATATCACGACTTTATTTGCGTCACCCAATGCATTTCGGGATTAATTTCCCTTCGTCAGGGGTATCTGCAATGCAAGAATTCAATAACACTGCCATCAGTATACATGTTATGTTCCTTAAACTCAATACAGAACTTGAACTAAATGCATTCACCTTGTAAACATAGCCTACACAGATTCAGTTTTAAAAAGTTATTCACTACCTCCCCTTTCCAGCAGTCTCACCTTTGTGAGCCATTTCCAACCCCCGGACAGCTCTAGTTCAGAAACCACCCTACCCTGCTTCTCTCAATAACCTCTTCCTGACTTTTGAACCTTTTGAGCTAGAAACAAATTTTCTTTTTGTTAAAATCTGCAGATTACGCAGCAGATGATGGATTCTGTGGCAATTGCAGCAAATCCATAATTATGCGAAAAACACAGCACAATCGTATAATTCCAGTGGCCCTGTGTATACATCAGTATACAGTTGTATCACAAAAATACACGACTCTTCATTCTAGTTCACTGACCTATTTAATAACCTACAAGCATGCTTAACTGCAGTATAGACCCGGATCTGGTATAATTAGTTGCAACTTCAACAACAGCAAACTTGGAACTAATTATCATTTGTCAAGAGAAATTCTTGATTTGTGACCAAATTGATAATGATAATAAAGATATTAGAACTAGAAGATAAATACAAATGGAAAGGAGCTTCACTTAACTATTATAATTAAGGACCACAGTTTGCCATTTTTACTGATTAATTCAGATAAATACAGACAGAAAACAGCATATTTCCTGTTTGCATTGATTTTTAAAAGGAGAAAAATATGGCAAATGTAACTTCTTGAATGACTTTCCATGCTATACAGATTCACTGCATGGGAAGTTAAAAATGGAATGATATTTCCTTAAATCACTGCATATGGCAACCTATTTTTGTGCTATTATGCTAATAATGTACTGTGGCTAATGTCATGCATCCAGTTAACATTTTTAAATTGGCGTTTCCCTTATTTCCCATTTAAACCCTTTCTCTTAAATGCAATGTTTTACGATCCATTAATCCTGCAGTCCATCATTTAAAAGTTACTATTTTGCAGTCTGAAAAAAGTCTATTTATCACCCCATGTTGTTGAAAGCCGTTCATAACAGGAAACACTCCTCCTGTGATATTCAGCATGTTCACGGGTCACAGTACTCTCCATGTTCTCTAATTTCAACGTGGGTGCTATCTCACAGTGAGGACAGAAATTCATTCAAACATTATTCATAGGTGGTGAGAAGCACACCGTTCTTTGTTACGCTTTGTGTTGTTCATGCTATGTATTCTCCATGCTTGACCATTTTAACTTTATATTTGAAATTAGAGATCATGGAGAGTACTGTGACCCGTGAACATGCTGAATATCACAGGAGGAGTGTTTCCTGTTATGAACGGCTTTCAACAACATGGGGTGATAAATAGACTTTTTTCAGACTGCAAAATAGTAACTTTTAAATGATGGACTGCAGGATTAATGGATCGTAAAACATTGCATTTAAGAGAAAGGGTTTATAATGGGAAATAAGGAAAACGCCAATTTAAAAATGTTAACTGGATGCATGACACTAACCACCGGGTTTGGGTAGGGTTAACCTGAAAGAGCGGGATAATAACCAAGGGTATTCTGGGACAGGTAGTACAAGAGAATCACAGCAGTCATGAAGGCTATCGGGTAAGATATGGAATCCGTTCCGCAGTTTAGATATAGTTTGTACACACGTGTCAGACCGTTAGTTGTTAATTGAGAGGGGAGATACAAGGTGAAGTGAACTCACAGCAGTTAGAGCAGCTTTTGGGTATAATCGAGGAAAGAGCTTCGGCTCAGCAGGAAAATGACGCAGCGTGGTGGAATTTATTTTTTGTGGACATGATGTGAACGTGGGAGTTCGGTTTTTAACTAAGAACACATATCACGGTAAGCATAGTGAGGAGTTGGAGTTTAGGGGATGAGGTAGGAGGTGGAGTGGTAACAGATGGGGAAGAGGTTATTGAGAGAAGCAGGGTAGGGTGGTTTCTGAACTAGAGCTGTCCGGGGGTTGGAAATGGCTCACGAAGGTGAGACTGCTGGAAAGGGGAGGTAGTGAATAACTTTTTAAAACTGAATCTGTGTAGGCTATGTTGACAAGGTGAATGCATTTAGTTCAAGTTCTGTATTGAGTTTAAGGAACATAACATGTATACTGATGGCAGTGTTATTGAATTCTTGCATTGCAGATACCCCTGACAAAGGGAAATTAATCCCGAAATGCATTGGGTGACGCAAATAAAGTCATGATATGCAGAAACATGCATTCCTCCTGTGTTTGTGCCAACATCATCACATACAGATGAATGAGTAAAATAAATTGAAGAAGAAAAATGTTAAACGAAAACAAGATTAAGTGATAAAATAAGGAGAGAAAAAAGAGGTGGAATTGAAAATTTGATGTATTGGATTCATATAATCCAGGATAGGGCTGTGCAGCCGGACAGGTTCCATAGAATGGTTCCTTCGTGTTTAGTCTTGATAAAGACGCCAGACTGCACATCGCAGCCTTGCAGCTTCTCGGACTGGCGCACTGCCCCGATTGTGCGACGCATCCTCGATGCAGAATTTTGCATCGCAAGCCCTCATTGACAGGATCCTCGATGGTGATGCAGCACGCCGCACCACAGCCTCGCCGCATTTGGAACTGATGCATCACTTTGGCTGCGCGACACATCTTCAACATGGATCCTTGCAACGCTCCACAAATCAGAATTTAAGGTAGTCTGTTCAGCATACCTAACTGGGTACCTGCAGCCGGCCCATGCTCGGCCTGAAATTGTGACTTTGTCCTGGTCTGGTGTGACCAAATATCGACAGTTGGCGCTTTGCACTTTTTGGCGCTATTATTTACTAAAATCTTTAAAACTGAATATCTCCTGTTCTACTGATTGGATTTCTGTTGTATTTGTCTTCTTTTATTTACTAAAAATGACTCTATTTTTCTAAACTGGACTGGGATCCTTTTTTGGTGTTTTCACTGTGTTACTGTTTGAAGTGTTGCACAAATACTTTGCACATTGCCACTGAGTTAAGCCTGACTGCTCTGTGCCAAGCTACCCTCAGTTTGAGCACAGGTTAATTTAGGGTTCGCTTGTGACTTAACCCTGAGAAGAATTGTGGTTGCTGCTTGAGGAGGGTTTCACCACCCTCAACCAGTAACCCAATTTCTTACAGAGGGTTTGCGACTTCTAAAACTGATAGTACTTCCTGACACTAAGTTCTAGTGCGCACAATTTTACTAATTAAACTAGACTAAAAAGGCTCAAACCCAGTCAAGTTGTGCTTCTCTCTATCTCCAACCACTCAAGATACGTGGAAATACCAGTAAAACACAATATCACTTCCAACTCTACTCCCAGAATCCTATTCTCTCCCCACCTTCCACCTCACGTCATGATAAGATCGGAAAGTTTTACGGAACAGACTGTGATAGCAAAACTATAAGCATATAAGATAGGTGTCAGAATGTTGGTTATTAATTTGGTAAGGGGGTACTCTTTTTTTTATTTTTTATTTGTTTTATTGATTTTCTTAATACAAAACAATCACAAGTCACAGCAATGCATCCTATTCATTCGCACAGTTCCCAATATGATCATGAGTCACATTAACATCAATGTACATCTGGATGAACATCATGACACTCAGGCAACCTCACGACCCAATCCAGAAACTCCCAGGCGATGACATTGCCTATGGGCTTACAAGCATCCAGAGGTAAAAACCACTAATACATACAATAATCACAATTTAAACAGTCGGGCTGACATTTGCAGATCTGTCGGAGGGCCCAGTGTCACCCCGGTCAGGAGTCTCGATCTCAGCGGTCGTGGCAGTTAGGAGATAAGTAGTAAGTAACCCCCAAAAGTTTTTTGGTCTGTTAGGTGGAGGAAGCAGCTCACTATAGAGCTCAGTTTGCGTACTGCAATATGTCATATCCTCTTTCCATCTCAGAACTGTCGGTAAAGGGCCCCAAAACCAATTGATCGCAACACTGCGCTTAGCCATCATCAGCCCCATGTCTATCAGACGCCTTACCCCCTTAGGCAAGGGCCTAGAGTATCCTAGTAATGCTAGCGCTGGGTCTGGCTCGAGAGTTAGCATTGTGATATGGCTCAATTCCTTAAACGCCTCCACCCAGAATGTCGAGATGCCTGGGCACCCCCAAGCCAGATGGAGAAAGTCAGCTACCTGCTCCCCACAGCGATCACATGCCCCACTTTCCCACAGCCCATAGCTGTGTAGCCTCTCCGGGGTGTAGTATACCCTGTTCAGGAATTTAAAATGCACCAGCCGGTGACGGCCGTTAAGGGAAATGCGTTTAGTGCTCATGCAGCAATAGGTCCACATGTCATCATCTATAACTGTCTCTAAATCGCGCAGCCACGCCAACGTGCCTTCGTGTACTGGTGCGCCCTGTGTGTCCTAGATATGCTGTATAGTCTAGCAACCATGCGTTTCGGGGACGCAGCACTGATAATGTGAGTTAACGCTGCCACCTCTGGAGGCTCAAGATATTCCTCCCCCAGTAATTCTCTAAGCGCCCGCCTAGTTCTGTGGAATTGAAATCTGGCCGAGACGGTGGGGTGGCGATCGACAGTGCTAAGGTCTCCCCATACCCTACAGGCTCCCGCTTTAAACAAATCCCCAGCAGTGTGGACTCCTAACATGCTTAGTGCTTTTGTGACTCCCCTTTCTTTACAAGGGGCTATCCAAGTGCACCAATCCAAAGGAGCTTTCTGTGAATACAATAGAGCTCCCGCCTGCATCTGTAGTAGCTGATGCCAGGCATTTGCTGTGGAGTTAATTGAGTCAAGTAAGCAGGCCCTACGGTCATCACTCCGGAACAGCATTGCAGGGAGGGGCAGCGGTGCAGCCACCTCTGTCTCTATTCGGAGATGCGGAATGTCAGGAGAGCCATGTATCCAGTAGTGGGCATGTGCACATTGTGCAGATCTATAATACAGTTCAAAGTCCGGGGCTCCCAGCCCCCCCATAGAGTATGGCAAAACTAGGATTTGCCATCTAACCCGTGGCTGCTTGCCTGCCCACGCCAGCCGGACCATCAGCGTCGTAAGGCGACGAAAGAAGACCTTCGGGAGCACCATAGGGATATTCGTGAATAAGAATAGCAATCTCGGAAGCACCACCATTTTCATGATAGATATTCTGCCCAGCACTGACAGGGGTAGCTTAATCCATCTCTCCACGTCGTCCTCCAGCTTACTGAAGGTCGTCGCATAATTTTCCCGAAATACTGTCTCGGAGTCTGTGTGGATTCTAATACCTAAGTATCGCACCGCGTCCGTGGTCCAAACAAGGGGGTAATCAAGGGCGAACCGAGAAGTATTCGGCGTGAGAGGAAAAATTAGCGACTTAGACCAATTAACCTGGAGTCCCGACAGTCCACCAAAACGCACCACCTCTCGAAGCACCGCAGAGAGGTTAGTTTCAGGGTGCCTAACATACAGCAGCGTATCATCAGCGTAAGTGGAGACAATTATTTTATAGTGAGGAAAACAAATCCCCCGATTCTGGTGGTACTCCCGTAATGCACACGCGAGTGGCTCCGCCACCAAGGCATACAGTAACGGCGAGAGGGGGCAGCCCTGTCTCGTGCCCCTGGCAATATGGATAGAGTCAGTGACTATGTCGCCAATTTTTATGCGGGCCGTTGGTTTACTGTACAAGGCAGCCAGCATCTGTAGAAAGACAGGATCTACACCCATCCTGGATAAGACATGTGTCATAAATGGCCACTCAGCTGAATCGAATGCCTTTTCAATGTCTAGAAAAACCGCCGCCGCTGGTATGTCCGGTTTAATATGTTGCAGTGCGCCAAATACAGTGCGCAGGTTATGTGTGAGGTTCCTGCCAGGGACGAAGCCCGCCTGTTCCGGAGCGACTAAAAGTGGCACCAGTGGAACCAGCCTATTCACAAGAATCTTTGCAAACAGTTTCGTATCTACATTAAGCAAAGACAACGGTCGGTATGAGGCACAGTCTAGCGGGTCCTTGCCAGGTTTGAGCAGCGTTATTATTACTGCCTCCGACATGGTAGGCGGCATCGTCCCAGCTACACAAATATCGTCGAACAGCTTAGCAAGCTGCGGAAGCAGCTTATCAATAAAAGTTCTATAAAACGTGGCTGTGAGGCCATCGGAGCCAGGAGCGCTGCCTGCGCGCATAGAAGACAAAGCCAGCAAAATTTCGTCCCTTTCCAGAAGCCGCATGAGAAATTCCCTGTGTGAGTTTGACAGCCAGGGTAGTTTGATATGAGCCAAATAATCAAGTATATCCTCGTCCGCCGCAGCAGCTCGGGAGGCGTATAGCGATGTGTAATACTGACAAAATCTATCTGCTACTTCTTTGGCATCTGACACCACCAGGCCCTCCGCTGACTCAATCTCCACAACCTGCGTCGCTTCCCATCGATTCTTAAGTAACCGAGCCAAGACCCCGCCTGGCCTATCCCTCTCTCCGTACGCCCGAGCCACGGCATATTTGCCCATATATTTAACCTCATCATCCGCCGCTTGACTGTATTCACCAAGTGCCTCCGCTAGAACCCCCTCCGGTACCGCTTCAGAACCCTGCAGCAGCTCGCTCTCCAGGTCTCTGATCTTTCCCTCAAGGTCTCGCAGCCGGTTGCGTATAGACCGGAGTACTCCCGAATGCTTGGCTATGGTGATCCCACGAATGTAAGCTTTAAAGGCCTCCGAAACGGTTTGATAATCATCAACCGACCCCACATTGTTTTCAAAGAAAAGCTCTATAGCTCCAGAGAGCTCCTCTTTAAATACCACATCTAACAAGGAATAGGGGGGGAATCGCCAAGTGAATGGGGGTATGCGCCTGCTGGGTGTCTCTAACACTAGTAGAACCGGTGAGTGGTCGGAGAGCTTGCGCGGAAGCACTTGACAAGAGCGAATTTTGTCGCATAGTGAGCTAGAGGCCAGCCAGTAATCAATGCGCGTGTGGATGTTATGATATGCAGAATAGTGCGTGTAACCCCCCATGTGTGGGTGCTTCCAACGCCAAACATCGCATAAATCAGACCCGATCAAAATACTATTCAGCTCCCTGGCCGCAGCTGTTGCTCGCCGTGCAGGGCCCCCCGACCTGTCCAGGCAGGGGTCACGAAGCAGATTAAGATCACCACCCCACAGCTGGCGCAACCCGCTATGACAACCTACCACCCATGCCAGCTCTGTGAAAAATTCAGGATTATCGAAATTGGGACCGTATATATTGACTAACAGAAAATCCATATTCCTCCCTCTGCATCTAGTGAGCACATATCTCCCGGCAGTGTCAGTGGCTAGTGGTGAGAGAATAAGAGCGGACCTAGGATTGACCCATGTGAGGACTCCACGCGCATGTGTGGTAAAACCTGCTGCTTGAACGGTCCCTAAAAGGCCCCTACAGCGCAACATAGGGGAAGTAAGCGGGAGATGCGTTTCTTGCAGAAACGCTACATCAATGTGGTGTCTTTTCAGATAGGCAATGACCTTACGGACCTTCCTGTGATCGTTCAGCCCACGAACGTTCCAGGTTAATACTTTGAGTGTGTCCACCTCCGGATCGTGCCCGTCTTCAGTCACCCGTGTCATGAAGTTGTATGAATCCATCAACGCAGACTGCTATGTAACAGAAGGGAACTGCACTGCAGGCAAAATCAAATAAAGGCAATACACCACCTTGCTTGTGACTCAAACCCCAACCTCCCGCCACCCACATCAAGGCCCCCCCAACCAGGACCTGAAGAATCAAAAGCCCGAAGTGCCCCAACGTCAAAACATACATCACGCTACTTAAAACGAAACCCCCCTCCCTCTACATCCCTCCCTTGTAAACAGCAAAAACATGCGTCCTTGTGTGTAAAACACTCGGGGGCAGAGGTTGCCACCTATGCTCTAGTAGGCCTACCCTTGGCAAAGTATATGTTAGTCTGCACATTGGCTTAATAGCAGTACACATTGGCGCGCAGGATATTTAACCTACATTGCATAGCCCATAGCTCTAGCAGCTAATACTAGAAAATATGTACCCCATCATAAACAACGCAATACCATGGGAGCACGTCTCACCCACCCACACCAGTAGGCCCCAGAACATTATAGTGATACCCAGAGTCATTAGCACGAGTTCCTTATCTGAGATATCTGCAACCATGCAGTTAGTCCTGCTCGTCAAGCGATCCACCTACAGCTTCAGCTCCCACGTTCTTTTCCGGGCTGCCCCGTCGCTCCCTGGACCAGTCTTTGATCGCTTTCTGCAATGCCTTGGGGTCAGTGAAGAAAAGAGATTTGCCTTGCCGATTAACATGGAGTCGGGCAGGGTACAGCATCGCATAGTTGATGTTCTTTTCCCTTAGCTGCTTTTTAAATGGAACAAACAGGCGACGCGCCTCCTGAACTCTCGCTGTGAAGTCAGGAAACCGGGCCAGCGCCGAGCCCTCGTAGTGAAGCGATTGTTTCTCCCTGGCTACTCTCAGCGCAGCATCCCGATCGCGGTAATTAAGTAATTTAGCGATGATAGGCCGCGGGGGAGCCCCCGGAGGCGGTCATGGTCCCAAGGAGCGGTGCGCCCGCTCGACCACGAACATTGATGAAAAAGTCTTGGTGCCTAGTAGCTGCATCAACAATTTCTCCACAAACTGTTCCATGTTCCCGGTGGGTGTAGACTCCGGCAGGCCCGTGATGCGCAAATTACTCCTCCGCGACCTAGCCTCCAAATCTTCAGCCTTGTCCATGTGTTTGCAGCTTGACTCAACGTCCGTCTGAGCTTCTTCCACCTCTGTTAGCCGTCGTTCAGCCATATCAAGACGTTCCGCATGTTTGTCCACTCTTTCGGACATCCTGTCCATGCGGTAGGAGAGGTAGTCAATCTTCGAGCCAAGCACCGTTAGCGAGTCATGAATGCCCTTTTCCATCGAGGACAGCATGGCCTTGATATCACTGTTCGGCGGCTCCACGGCCGCTCCGCGCCCGCACCTCTGTCATCAGCCGACAGCGCACGATCCCTGGGTCGGTGCTGTTCAAAGGATAACTTCTGTTGAGTCTTGTCAGTCCGGCCCATCGTGGTCGTCAGGCGCCGCAGAACCCCAGACAGAGAGGGCCCCCAGATCGCCAGGCAGTATAACCACAAAGGGTCTCAGAGTCAGCTGGGCTCCAGGGGGAACGTCAGGCGTATACACCCACCACAAGTCCTCCGATCACTGTAGGGCAACCCTGGGCGCAGATGCCTCTCTGCAGTGGAGCGCGCCGCCCAGCGCGCCCCAACCTCCACCGCCGTCGCAGAGCCAAAGCAAGACTATGAACCACTCCGTATCCAAGGGTCAGGCAAGAGGGCAGTCCAAGCAGTTCCAAGCAGTAGGCACCGCTGTGGATAGGGATGGGTATGCAGGAGCCAGAGCACGTCCCAGGACCAACTCGCTGCACCAGTCCGAACCAAGCAACCTGCAATGTTGCACAGCAGGGGAACGCTGGATGTCTCAGGAGGCGCCAGGCTTGCCCAGTGCACACGGGCCGCACCGGCCTGCACCACCCGCGGCAAGAGGCACTGCACACGTGGAGCTGTATGCGGGCCTCAAAGTCGGAGCTCCATGAGGGGGTGTGTCAGGCGGGGGGGGACCTCCACGCCAGAGGCCACAATCGCCGGTTCCAATCTCGCTGTCCAACCTCGCCCCCGGGCAGCGCCCGCCCCCTCGTTATAGACGTGGCGGGGTGCGTGGTGCATCAGCCGCATCCTCACATTGCCCCGCGCTTACCGCAATCCAGCTGGGCACACCTCTCCTCCAGGCCGGGGGGAGCACAAGCATACACCGCTCCAAGTCCACAGCACCCAATGTCGGGCTCACCGCTCCGGCCGCTTAGAGCAGGCGCGACCTCCCGTCCTGCTTCCACTTTCAGTCAGCCCAAAAAGTACTCGAGTCCGGGGACGCACAGCCCAGTGCCCACGCCGCAGCTGCAGCGCCGGCCCTTCGCTCACCCGTCACCAAGTTGGGAGCCAGAGGACTTCGGAGGCTCCGGGTGACTCACGCTACGCAGGGCTGCCCATCTGGGGTTCTTAGAAGTACGCCAGTGCAGGATATTTGGGCGGATCGGTGAAGTCAGCACAGAGCTCTTCTGTTAGGCAGCCATCTTCGGCGCCAGCAAGCTCCGCCCCCCGGTAAGGGGGTACTCTTACCACCCTAATCAACAGATGCAAGAGAAACTGTGCTCAATGCCTGGTAGCTCAGAGACAATTACAGGCAGGTCCCCAGAGAAATGCATGCTTAGGTAATACCAACAATTACAAAGTCAAGAAAACAAAACAATAACATTCTCAACTTAACTTACAATAATAGAAAAAAAAGTTAATTAGCACAAAAACACAATAATGATAACAATCAGATGAGGGGAACTTAAAGTTTTATAAGAAAAAGTGCCTAGAAAATGTAATGCATCAGTGTAAATATCACTTCATGGTTGACCGGTTCCTAAGCACTATTTCAATGGTGATGGATCATAGATTTGCTGCATCAAGCAGTTTGCACTTGCCAAGGTTTTTGCCTTCAGGCTTCATCTAGGTTTTGGACCTCACAGTCTTCTAGCAGAGGAAGGGTGAAAGCAAAATTCCATAAACGTTGGCAAAGTAGTCTTCAAGCTCCCACTAAACCATTGGTTTTGGCACCAAAAGCTCCAAGAATGACAAACCTGGAGGCTGTATCCAACTAGGTCACTTTGCCTCTGATATAGATGGTGTGCCCTACCTGGGGAAGCCTAAGCACTTTGCCTAGGTCCTCTGAAGTACAAAGTATGGCTAAGTCCAACATTGCTGACATCTCCGGAGATATTGTATCTGGCATAGGTGGAAGTTCAGGGCTTGCCAGAGCTTTGAACTGTTCTTAGAGTGTCACTAAAGTTATTTCCATCTATAAGATCGTACATAGTTGTAATTTAATCCATAGAATTTAATATTTTGTGTATAATAAAGTACTTTTCCTTTTCATAAGGAAAAGCACTAGCTGGAAAATAATTTAGTGTTGTTGTTGCATACCAGAGAACTGGGTTACTAGCCCCCACCACACCCCCTTGAGTCAGCCTTGGACTGCTGTGCTTGCTACCCTGAGAGAATCAAATGCTGTAATTGGGCACTTGGTTCCCAGTAAAGAGGAGGTTTGGACTTATTACTTATGTAGGACTTCCGTCCTCCTCAACTAATACCCAACTTTCTCACAATTAGAAATTTTAAACAAATAGAAAACAAACTTTTTTAACCATTGCTCTATCATTTTCGTTTTGGGAGAAATTAAATAATGATTTTAATTAGATCCAGGCCGGTTTATGGACAATTGAGTTTTACCTACATACTGTAAACAACTTTTAGACATTTGTTCACTGCAAGCACATACTATTCTAATGTGTAGCATGCCACATTATTTTATCTTGGTCACTCAACTCTGTGGTCTTATAAGACACACTTTAGGGGTGACTATATAAAAAAACAACTTTTTTTTAGGATGTGTAGGCCCTTTTAATTGCCACGTGCTACGGCAGTGCTTTTAATCTTTTAATCTGAAGCACAGCTAGAGCACAACTGTGCTCTCTGAAGCTACATTTTTGTGTTATACATGATGGTGGTGTAAATACACGCTGCAGCCCACAAATTACATTTAACTTATACACCCCTGGTGCATTTTGTAAGCCATCTACAGTGTTTTTCCAGGAAAGTTGAATAATCAAGTTAGCTGAAACCAATGCACAGAATGTGTAAGGGAATACACATGTGCAATGCCACTGTTTTAGCTTACAGGTCAGCATCAAGGGTCACGAATAGTGGAGAGTGGGGTATGGATTATGCATGCAACACATGCAGAGTGGAAAGCATGGGCTGACAGATAAAGTGACAGTAGTGATGGCATGGCAGGCACTGAAGTCCTGTACATAAAGAAGCCAGTGCTAGGGGCTGCAGGACTGAAACCACTGGACGAAAAAGCAGGTGCCAGAGAATAAAGCACAAAGCCATGCACTGAAAGAGGTTACTGGTGCATGCGGTATGGGAGCTGCACAAAGAAATGAGATGTCTACTAGGAGATGCAGGATGAGAACTGTGCACTATATTTAAGCAAGTGCTGGTGTACAAACAGAGTAGCTGCTGGGTTCAGCGCATGGATATGCATGAAATTTAGCAAGATAAAATCAGTTGTCTTTTAATTGGAACAAACATTCCCTCAAGACTGTTCTTCTAAATTATACAGTATGGAGAAGTCAGTGGTCCCATTGAAGTTTTCCCAAACAGAATGTTTTTAAGCAGCACTGGTTCCTGTAAGGAAAATGAGCTGTTATAAAAGAAATGGTGCAAGCAAAGGAATGGTGGTTTGTTGTTCCTTCCGGACTACCATCCCTGTGTTTGTAGCCAATCATAGGGGTCACAAATTGTAAATTTGTTGTGTTATATTTTTGTAGAGCTCAGTATCACATGCCAGGCTAGCCTGACCCTGAGCAGGTGTGAGTCTAGGCAAGCCTAAGGCCTGGTGGGACTACTAGAAAAGCCAGCTCTTCAGCTTCTTGCAGAATTCAAGAAGTGAGGAGGAGGCTCGTATGTGTAGTGGTAGATCATCCATGCTTTAGGATCGATGTAGAAGAAGGCTCGGCCTCCGGATCTGGTTTTCCGTATGCGTGGGATGTGTGCAAATGGAAGTCTAGATGAGTGGAGGTGTCTGAAAGGCTTGTAAAAGCACAGATATGCTGGGCCAGTGTTATGAAATTTCCAGCAAGTGTGGGTGAGGAGTGTGAAATGTGCTCATTTGTGTATGGTAAGCCAGTGGAGCACCTTCATCTGTTGCGTGATGTGAGAGCAACATTGTAGGTTGAGAGTGATTCTGTCTGCAAACTTCTGAATGGACTGCAGCCTCCTGGTAACTTTTCTGTTGATACCGGCATAGAGGGTGCTCCCGTAGTGCAGCTTGCTTGTGGACAGGCAGTGTGTGGCGGTGTGAGAATCTGGCCTGGTATATGATGTCCACTAATGTAAGTGGGCACCTTGCACCAGTCCAGACAACACTTATGGTGATTTAAGAGGTCTTAGACAACCTTAGAAAGCTCTCTAAGTGGTAGCTGTGGAGAGCAGCCTTCAGGCCTAGTCCAGAAGGAGTGTAAAGCGGCCTGTTTTACCAGAATGCAATCTTATAGTATAGATTAAGTGAAAAGAACCAAACCAAGTATTTATAAAAATATGTATTTATTATATAATACTCTCTAGGACGTTCCACTATCTCCAACACACAGATATACACAATGCACACAGTACTTTAGCAAAGAAACACAGTAAATAGCACAAAATACACAGTGGACCTCAGGGGGGCACCAAACCATATACTAAGAAAGTGGTATAAGAACCACGACTCGGTTCAAGACAGGGTCGAGAGGACGTAGAAGTGCTGGGACCCCAAGGAACCACCCAAGGTGAGTAGATAGGGACCCCACGGAGAGCGTGTGCAGTGTGGAAACACGACTGCGTGCTCCGTACAACTCAAGGTTGGATTTTTAAAGATTATGGACCCTTCCCAGTGTACCCTGAAGAAACCCAGTCGAAGACAGAAGGTTGGAGAGCCACCCCACCCGTGGATACCCTAGTACCCACATTACCTACACCAGGGAAGCCGGGTGCATACGTGTGAAGTGGTGTCAGAAACTGCTGTCGAACCCAATGGAGGATTTCAGGAAAGTGCTGCTGTTGCAGAAGGAGAAAGTTTCCGGTGGAATCCAAAGATGGATTCTAGAAGAGAGGTACCTGCAAGCAGAGGGGTCAGAGTCTATGTCACTCAGGAGTGACCAGGAGACTTGGAAGAAGAATGCCCTCGATGTCGGGTGTTGCATGATGGATGACGATGACCTTGACTCTGCGGCTGTGAGGACCAGGCGACCCTGAGGAGGACCAGGAGCCATGCACGAGCTGTCCCGCGAAGGATGTCGAGTGCTGAGGGGGTCGATGTCCAGCGGGAGCACCAACAAGTCTTGGCAAATGCAACCATTGCAGGAATCCAAGAATGAGCAACGTCGGGACCAGCCAGGTCCAGGGGCTCGCCAATAGCAGGGGAGTCAGGGCAGGCCCCGAGCAATCAGGGGAGCCCAAAAGAAACAAGTGTGACCCCCAAATGGACCCACAGGCCGGAGGCACTGGAGTCGCAAGAGGACTTCAAGCAGCTCACCAAAAGATGCAGGCCACGATGCACACAATGTGGTGTGGCTGAAGATTCTGCTCACTGGAGGTGCTCGAGGTTGGGGCTACTTGGAGCCTGAAGATCTCCTTGGAAAGAAGTCAACAAGCCTTTGCAACTGCAAGTTGACACAGTGCACAGGGGTTTGGTTATTGCAACCCCCACGAGGAATACTGGTCTCAAACTTGGAGAGAGGGCAGGGCAGGCCTCAGGAGCTGTGGAAAACCACCACCTGTGTTGCAGAGCCTTTGGAGTCCGGAGGAACTCAGGATCAGCAGACTGGTCGACTTAGTTGCGGTGCCTGCGAATGCAGGGGAGTGACTCCTTCACTCCAAGGGAGATTCCTTCAAGTGTCTTTGATGCTTCACAGGCCTTGGAAGGTTCCTGTATGATGCACAGGCACAGACAATGCAGCAGACTGGAAGGGAGACAAAGTCAGGCCCAAATGAAGTCCAGTGAAGTCCAGGGTGGCCAGATGGTAGAAGTAGAAGTGGTGTCTGATCTGAATCTTATCCCACAATGAATCTAGGGACCTACACCCAGGCAAGCCCTTAAGTAACCTACGGAAAGGGTTGGGAAGATTCAGGGGACCCTCCCATGGGAGGGTCTGGACAGGGAGGAGGTTACTCCCATGTCCTTTTTCCAGTTTTGTGCCAGAACAGGGAGCCAACGGCTCCCAGAACTGGTTTGAACTGGACTTTGCACGGGGACACCAAGTGTGCCCCTCATGAAGACTTTCTGGCACTGGCAAGCGCACCCACCCGGTCCCAATACAATAAATTCTGTCTGGGAGGTGGTCACACCTTCCTGTGACAGGATGCCTATTGTTCCACCTTCCTTTGCTCGAGCTTGGCTCAGCAGCAGGAGGGCAGAAGTGTGTCTCTGGTCGGCAGCAACCATTTTGTGCTGTCCGGGTCTAGAAGGTTGGCACCGGGAACACTGACATCCTAACGGAGGGCTCTCCCAGTGCTCGGAATCATACCTGCCACACAGTTTACGGTGTGGGGGTATGATTCCAACATGTTTTATACCAAACATGATAGGATTCGTTGCAGCCGTTTCCGAGATGGTCATGGCCTGCTATAGGGGTGACTTATATGTTTTAAGTGCAGTGACCCTTAGATATAGGAACCCTATATCTTAAGTATGTGGTGCAAGCACCAACTTACACAGCAATGGCAGGCCTGTAGTTCCATTTTGAATGGTCTCTCATGGGTGGCATAATACATGCTTCAGCCCATGGGAGACCTCTGGGATATCTATGCTGGGTACATGGGTACCATATACTAGGGACTGATAAGGGTACCCCAGTATCCAATCTGGGGTTGTACCTAGGTACTAACACGACAGTTTAGGGATAAAGCAGATAGACTGGGGTCCTGATTAGCAGGATCCCAGTCAAACTAGTCAAGAACAGCATCACATCAAGCAAAAAGTGGGGGTAACCATTGAAGCAGATCCTACTTTCCTACAGGCAGTTTTCAGGGTGCTGATTGGGAGCCATTTGAAGATCTTTCTCAGCATCTGCTGGGTGTGGAAGCTTGAGGCGGTGACAGCATAGACTTGGGTGTTCAGGTTGAGTTTGCTGTTAATGATGATCCTGAGGTACTTGGCGTTGCCGGTACTAGCTCTGTTGGCCACCTGGAAAAGTGCCATGGTGAAGTACTCTTCCTGATGATCACGATTTCAGACTTTTCGGTGTTCAGCTTTAGACAATTGGTCTTCATCCAATGGGCGAATTATAGTCATTCATCGCCATTGAAGTTGATCCGGGTACTGGGCGTCTTGTCTGTGAAGGAAAGAATGAAGGCTCCGAGGTGTGTATCACCGATTCTGCTGATGTGTGAGACAGTTTCCTTTATGATGCTCTCTTTTTTCTCTTTTGCTTTCTAGTCACACATGTATAGGTGGGGTTCTTTGGTACTGATTGTAAGGGGGTTTCAGTGAGGGTGGGATTTCAAGGAGGAGGGAGTAGACATTTGGTTTCTATTGATTTTCAGATTGACAGGCAGCATGATAACTACAGGCCGGAATGACATAACTGGCACAGTAAATCACATTTTGGATATACCCAGATGATGTACCCTACGTAGCAACTTGCATGGCTCACTTGGAACATTAGAGGGCTTAATAATCCCCAGAAGGCAAGACAAGTTCTCACCTACCTTGATAGGTACATAATTGACATTGCATTTCTCCAGGAGACCTACTGGGCTCCATGGCACCCATTGACCTTTGCATACAGTTCTTAATCACGGGGCTTATGCATCCTTATAAAGTCACATATTTATTTCAAGCTACACCATTGTTATACTGATGCTGAAGGTCAACGTTGAGACAGAAAAGTCCTCTGCATGGTAATGGACCTGCACTCCTGCCTTAAGTGCCCAAACTGTACTGATGTCTGGATCCCTAATACTGATTTTTGTGGCGCAGTGGCCAGGGCGGCTGACTCCGGATCCCGGGGGCTCACGGTTCAATACGCGGAGTCGGCGGCAGATCAGCCAAGCACCATGTGACTCTGGGCAATAGCTCGCTTAATCTTCCCGACGGCCCCCGGCGCCTTGACACCCTTGGGTAATTGTTTGCGCTTTACAAATACTGGACATTTACATTTACATAGGAAAACACGGATCATGCATGTATGCTATGACATAGGCTTGCAGTCTTGTTGGACTGGGAGGGACACCCAAAGCACAACTCTCAGAGGTGAAAGGCTACTGCCTTCACCTCGAATTAAGCAGCAAAAGTACGGTGGTGGCTGCATACTGCGTAATGATCAGTAGGAGTGAACAGATCCTCTTTAACCTGAGTCAGTGTAATGGGTCCTACAGGCTCACTTTTTTCTTTAAGTTCGCTCCTGTGTCTTTAAATCACCCTTGGACTACATCCATTTGATCTGCGCAGTGCATGTGTAGTTTACACATACTGGGTGTATGAGTTGCTTTTGAATGGTAGAATATAGTGAATAATGAACTACAGTGCAGGGTGTGTATCTTATGTGCATGCGCTGGCTGTATGTGTGCCTGTAAGTGGTACAATACATGAAGGATGCAGTATTTGGCAGTGCTTGTAGGTTATATGCATGTACTGGGTGCATGTGTGCCTGCGAGTGGTACAATACATAAAGAGTGTAGTGTGTGTATGCTGTATATATGCACTTGGTGAATGTGTGCCTGTGAATGGTACAATAATTCATGGAGGACCCTGGGTTCAATCTTGAGAGACCCATGCCTGCATGGTGAAATATGGGTAGAAGAGGTAGAACAACCCCCTAGACAAATTTGTGTATTGCTGCATTCCTGTAAGCTGGGTGGGACACACTGGAGAGAGGAGAGCCAGGTTTTCTTTTACACTTCAAAGGGTGCTCTTTGTTTCAGAGAGAGATCACAGGAAACGGGCATGGGAACATCTCAAGGAAGGAGATGGGCTGATAAGAGAATCATAAAGAGAAGGGCGGAGGCTAACCTTTTGATACACATATCACTGTGGCTGACATCAAGGTGTGAACTCTAGTCACTCCCATACCCTGTGATGTGGGGTATTAGCTATGGAGTCCCTCCTGCTTTGACAGACTGCCTTCAAGAGGAAGAGAGAGTAAAAGGAAGCAGACCCCAACATAAACTTCAAAGACTCAGACTATTAAATCACATTTGGTGTCTGGAAATGGACTATAAAAAGGGAAGCTTGGGACGTGAAAAAATTGTAAACTGCCAAGCAGCCAGAGAGGCTGTGTGAGGAGGGGAAGCTCTGCAAGAGTTCCATGACCAGGATTATGGGCCAAGGCCTACAGTCTCTCAGCTGGGTAAGGGGACATTACCCAGGGAATCCAAGACCACCTGCCTTGTAACCTGGAGTACCAGTCCGGGTTTCGCAGCAACCACAGCATCGAAACTGCCCTCATCGCCGCCACCGATGACATCAGGACCCTGCTAGACAACGGAGAGACAGCGGCCCTCATCGTCCTGGACCTGTCAGCCGCCTTCGACACGGTATGCCACCACACACTACGCACACGCCTCCACGACGCCGGAATCCAAGAGAAGGCCCTGGACTGGACCACCTCCTTCCTCTCCGGCAGAACACAGAGCGTCCGCCTCCCCCCCTTCCGCTCCGAGGCCACCGAGATCATCTGCGGCGTACCCCAGGGCTCATCCCTCAGCCCAACGCTGTTCAACATCTACATGGCACCACTCGCCCACGTCGCCCGACTGCACGACCTCAACATCATCTCTTACGCCGATGACACCCAGCTGATTCTCTCCCTCACCAAAGACCCCCACACCGCCAAAACCAACCTCCACGAAGGAATGAAGGCCGTCGCCGAATGGATGAGGAACAGCCGACTGAAGCTGAACTCTGACAAGACGGAGGTCCTCATCCTCGGTTCCACCCCCTCGGCCTGGGACGACTCCTGGTGGCCGACCGCACTGAGAACAGCTCGAACACCCACCGACCACGCACGCAACCTAGGAGTCATCCTCGACTCCACCCTCTCCATGACTAAGCAGGTCAACGCCGTCTCTTCCTCCTGCTTCAACACCCTCCGCATGCTCCGCAAGATCTACAAGTGGATCCCCACCGAAACGAGAAGAACGGTCACCCAGGCCCTCGTCAGCAGCAGGCTGGACTACGGAAACGCCCTCTACGCTGGAGCCTCGGCCAAACTCCTGAAGCGGCTGCAACGCATCCAGAACGCCTCTGCACGCCTGATCATCGACATCCCTCGCCGCAGCCACATCACCCCTCACCTGAGAGACCTGCACTGGCTGCCCGTCAACAAGAGGATAACCTTCAAGCTCCTCACCCACGCACACAAGGCTCTCCACAACACCGGACCTACGTGACCTCAACAGACGACTCAGCCTCTACACCCCCGCCCGCCAGCTTCGCTCCGCCGACCTTGCCCTCGCCACAATCCCCCGCATCCGAAGAGCGACCTCCGGTGGCAGATCCTTCTCCCACCTCGCCGCCAAAACCTGGAACACCCTCCCCATCCACCTACGGCAGACCCAAGACCTGCTGACCTTCAGAAGACTCCTCAAGACCTGGCTCTTCGAGCAGTAGCAGCACCCCTCCCCCCAGCGCCTTGAGACCCTCACGGGTATGTAGTGCGCTCTACAAATGCTATGATTGATTGATTGATTGATTGATTGATTGATCGCCTGTCTTCTTGCCAAGACCAGTATGCCCTACAAGGAAGAGGAGAGCATTGGAGGGAGTGAGATGTAGTGGGGAGCCTTGTCGAGTGGATTCCCTTTGTGAGGAGACGGCTGCTGCATTAATCAGGTCATTGTCCATGTGCAGGACAAAGTCGGCAACCCTCGTATGCCAGAGTTGGCCCATTATGAAGTGAGCCAGGTACATTGCTGTGACGATTGGGCTGGAGCCCAAGGGCAGTAAGGAGCCGGCAACCCTGTATGTCAGGAGGGGCTGCTGTGAGAAGATTGCTGTGCTCTGAGAGCCATAGCCCTTGTGCAGTGGTGACCTGCACCCAATATGCCAGGAGGACTCCTCTGCCAAGGACATCACTGTACCAATCAGGCCGGCCCCCTGTGCAGTGAGGATATGGTGACAATGTATGCCAGAGGGGGTCACTGAGACCTGCAAGACTTGTGACTTGGTCAGAATATTTGCTTGAGGAGTGAAGCCACCTTAGCACACATGGAAGGGGCGTGCTCAGGAATGCAGTCACTCTGATACTGCAGCTGTGGATAAGACTGATTTAGTGCCAGTTGGCCCAGGGAGAACTTGCTTGCTAGATAGCGCTGCAGCACTGGAATACTGTTGAATTTAATATAGAGTCAGAGTGGACTCTTGAGACTCAGACTACTAGTGGGGCTTACTCTGGATGTTGGCTGTAGTAAATGGGGAATAGCCACTATCGCTAGGAGCAAGAAGACAGTGAGACCCGGGGAACCTCCTGAAGAAACACAAGAGCCTTGACCTTAGGGGGACTATGTAGTTGTTTGTGAAGGTCAGGTTTCCCTTTGTGTTGATAGTGGTAAAATAAAACACTTCTTTTATCACAAAACTAAGTATTTGACTGGACAACTGTTTATTTCTGCTACTGTGTACATGTTGAGCTGTGTGCGCGTGTTCACCCCTTCTCCATGTATCCACCTCCCCCTGCCCAAAGGAGCTTTGGACTGCGCAACCACATTACTTCTGGGAGTGAAGTGCAGAAGAGGTACTTGGCCCAGTTGCTCAGGATCCATAGTAAGTCTGGTCCCAGGACATCAGGAGTAAAAGGTCTCAAACCCCACAGTTGGGCCCAGTAATCCCTGAATGCCCCATGACCCTCTGAAGGACGTTCTGACAGTCAGTATGTAATTGTAGTGGGGACTGTTGAGAATACAAGCATGGCATTAGTGAATACATATGCACCTAATGTAGACAACCCACAATAATTTTAGATAGCCTAGTAGTGCCTCAGAATTTGCCAACAGGGATCTTGAAATTGGGGGGGAGATTTTAATATGCTACTGGAACCCACTCAAGACAGTTTGGTGGCTAGGAGATCTCAGAATACACAGGCCACTGGGGCACTATGGAATGTTATGGAAATTTGTGGTCTTGAGGATGCCTGGCACTCCCGTCATCCGACTGAGTGAGAATTCACATTTTTCTCGGACCAAATCGAACATTGTCCCTCATAGATTATTGGTTGGTCAGTTGAGAGCTTCTCCCCAGGTACGACCTAGCTGCAGCACCTCCCCTAAACACTTTCGGATCACTCCTCAGTGAAATTAACACTCACCTTCCTGAGCTCTAAATTTATTTTCCCTATTGGAGATTCCCTGGGAGTTTACTGACAGATCCAGATTTCCACAGAGAACTACAATCAGCTGTTGTGGAGTATTTTGCCTTAAATCAGGTTTCAGCTTCATCCCAGGCAACTCTGTGGGAGGCCTTTAAACACTATGGGGCAGTTTTACAAGCCCCTTGCAACACTTTTGCGCTGCCGTTGCGTCACTTTTGTGACGCAGCGGCGGTGTAAACAATGCACCACGTTGCGACACATTTACAACGTGACGCATCTAGAGAGATGCTTCACGTTGCACAGCCCTGCGCCACATTATACCTGCGTCAGGTATAATGTATGCAGGGTGGGCGTTCCGACGCAAGAAAGCCTCATAAAAGTGACGCACTGAAATCTACAAGATTTCACTGCGCCACTTCTACGACGTCACTGCATCAAAACCTTACCCCTGCTTGAAGCAGGCATAAGAAGTGACGCAGCACAATAGGTATAGTCCTTCCTGACCATTGCTGGGGTTGCATCGTGCTTGCGACATCACTCCAGCAATGCGTGACCTTTGCGGCAACAGATGCGTGACGCATCTGTCAATCCTTACACCATGGTGCGCCGCATTGTAAATGCGACGCATCCATGGTGGCGCAAGGATTTTTTTGTGTGGCGCAAGTAAACTGACGCATCTCTGCTATAATGCAGAGATGCGTCAGTTTCCTGTAAATCTGCCCCTATATTTGGGGGGTTACAATTGCTAAACATGCAGGAAGCCTGAAAGACATATGTGGTTGATGTAGAGGCGGGATTGGCCTGGTCAGCTATTGCAGGAACAAAATAGACTGTTGCAGCAGTATGGTGGCATGGCAGACAGGAAGGTACATTTCGTCTGCAAATATGAGCTGGTCAGACTATATGAGGAAGGGAAGCAAATCAACCCGGAAGAACACTGTCCTGGTTTTTACGCAGGGACTGTTTTAGAACTACTATACATCTCACAATGATGCTGATGATGCGGAATCCCTAACGTGCTCACATGTTAATATGCATATCTGTGCACTTCACGTATGCTTGAGCTCAATGATACCATCGGGGACAACCTAGATGATATTGCATTGGTGTGGCTGGAGGATCATCATCAATAGTTTCTCAGGAACCTGATCTCCACAGACATAATAGTGGCTGCTACAGATGTGCTGCCCGGGGGAAGGTGAGTGGCACAGATTGACAATTGATGTACAGGTACATTCTGGTGCCACACCTCCTCGAGATGTATGCAGAGGCACTAGAAAGAGGGACTGCCCCGCCCTCTGTTCCATATTATCCAAACCTGGGAAAGACGCCATGAAGTGCACGTCATACTGCCCCTGCTTTTTGCGTGACTTCCATAATAAGATACTCACCAAGATCCTTGCATCCAGACTCTCCCTGTGACGTGAGAGTATAGTCTCACTGGTATAGTCAGTTTTCATTTCACATAGTCAACGAATATCAACCTCTGCACCGTCTTTGCTACACTCCATCTTTTAGAGCTGAATATAAAGGATGCGGTCACTCTACTTGACGCTGAGAAGGTGTTTGACTTCTTGGAGTGGCCCTTTCTCCTAGCAGTGCTGCGTCATGTAGGCCTATCTCCGAATTCTATAGCCTTAATCAAACTCTTATACGCCCAACCCTGGCATGGTTTAATGGCTTCACAACAGAGGATATCACTATTAATAGGGGAACTAGACAGGAATGTCCCCTGTCAGCCAAATTTTTCATACTGGCAATAGAGCCCCTTGCATTACAACTACAAGAGAAAATACATGCATAGAGGCCTCACCTTTACGAAAGTTCACCTCCTGTTATTCATGTATGTGGACGACATACTAATATTTATCCATGATCCTGTTATAAATGTATCCCCACTGGTCATAGAGGTGATCCACTATTGTCGTTACTATGGGCTTAAGATAAATTGGAAGAAGATGGACCTTTTCCATCTTACAGACCCCACACAGGAATGCAATATGGAGTTCCCTATCCACTGGGTGGAAGACTCTGTCAGAAACCTTTGTGTGTTGCTTCATAGGGAGTTGCAGTCAATGACACCACTGAATTATGTACCGGCTAATGATAAGCCCACTCAACAGGTAGCGATCTGATTGCAACTCCCCCTCTCACTAGCACGGAGAATAGCCTTAATTAAAATGATCGTCCTCTGTCAGTTGTTATATTTGTTTACGAAAATTACTATCACACTCACTAGACATTTTTTCATTACTCTCCGATCTTTACCGATTAAGTTGATATGGGCAAACCAACCTGCCCTGGAAAGTTGGGAAATGATGACAACTCCATTCGAATATAGAAGTTTTGAAGTCTCATACTTGGAATTATATTACTTAGCTGCCCAATGTTACTTTGCGGGACATTCGTTTCACCTGGATTTGGTGACTCCCCTTTCTTGTCCTGGTGAAGGAGTGGGCTGGAGAAGGGGCATTCAAAGGACCGCAGTGGGAGGGGAATACAGTTCTTATTCACAAGAGAGAGTGAGAGAAGCAGATCAGTTGCAATCTCCCAGACACAATCACATCACAAAAGGCAACTGCTGGTGTCTGTATATCCGTTATGGGTATTCAGGCAAAAAGGAAAAGGGTAACAAGAGAAAGGAAATTGTAAAGGGTCCCACTAAGGTCGAATATTACACCTCCAACTATCTTAGGGTGAAGAAATATCCAAAGATGTTGGAGAAGACGCCTCACTCACTTATTGTGACATGCTTCATCATAGGCGTCTTTCCACACCCAGGTAAGATGGTACTACCTGGGCATACTCAACCAAAAGATGTTATGGGAGTTCTTATATAAAATATTAACTGGCCATGCAGGTTACCAGATGAGTGACGTTAAAAATACCTACAGGTATACCCAAACAGTAAGTTTATTCATAGGGTACCTGGGGTACTGGATAAAAATTGTGATACAAAAGAAACAGGTTTTTTGAACATTATTCATTCAGTTTTTCCCACATCAAAATGCCAACATGTTTTGGCCTACAACTAGAGCCCTCATGGGTCTGGGGCCTTCTTCTGGGCTGGAATCTCTACTCTTAAGTATCCCTGCTTTAAAATATGCACGTGTTACATGCAACTATGAGGCCTAGTGCGCTCACCTGTTAATGACGCCGGTCCAACAGACAGTCCTCAATAGAGGACTGGGTTTCGTCCCGACTGCAAAATCAAACCTCTTCGACCTCAGAATTGAACTAGCAGAGTTCTTCCGCAGGTTAAGACTAGAGGTTTTCTTCGGGGATCAAACACCATCACAAACGGAGGAAGACAAAAACACGTGCCTAAAGAAAAAGTCCTCTTTTTTTCCACCGAACCATAAAATGCCACCGACACTGCTGGCCTTTGAGAAAGCAGTGACTTTGGAGGTTGACAAATTGAAGGACAATGAAAAAAGAGTTTTTAACAACTTGACAAAAATAGAACGAGATGCCATCACAGAAATTGACATGATGAGTGACATCATAATAAAACCAGCCGATAAGGGCGGTGCAACTGTTGTGATGCCAGTGGAAATGTACCGCAGTGAATGCAGGAAACTGCTGGATGACCCCTGTAATTACAAACGGCTAACAAGGGACCCAACCGAAGGGTTGGTAAGGAACATACACGAAATGGTAAATGAAGCACTCGAGGAAGGATGGATCACAGCAGCCGAGGCAGGATTCCTTAAAGAAGAGAACCCAAGAACACCTTACTTTTATATCCTGCCAAAGGTACATAAAAACAAGACTCCGCCACCTGGTAGGCCAATTGTATCCGGGATCTGATCAGCATTAGAGCCTTTATCCAAGTTCACAGACTATTTTCTAAGGCCAATGGTCCAAAGGATGCCATCTTATCTCAAAGACACCAGGGATATTTTGATTAAATTCAAAACACTATCATTCAATATGAATACGGACATCTTCATCACTCTAGATGTCGAGGCGCTGTATACAAGCATACCTCAGGAGTCATCTCTAGAAGTGATTGAAACCTTACTAAGAAATGAGGATTGGACATGGATTACCCCAAAAAGGTTTGTCATTGACTGTGCCAGACTAGCTTTGACCAAAAACTATTTTGAATTTGAAGGGGAATTCTTTTTACAGACCCATGGAACATCGATGGGCAGTACTTTTGCTCCAGTATTGCCTGTCTGTATGTCCATGATTTTGAAACCAAGTACATCTATGAGAACAGCAACCCATACCACACCAAATTGGTTGTGTGGAAAAGATTCATAGATGACATCTTTCTAATTTGGAGCGGGACGGAAAGTGAAGCAACAGAATTTCTCGGTTGGCTGAACACCAGAGACCAGTACTTGAAGTTCACAATGACGGCGAACAGAGATTCCATCACTTTTTTAGATCTAAGAATCTGGCATGAAATTGGAACATTGAGAACGGAAGTATATTACAAACCTACGGATGTGAACAACTTACACAGATACGACAGTTTTCATCCTAAGACTTTGAAAGATAACCTACCAGTAGGTCAGTTTCTGAGACTTCGGAGAAACTGTTCAGAAAGAGACACTTACGAAACCCATGCCAAGAAGCTCATGAAAAAGCTGGCAGAGAAGTCTTACCCGCAGAAACTGGTGAAACAGGCATACAAAAGGGCTAAGAATAATCCAAGAGAATCACTATTGGAGACATACCCAAAACCCAAAAACACAAGATTGGTATGTGTAACAACATATTGAACCGAGTCCAACACAGTGAAGAGGATAATTCTACATCACTGGAAAACCCTAAATTCAGGGCCACTAAGGTTGGAGAAACCCATGTTCGCCTTCAAGAGGGGGAGATCTCTGAGAGATTCAATGGTACATACACGCCCAAAAAAGAAGGAAGGCGGGAGCCAGCAGAAGAATACGCTATGGAATCTCCCCGAAGTAGTTGGACATTTCCCATGCGGGACTTGCAACGTTTGTCATTTAACAAAGGCTAGCAAAGAAATCGACGTGGGCCTAAATACGCCATGGGAGCAGAGAAAGTTTTGCAATTGTAACAGCAGCAACGTTGTATATATAATGATCTGCAAATGTCAGATGAAGTACATCGGAATGACTACACGAAAGGTGAAGATAAGGATGAATGAGCACCGCAGTACATTCCGTTGTGGCAAGACAGTCACAAAAATGATGCGCCACTTCCAGACAGCAGGACATAACGAAAATGATTTCACATGGTCAGTTATTGAGAAGATGCCAACTACCTTCAGTGAAAAACAACTGTTAAAACTTGAACAACGATGGATATATCGCTTGTCTAGCTCTGTTCATGGGTTAAATGAGGATATTCCATGGACAATGCTAATGTAAGTCCGTGTCTAAGATTCATCAGGCAAATAAACTGAGAAAAGGAATTTACAATAAGACACTGACCAAACGAGGGGACAATGTTTGTAATGTTTGAAAAGAAAAAAGTCATGTGGAAAGGCATACAACCATCACATTAAATGAGGGGGACGAAGATCTATTGCCCGGAATAGACCAACGGGACCAGTTCCCCACCATGGATGGAGATTGTGTAATTTTTGCCAACTAATACTCTTCTAACAACCTTTATTGTCCACAATGAACAGCCCCTGTAATAACTTTATTGTCCACCGGAACTCAGACTGTATGAAGAGGGTGGAAAGTGGGCTAAAGACCAGAAATACAATAGTGGCTTAGGATCTATGGTACGACAGATCATATAATCCCTTCACCACTCTGGGTAATATTTAACATTTGGGTCTCAAAAAACATCAAAAAACAAATAAACGCTAGATGTGTTTGACTAAATGGACCCAGACATGAGGAAAGGATCTTTACACATAACTACCTTCCCAATGTAAATTTTGTAAAAACATCACAGAGGGTACGATATGTACGCAGGGCACAGACAGCCCATGCTTTAGTGTATGGAGGGATGGGCGAACGATACACAAATATAAAGAGTTACTAAACATCGGGACAGTAGGAGTGATTGTACTACACTTCCCATGAACCTTTGCCCCTCCACGCTTCATTAACGCAGTCGGAATGATTGGGACTACAAATCCCATGGGGCATTGCGACGCGTTCGGCGCGCGCGCAGATGCAGTGACGTCATCTGCAGACGCCTGTGTGTACTTAGGATCCCGCCTCGCTGCAAAGATTACACGGCAGCGGGCAGGACGTGAGCCTTAGGTGCACCGGCGGTGCTCGTACTTTGATGAAGTAAGTCATTAGACTGGCGTGGAAGTGAATGAGTGATGTATGGAGGGACGTGTTCTAAACCACCGAATCCGCCATTTAAGATAAAGATCATATGAGATGACAAGTTTTGCGGACTCTGACCGCCGCGAAAATAACAGCGTTTTTATGCAATACAAGTTAAATTTGGGAACACTGATAAACCCGGGAAAATAAACAACATACCATTGAGAGAGGGACGAGTTCCAGGTATTAAAGCACTAGCTTACTTGCACTAAGAACAACCAAAAGAAAGAACGAGGGCGATGACCAGGCTAATAAAATCCAAAATATTTCTTGAAATCTACAAACGAGATTGATTTGAAAAAAAGGGCTGTATTAGGAGTAAATAAACAGGATGGTCACACATTTGGGAATACTTTTGCAAAGATACATGACACATGATGTGTTTTATTTACCTCCACAGTGTTTGACTATAAGACAGCACCGAACCTCTTGACCCGAATGGTGCTTAGTAGTGATACCCAGTAGGTAAGCTTACAGACCTAGATTAAGAGTCAACCGACATGAAGGTGATTTTATTAGAGACTTGGTCACATCGGAAGGTCTCCACAAAATTAAACACAATGGTTGTGCATATCAATGAGTAGATGCTTGTGAGTTTCACAATAAGATTTCGTTTGAATGAGTAGATGCGTATTGAGGTCCCGACTTCAGAAGAAGGGTATCGAGGGACATTCACCCATTTAACCACACAGTAGAGGATAACAGTAACTTTTTGAACACTTTTTGAGAAAACACGAGGCGGAGAATTTCAAGGTGGATAACATTTTCCCAAAATTGAACCGGTAATGTGTCCCACTATACATTTTGTTCTTGTTTCTTTTGTCTTGTAGAAATACTACTTGAAGACCAGAAAACAGGTGAGCGCACTAGGCCTCATAGTTGCATGTAACACGTGCGTATTTTAAAACAGGGATACTTAAGAGTAGAGATTCCAGCCCTGAAGAAGGCCCCAGACCCGTGAGGGCTCTAGTTGTGGGCCAAAACATGTTGGCATTTTGATGTGGGAAAAACTGAATGAATAACGTTAAAAAAAAACCTTTCTTTTGTATCACAATTTTTATCCAGTACCCCAGGTACCCTATGAATAAACCTACTGTTTGGGTATACCTGTAGGTATTTTTAACGTCACTCATCTGGTTCCCTGCATGGCCAGTTAATATTTTATATAAGAACTCCCATAACATCTTTTGGTTGAGTCCGCCCAGGTAGTACCATCTTACCTGGGTGTGGAAAGACGCCTATGATGAAGCATGTCACAATAAGTGAGTGAGGCGTCTTCTCCAACATCTTTGGATATTCCTTCACCCTAAGATAGTTGGAGGTGTAATATTCGACCTTAGTGGGACCCTTTACAATTTCCTTTCTCTTGTTACCCTTTTCCTTTTTGCCTGAATACCCATAACGGATATACAAACACCAGCAGTTGCCTTTTGTGATGTGAGGGGAATACAGTTGCCATGACTCACTGGTCCTGGAGAGGCCTAAGCCAGAAGCTTGGGTAACACTTTTTAGGTCTAAACTGCAGGCAATGCACATGCGCTGTTAATTAGTGTCCATCTACTGTGATTGAAGTACAGTTTTTTAAAAAACTTTTTCTGGCATTTTTTCTTTTAGGCAAATATCAGCACTTTACCTTAGAACCAGTGACTTTATACAAGGACACATTATTTTTTTTTGTTTTCTAGGCCCGGAGAGATTAAGTGATTTGCCCAGAATCACAGGATATTAAGGCAACGCTGAGACTTGAACCTGCTTTCCTAGTTCTGAAGTCAGCAGCTCTGCTTGTAGCTCCACACCCTTCTTCCCCTTCCCACACACACCTTCTCCAGTATTCTGCCTCCCTCGTTGCTCATTGCAAACATTCACACAACGTTCACCCAACGTGCATTTCTTGCCAGTACCAGAAAATTGCCACTTGGTGGAAAAGGTTCATATTGTAAAATAGTTTGAAATCACAATAATCGTCTTTGCGTAATCAAATATAATGCATAAACGTTTAATGAGAGTACGTGGTAAGCATGGTTTTGTAACAGGTTGTTTGTTGCTTTTCTCTCTTCCGTAAGAAAATGTTTGGAGGATGGCAGCCTCCCAATTGTATGTGCCATGCCCTGTCGGTGGTAGTTTGATTCAGGTTAGGGCTGCAGATGCTTCGAGGCGGATGGGCGTAGAGGGTGATTTAACTACCACCCACCAAGACACAACCCTCACAACTGTTCACTGCCTACATTTCCTTCTCTCCATTGTCCCTCACCCTCTTTTTCTTATCATCTGTCTCCTACCTCCTGATTTCTTTCTTGCCTCTCTTTCCTTCTCTCTCTTAGTACCTCACATTCATTGTCTCCTCACCAGTCTTTAGTTGTCTCACCCACTGCCTTCAATCGTCATTCCTGCCTCTCCCTTACTTGCCGCGTCTCTGCTCATCTGAGTTTGCTGCCCTTTCATCATCAGCCCCTCCATGCATCTCCTCATTCACCATCCACCTCCTCAGACCTCTCACAGTGTCCCTCTCTGCAGCTTTTCTCAGCACCCCTCACCTTACTTTTTCTGTCAGTGACTCAACCTCCTTGTACTAACCCCTCACTTAGTCCCGTTATTCGCTCCTCAATCATCGCTCCTGATTTCACCCCTCACCTTACTTGATCTGTTTGTGGCTCACCCTCCTAATATTCACCCACCCCCATTCTTCACCAGTCACTCACGATACATTTGCTAAAGCTCACCATTGGGGCTTTTACCACTCACTAACAACCCTCTCCTCACTGTTTCCCAAACCTCTCCACACCCCCAGACTCACCCACTGTTTCCCAAACCTCACTTCAGAGCTTCTCAATAATCATTGTTTACCTAAGTGTTGCTTATCTGCCCCTACCCTCTTCTGTTGGTTGCTCCTCTGTTTATCACTATTTAAGCATGTCCTTTCCTCACCACTCAACCCACCCATGTACTCCCAACGCCTTCCATTGCCTCCCTATTACCTCTCCTCAAAGGCACTCATTACGAGGGGCACAATTTCAATGTAGGTGAAATTACTGTCTGTTCCCCCCACCCTCTCCCACTTCCCTTGCTACTGACATCTTCACATCTCTTATTTCTTTCTTCCCGTCTTTCTGACCACCTTTCCCTCTCTTCCTTCTGATCCAGCATTTTCTGGGCCCACTTGCTTGTTATTGGTCCTCTGATCCATCTGAGAGGTGATGGGAGTTAGTATTAACAGTCAATCAAATTTCAATTAACAGAGCAACCCATTTGAATACACAATGAGGACCAGGAACCAGCAGCCAAGTTCAAAAAGGTTTATTACAAGTCAATAATCAAATTCAAATAAACAACTCTGAGTACCATGCTATAAAGATACAAAATGACATCATCTTACTATAGGAATATAACATAGGACCATCTGACTCTGTTATAATGGTTCCCCCCAAGTCCCTCAGTGCTTTTTGTTTTCTCCTTCCCCCATCTCTTCCCTCACCTTAAGATATAGGAGAGTGATCCGGAACCCTCCAACCGGACATTAACCCATCTCTCCCTTGGGAGTTACCCACTCAGTCATCATGGGCCCTATTTCCCAAGAGCAAATGACATAAAATTAGAACCTATAGGTTTTAATACCTACACAATTAAGTACACTCCTAATCTCTCTAAAAATGCATCGAAAAGACTCAAACACAGACTCCTCAAAGCTCACCCTGAAACCCTTGTCTCCAACCCATACTTCTGCTCTAGCAAGGGAATGATAAGTACTGACCTCATCTTCTACACAAAAAGATGTGCACAATGGAGGACTGCCCTTTACTCAATGCTCCAAATCACCAACTCCACGAAACCACCTCATGGTCTTAGACTATCGGTAGCTCCCTCGGCCTCCTGCCGAGCAGACTCTACCATATCTCTATATAACAATGGAATCATTCTCATTCAATCTTCGAATAGCAATTTAGTAATACTGGCCAAAATCTTTCCTATCATCAAAAAGGTTGTGAACAATAAGAACTCTTCCCCCACCCAATATCACCCTAGTACACCTGACATCGCTCCTGTACCCCTAGCAATGCCCATTCGTACCCCACCATCACCCAGTCCATTCTCCATCGCTAACACTGTCTCCCCCACCTTTACACCTGCCACTCCTACCTTAGATTCTACACCCCCTGCATTATCCGAGGCTCAACCTTCGAGTTGCCTAACCAGACCACATGTACTCTACAGCAGAGAATCCCTCATCCCATGACCTAGCTCATTCCTCAAGACCTTATCCCATCTCCCGAACTCTCCCTCGCGGGTCCTTTTTGTACTTCCACATCACCTCCCTGTACTCAACCGTCATCTATATAGGAATCTATATCCCCTACCGGGACTAATCGCCCGCCTCTTAGGTCTCTCACGCAGCAATCAATCCCCCCCTCCCATCTACTTCCAGCCCCACACAAACATTTCAGCTGCAAGACCTTCCTGACCTACAATCCCTCCATACCACCACATTTGGCTTCACCTCTCGACTTGGCCTCACCCCTCAACGCATGACCTTCCATCTCCATGACTCTTTGGAATCCCGCCTTGATGAGATTTCACTTCACTTGAGTCATCTCATGGATGAACTACAGAGACTTATATCCATCACTTCAGAGTGGCTCAATCAAAGGCCCAACAGTTAACCGATGAGTTGGTTTGGTTCCCAAATTGCCACGTGGCCTGACCACATCCATCACTCTCCTCATCTTAGTTGGAAAACCATACTCGCCTCTAACGCCCCCTCTAGACCCAAGAGTTTGATTGAGCATCTAACTGACAGTGCCATCCACGCCCTCCTCCTCACTTACATTCCCAATAAAGATACCAACAAGGTGTGCCTGGGCCAAATCCAAACCATTCAGGCTAATCCTTAGAGAAAACATAGTTACAACCCCAGAGTGGTAAACAATGCCAATCTCAAGCGTATTAACCTCACACGGTCTGCCACTGTCAACACCAATACCCACCTGAAATGCATGCTCCTCAATTTCAGATCCGCTGCTATCCATGCGCCTGATATTTATGACCTCATCCTCACACACGAGTTCGATCTTGTTATCCCTACAGAAACCTGGCTAAACAATTCTTCTGCATGTATTCTAGATCTACTAATTCCCCCTAGTCACAGCATCATTAGACTAGATAGAACTAACGGACCCAGTAGGGGAGTAGCTTGCATCTACCGTAACATCCTCTCTTTGAAACAGTCTGAAACTGCTGCTCGCCCTGCCTGCAAATATCTTTGCATTAATATTGCTAGCAGCGAAAGATTAATTTGCTAACTTCACATGATCTACCACCCTCAGGGAAACAATCTACCTTTCATTGAACAAGTCATGGAAGTCATCTCAACCAAGACTGATCATCAAGTTACCCAGATCTTCCTTGGGGACTTCAATCTTCCATGGAATGAAGGCAGTGAACAGCTTTAAATCCTTTCTATCACACCTCAAGTTGACCCAAATTTGAGACCATCTTACACATAACAAGGGCAAGAACTTAGACTTAATTATTGCAAAAATGGACAACATCAAACTGGAATCTATTGTCCCCTGTGACTCGTCAGACCACCACCATATCACCTCCCTCATCAATGCGGTTGTGACCTCTAAAAGAGTTCAAATAAAAAATTCTAAACATTGGAATAGAAGTTTGCCAAACATAAACCTCAACGAACTATCTCCACTAAGTAGCAACTCCCTGACTCACCTGGTGGACATGGTAGATGTTCATGACCTCACAGAGCACTACAACACTTCCATCCTGAACATCCTTGGCTCAACTGCCCCACTCCAACTAAGAAAAATACCCACCAAAGTGTCTCAACCTTGGTTCAACGACAGACTTAATACTGAAAGATGCAATCTGAGACTAGCGGAAAAAGCCTGGAGAGCGTCGCCTTCCATGGAGCACCTAAACACTTAAGATCAGTGAGGAAGTCATACAAAAAATGAATCAGAAGTTTGAAAAGGCAGCTTCTCTAGAACCCAGCTAGACCAAGCTACAAATCGACCCAAAAATCTTTTTGAACTTGTCAAACAACAATCGAATAACCAACCTAACACTCCCTGTTCTTGGTCCGATATGCTCCCAAACTGAGAGGACTTTGCTTCCTTCTTCTTGGGAAAAACAGAAAATGTCGAAAATGACTTGCAGGCAGCGAGGGAGCCCCTGACGGCGACTCCACACAACATTCTGCATCCTCCCCAGACTGCTGATCCTGTTGAGTACCCTGGGTATTCCCCCAAAAACAATTCCTCTTGGCATACATTCACACCCCTCAATGAAAGCAACAGTCACAAAATGCTTATAGCCTTGAAATCCTCAAATCACTTCATCGACCCTTTACCTCCGAATATCTTTAAGGAGATCAAGTCTTCTATTCTCCCTATTCTCCCTTTTTGGACCAGGAGGCCTCACTCTTTCAAAGCACTATCCTTGACTGTCTAAAAGGTAACCCCCGTCTTGAAAAAAACGACGGCAGACTGCTCAGACCTTAACAATTTCTGCCCAATCTATAACATTCCCACTTTGACGACGCTTCTTGAAAAATGTGTCCAGATCCAACTCTGCAACCACATAGATCATTTCCAACTCCTTGACCAATGCCAATCCAGGTTCCGCCAAGGTCACAGCACAAAATCAGCGCTCACACACATAGTGGATGATGTATTAAAAATGCTGGATCAGAATGAATTGTGCCTTCCATTCGTCTGCGCTTGATACTATTAAACACGACAGTCCTCTAAAATTACTTGAACGGAGGATGGGGTTATCTGGGACCGTCTTTCAGTGTTTTACCTCATTCCTCCATAACAGAATTCAAAGAGTCAAGGTTAATAAATCCCTGTCCACATACTCAGCAGCCACCCTAGGGGTTCCACAGGGGTCTGCCCTCTCACCCATTCTCTTCAACTTATTTATGGAACCGCTAGCAGACTCCTTGAAGTCCTCTAACATTCATTATTACATGTATGCAGATGACACCCAATTGTACCTAAACCCCCTCCCAAGAAAACATCATGTCCCTTAACACAACTCTACCAAATACTCAAAACTGGCTAACTCTCAACCATCTCAAACTAAACGCTGTAAATACAGAATTCCTCCTCATTTCCCCACCCAACCACATTCCCAAGATCGACCCATCAATGAAGCATCTAGCTTCCCTCAACTGCTCACCTCACATCATAGATTCGGCAACATCTTTGGGAATTACACTCGACAAACACCTGAACATGCAGGATCACATCAGTCCCGCCACCAAAGGAGAGAATTCTCAGATGAGCATTTTAAGGAAATTAAAAGCCTTCCTCCCCCAGGACAACCTTAAATATGTGGTCCAAGCTCTAGTCATTCCCAGGCTGGACTACAGAAATGGTACACTATGTGGCCTGCCTAGATTCAAGCTGACCCCCCTAAGGGCCTCTCTTAACACTGCTGCCAGACTCATCACCGGAACAAAAAGAAACAAACATCTCCCGGATCTAAAATCCTTGAACTGGCCTCCTTATGAGTCAAAAATACATCTAAAAATTGTGTGCATGACTTACAAAGCCCTATATTTCAATATCCCTAGGTATTTAGCACAAAACCTAGAACCTTCTGTTGGATGCAGATATTCACAAAGCACCAGATCTCTGCTGCTGAAACCTCAGATTTTCCACAAAAATAAATGTTGCAATAAAGTCTTCTTGGGTATCGTCCCAAAAATTGGGAACTCTCTACCTCCGGAAATCAGTCAGTTCTTAAAAAAAGAAGTAAAAACTATTCTGACAATTTTTTGCCTTAGATCACATCTTTGTCTCTTGATCCCTCCCCTGACTATTTGTCGTTTGTTGATCATGACTACTAAATTTATGATTTCCTATGGAGGTTTAGTTCCTCAACTTGTTAATGTTCTCAGATTGCACCTCTCGTGTATATGTGACTGTTATCTTGTCTCTTACTTGTATATTACTTCGCCCACCCGTAAATCGCTCTGATACCCTCACGGGTCATGTTCACGCTGAATAAAATTTTATAATTAATAAACAAATAAAAATAAAGGTATTCCTAGACACTAAAAGACAGTAAGGTGAATTAGTATCAGACAAGCAGTTCTATATTTGCAATTTGGAACAACAACATCTGATGCTCTGAGAATAATCTAAGTTTCTCTCTCCTATCCTTTAGTACAGAGGATGGTTTTGGGGAAAATGGTTCTAGCAATCAAGGAAACTCCATAAAGGAAGTCAGGTCAGGGCAAAAGAAATCAAAATAGGAAAGAGTTAGCATCTCAGAAGCTTGGTCAAGAGTCTTCTATGGGTCAAGAAGAAGTCTCAGCATAAACCACACTTAAGCAAAAATCTGAAAAAGCATTGGGGCATGAAACCTCTCACAGTCCATAAAGCTAGCAATGTCTCAAGGAAGGAGGGAACCAAGAAAAGGTGTCTGCAGGGATCTGCAAAGGGGTCCGAACAGCATCAGGGAAAAGATCTGAGGGAATTTGAATAGAGTTGATGGGAAACGGTATATTATATAGTGTAAAGTCCATTGAGCGACACCCCCTCGATCTCAGCATCAGGGGCTCACTGAAATCCACAAATCATCACATTGTACACTGTACCAACTCCATTTTGTCCCACACTGGATATGGGAATGACATTCCTCTCCCAAACACACGTGGGTTGCAACTTTTCGGGACAATGGCTTATTCAGTTTGCACTCTGTTTCTCCGTGTACATTTCATCAAGGTCCTTTTTCTCAGGCTCCTTTTCCCATATCTCTAGTAGAGTAATGTACCTATTCTAAACTAACAATGCATGTGAATTCCTGCAAGAAATGTGGCGTTAGCAGGAAAATGACATATGCTTTATGCAACATGGTGAAATACAGGCCTACTCATGTTTAGTTTAGCATTAACTTCAATGGTGCACGTTTAATATGAATGTACACTTTTAAACACAAATTAATATACATTCTAATGTATTAAGTTTCATACTACATGTAATATTCAATCAGTTATCATAAAATTCGGTAATAACTATGAATGAGAACTACATTTAAATCAAATATATGAATTATTAATGGACACACATTACATGAGTCAGTTATTGTTTCTAGCAAAATGACATTCTACATGTGTAAGAAAGTGTTTAATCACAATGGCAATTGGTTACACATTATCCACGTGAAGTAGCACACACATTTATAAAGTCACATTTCATCTCTATGGTGAATGCATTTTCTACAAAATGAAGATGATTCTTTATTAATCACACTTAAGTAAATCATTTGTGTAAGTAAGTTCACTAATCCTAGAGTGAAGGCACCTGTTAATATAGGTCAAGTGCAGCACTGACATTAATTTGTTAACCCATACATGAATCATGTGCTAAGTGTACTTCCATACCGTGCGTTTCTCAAGTGTATGTGACATTTGTGGCATGTAAAGGGTGGGCAATCTTTACGCTGCACCACTTACACTGCTCTTTCCTCGGTTACTTCCACCACACATCCCTCTGTTCAACACTATTCCCTTCAGCACTCATTCCATTGACATTCTTCTCACCTCCAAACCTCTCTTCCCCCACCTTGCTGGTTCCCTCCATTCATGCACATCTCTGCAGGAGCAGATGTGTGAATTTATGTGTCTGAAACCATTAATTCCCGGTGTACGCCAGCATGTGAAGACGTGTGTTTCTGTGTGGGACAACATGTGTGTGTAGGCAAGTATATCTGTATATTTGTGTTGAGAACCCTTTTGTGCGTGTGTGCATTGAAAGGTGTGTGTGCGTGCGTGCATGTGTGTTTATGTCTACTGTGTATATATTCAAAGATATGTGTGTGTATTCAAAGTTATATTTGAGGGTGTGTGTTAACTGATCTGTGTGTATGCATACGAGAATCCATCTGTATGTGTTTTTGTATATGACAAGAATCTTGTGCTGGTGTTATCTGCATGCGTGTTTTTGTGTATGCATGCAAAGATGGAGTTAGGTGTTTTTCTTTTAATGCAAGAATGTATCTTTGTTTTATGTGTGTGCATCAGTTCGCATGCCTGTGTGTGTGTAGCGCACATGACGATCCATCTGTTCAATTATGTTGTCTCTACTACATTTGTGTGACAGACATCTGCTTAGGCATGCCCTGTAAACTTGTGGCCTGTCTTGACTCTCCATTTTTCCAAACTTTTGTATACTGTGCAGACCGGAGCCGATTTTGTGGCAGTTGCTGTGTCTAATGTACTGTGTGTATTTTATCAAGAGCTTTTGTCAAGGGATGTGTCAGAATCTGAAAGCCACTAGTCGTCCATTGTGTGAGGTGCTCTCTGGGTGTAATCTGTATAGGAGGAATAGCATAGCACTCAGCGATCCAACAGTGAGTTGGTTAGCTTTGTGAGCCCATGGATGGTCCGCACAGCATTCAGCAATATCAAATCAATATTATATCAGTTTCTTGAAGTCAGGTGGTCTTTGAAGAGAGTGTGGAGTTATAGATGGTATTTTATGCCAGTATATTGCTATGTACTTATTTTTTATGGGTTATATAATGACTGGTACATTTATTAGATTTAAAAAACTATAGAGCAAGGACTCAATTAAGCCACTCTTTGAACAAATACCAATTTAGTGCAAGGGGGCCAGAGGTGGAAATAAGGCAAAGTCATAGATTAACATTTGGAAACTGCACCATAATTCAACAAGGAGGTGTCAAAGCTTGGTTCCAAGGGATTTCAAGGCTTAAGAGCCAGAGCACCACAGAGATGGGAAATGCTCCACTGCACCATAGGTCAATGTATTACATGAACAGCTACCACTATCATGACCCACACTTTTGCAAGTGGGAACATCAAATGAGGGGTGCATCTTTGTTAGAACATTCAAAACCTGCCTGATCATTGACCACTCTACTGATTATTAACGCTTGATAAATACTGTTAATGACACCATGGGCATCATTTAGATTTAACAGATCAGGAAACTTATTTAGGAGTGGAGAAAACACCAGGCTTGCAGAGTGAGAGCCTCCAGTGGCTCTGCCTGCATAAGCATCTGACTTGTTGGCCTATCAGCCACTGGGACGCCAGGTCACGGTGATGGTCACCTCTCTCTACTTCTGACCAGCTCTACATGTCATTGTCTTGGAGAGCAAGTCAAGAAATGGCAGTGTAGTCAAGCAATGACTCAATGCATTGGGGCATTTTTTTGTTTTCAAGAAACAAACTCATACAGAAACCTGGGCTAAGGATTCATCAGGACCTGATCTGGTTGACGCTGTTCCACAGGATTATACCCTCTCCCGATTGGATAGAATAGGCAAATGTGGAGGTGGGTTAGCGATCATATAAAAGGATTCATACATTTGTCACATCGACTCATTAACCACTGCTTCAGATTCCTGTGAAGCACTATCTTTCATATTAAAAATGTCCTCTACAGAATCGTTTGCGAAGGTCCTGACTTAACAGCTTCCGGGACCTAGGTCCTCCTTCATCATGGAATTTGCCAACCTTATAGAGCCGCATCTTGGGAAACATAATTTTACTCTTTTGGGATACTTTAACTATCATTTGGATAATGCCTCTTGCAGGATTTCGCAAACTTTTAAAGATAACATGTTAAGTTGTGGCTACACCCAATTAGTGAAGACCATCACTCATGACGCAGGACACATTGTTGATTGCATCTTCTCCAATGATCATCGCATTAGGGTGGGGGAACCCCTTCCTCTCTCCTGGTCAGATCATCATGCAGTTCCTTTATTTCTTGTGCTCCCGGTAACTAAAGAAGGTGCCAGAAAAGGAAACACTAAGGTGCTCAAAAGAAACTTCAAAAGTATTAACAAGGACTCCTTTTCTCTGGCCCTTAAAGAAATACGATGGACTGAATATAGTGACCCTGACTTGGCGGCCACAGAGTATTCTAATTGTCTTGGGGCAGCAGTAGATTCTCCTGCCCCTCTTAAAGAAATTTATATAGGTAGAAAAAAGCCCACGTCACCCTGGTTTTCAGAAAAGCTTAAGACACTTAAGCAATCCTGTCGCCGCCAAGAACGCATCTGGCGTAAACATTATGATTTATCAGAGAGAATAAAACATAAAGCTAGGTTGGCAGACTATAAATTAGCCATTAATTTAGAGAAATCATCCTTTGATACTCAGATGACATCATCACTAAAGTCTTCTAGAGATTTATTCGATTTGATTAGTTAGCTATCTAACCCTCCTACCTCAACACATAATGAGATCTCACAAGTCTTTTGTGACGGAATGGCTAATTATTTTCACTCCAAGATTGCTGAGATTTACTCCTCCTTGGAGAGTCTTAACTCTCAGCCTTTTAATGCTGACCAAATCATTAATCACTCATCTCTTAGTTCTTCTTATAGCAAGAAAAGGGACTACTGTCTGTCTGCCTTTTCTTCTTCTTTCAAATGAACAGACTGACCAGCTTCTAGATGGGATTAAATCAGGCTCCCCTTTGGAACCTTGCTCCCCGAAGCAGATGAGGCTGGGGAGGGATATTTTTATTCCCTATCTCACAGAAACGCTCAATTTGGTCATCTCTTCTGGCTGCTATCCTCTTAACTGGGAAACAGCGGTCATTAAGCCCCTACTAAAAAAAGATAATCTTGACCCAGTAGAATTAAAAAACTATTCCCCCATCTCCCTACTTCCGGTTCCTGCCAAGATTCTGGAGAAACATCTTAACGCCCAGCTGAGTATTTATTTGGAACAACAGCATCTACTTGATCCTTCTCAGTATGGATTTAGAAGATGCAATGGGTCTGAAACTACACTAATAACTGCAGTAAATAACATTTGCACCGTGGTTGATGCTGGGCAGACTGTGGTGTTGATCTTATTGGACCTGTCTTCAGCATTTGATACCATCTCACCAATAAAGCTGATTGACCGTCTTCAGGAATTCGGGGTGACAAATTTGTCCATGAATCTGCTGGCTTCCTTCTTAAATGAGAGCTCACAGAATCGAGATGGACCAATTTTATTCAGACCCAACTTTCAATCTCTGTGGAGTTCCACAGGGGTCCTCTCTGAGCCCTACCTTTTTTAATATATATGTCTCCCCACTGGCAAAGCTGGTCAGATTCTTTGGGCTGGAGGTAATATCCGATGCAGATGACACGCAATTAATTGTGTCCAGCAAAGAGGACATAGAGGCCTCAGCCGCAAATTTTAACAGCTGCATAAAGTTGGTGGCATCTTGGATGAAAAATAACTATCTTTAATTAAATGGGGACAAAACTGAGGTTTTGATGTTTGGTAACCATCACCCCATATGGACCCATTCATGGTGGCCAGAAACACTTAGATCATGTCCTTGTCCTGTGGACTCGGCAAAGAATCTTGGTGTCATAGTTGAGAACAACTTATCTTTCAATCCCCAGGTTAATAGAACTGTGTCATCTTGCTTTTGGGTCATAAGGACCCTTAGGAAGATATTCCCAAGCCTTTCTCTTACCGCACAGAAGCAAGCAGCAGTGGCATTTATTCTATCTAAGATGGATTACTGCAATGCCCTTTATCTGGACATAAATAGGGCCTCCATCAATAAGCTACAACTTGTTCAGAATGCGACAGCAAGACTTGTCTTATATGTTACAAAACATCATTCAATCTCGGCAGCCATTAAGAAACTACCCTGACTTCCAGCTGAGAAACGAATTCTGTTCAAAACCTTATGTATCGTTCATAAGGCGATGCATAACTTAGGACCAGAGGGAATTAGACATCTCTTCCAATGATGCATCCCTACTAGACAATTACGCTCTGCCAATAAAAATCGGCTAGTTGTCCCCAGGTACAGGAGAGTGAGATGGGGTGAAAGAGCCTTTGCGGTAGCAGCTTCCAAGCTTTGGAATATGCTTCCTCTATTTATTTCTTGTCTAGAGCTACATCTTCCTTTTCGTAAGGCCTTGAAGACCTGGCTTTTTGCCTTGTAAATTGGATATTATTGAGGTCTTTTCCTCCTGTCAGACAGTCGAACCGATTCAGCGCCTTGACGCCCTCCGGGTATTTGTTTGCGCTATATAAGTGGATCATTCATTCATTCTTTGGGAGCTTGTTTCTTGAAAACATTTTTTTCCGAGTTGATGCAACAAACATGGCAGCTCCTCAGCAATGTTCGGTGCCTTAGGTGGATCCACTAAAGGTACAGAGGTACTCCACCATAGGAGCAGAGGCCAAACCCTCCAATGAACAGATGGGCGATTGAGCCCACCCGCATGGGTTTAAATGGCACTTACATTTTCATGCTTAATTGTATGCTTCCATAAGGAAAAATATCACCACAGATACATTGTATAGATATATATGATATACTTTTTGTGAATTGGCATCTAGTTCCAATATTAAACAATTACCAATCTAAGTCACTCTTTTACTAAATTATACATTTTATTTAATCTTTTGAGTTTTTTAATGAAAATCTGGTTATTTAACATTCCCATTATTGTAGTGTGATCTGAGATGCAGAACTGATTCAATTACTTTGTTTTGTTTTTATTTATTACTTAAATAAGTTGTTTGTTCATGAACAATTCAATGTAATGTGTGTGCAGTTGTGTTAGTCAAAATCATGTAATAATGCTTGCAAACTATAACATAGTATTTCGTTTCCATGTTACTATACTCTTTCCCGTCATGTTACTTCAAATATTTCTTCACTCCTTACTCCATCCCTAGCGGTCTTCTGTAACCCATTCATCTGTTTGATTTTTTCGAAATCCTCTGACCTTTTTGTAGACATGCACATGTGTGTTGAATGCACTTGCATGCCTACAAAATGAGGCAGCTGCAATTTCATCACTTTTTTAATGGCAAGGTTTGTTTTGTTTCTTTTAACCATGTCTAGGCTTTCCTATTTTCAATTTCTATTTTTGGTACATTTTGGTGTTTTTTTCCCAGTGTTTTCAATACCTTAAAAAAACAGTGGTTATCAGTGGTTACACACTTTTGTGCCATTAAAAACAACATAAACAGTGTTTATCCGGTGTTTCTGGAACATTTTGCTTTTATCATTGCTTGCTTTCTGCACTGCATGGTATACAGACAGTGTACGTACAGTGTATATGAAGTCCAAATACATTTTTACAAATCAAACGTATTGTAGTACACTATACAATACTTCTTTGGTGAGTCTTTATTCATGCGCGCTCACTCTTTCCTTCCCATGTAAACTTTTATCTGTGAAAAGACGCTCTCAACATTGACACTTGAGTCGGGCAATGCCAAAACAGCCAGTACACGATTTGCTAACTCTGGACACTGACTTAGCTTTCGATGCTAATACTTGTGCACCTGAAGATTTCGATTCTCTGGGGCAGGTTCTGCAACATATGCAATGAACTGGGTGCATATGCCCTCAGAGTTATTGAAGTGGCCAAAAATGAAGCAGTACTTTTCAAAGAAGAAACAATATTTTAGTGGCATCCCAAAAAAACAAAACTCAAGCAGAATAATGTTAGCCAAGTCTTTCTTGCTGCTACCTTGTAAATTTTGTATAACAAAGTTACATTGTATTGCCCCCTTCAGGAAGAAACAACCATGATTCTTTCACTCTCCTTTTCCTTTCTTTGAATGGCATTTAGTTTGTGGTCGTGCCGGTTGTAGGAAAGTAGGATCTGCTTCTTATGGTTACCCCCACTTTTTGCTTGATGCTTCACTGTTTTTGACTAGTCTGACTGGGATCCTGCTAATCAGGACCCCAGTCTATCTGCTTTCTCCCTTAAATTGTCATGCATGTACTTTGGTACACTCCAGATTGGATACTGGGGTACCCTTATCAGTCCCTAGTATATGGTACCCATGTACCCAGGGCATAGGCACCCCAGAGGCCTCCCATGGGCTGAAGCATGTATTATGCCACCCATGAGAGGCAATGCAAAATGGAACTCCAGGTCTGCTACAGCAGCCTGTGTAAGATGGTGCTTGCACCACTTACTTTAGATATAGGTTCACTATATCTAGAGGTCACTACACTTAAAATTTATAAGTCACCCCTATAGCAGGCCTTAACAATCCTGAAGGCAGGGTGCTGGGTTTTTAGTGAGAGGGTGCCCCTGCATGAGCAGAGCCCCTCTGCAGCCTTCGGAGATCATTCTCCCGGGTTGTCTGTGACTCAGCCGGACACTCCCACTACATGTCCTCGGCAAACCACAGGAGTAACATAGGTACTAATGACACCATAACCCACACTCTCACCGACAGAATCTCTCCATCCCTAGACTGTCCTGCACAAGACATCTTGAACATAAACTCTCCTACCCCCTCCTCACTGAATATATCGCAAAGACTCTCTCTGGTGGAAAGCCAACTAGTGATTATAATACAGGGCCTAAGCAAAATATTATCGAACATCACCACACATCTGGAGCCTATCCAATGCTTACACGCCCCTCCTTCTGACTCCAACAAACAACACCCAAGCCCTCACAAGCCACAGCCACACAAATGGAATTCAACGCCCCTCACTAACCAGCCTCAGAGACCCAAAAGAACAAGCGCCGCAATGTCCATGAAAGAAGCGACCGATCTCGCCAACTCTTACAACTCCTCTACAACCAGCATCCACAGCTCCAAGATCCAGGTAATCACGGGATTTGGGAGAGACCACATCACACCAAGAATGGAGAGACCACCAGCCCTCCTCACAAACATACCCATGGCCCCTCCCCTGAAGAAATCTGACAACAAGACAACGACCCACTGCAAGCTTATAAACTGCAGATCTGCGACCAAACACGCAACAGAACTGGCGGAAACCATCTTAACTCATGACATCGATATCGCGTGCATCACAGAAACTTGGCTGAACGAATCCTCCTTACCAATCTTTGACATGCTTGTGCCCCCCGGGTTCTCAATCATAAACAAAGACAGAAAGAACCATCGTGACGGGGTATTGCAATCATCCACAAGAGCAACATCTCCATAACCGAAATAGACTCCTTCTCCTACAATACATTTGAATATCTTTCCTCCACCATTAGGACAAAGGCCAACAAAACGATACACTGCCATCTCCTCTACCATCCACCAGGCAACACTCCCTCTTTCAGAGAACACCTTTCCAACCTGATAACACACTGCTCACTCTTAGACTCCAACAACATAATACTAGGGGATCTCAACCTACATTGGAATGATGAAAATAACACCCTGATCCAATCCCTAAACGAACTTCTTCTCAACAATAACCTTATCCAACACTGCACTGAACAAACGCATAATAGAGGCTCAATCCTAGACGCCATTATAGCTCAGGAAGATACAGTCACTATCGACCACATCCTTCCTGTCGACTGGTCAGACCACCACACCATCCTATTTCACATCAACCATCTGTCTCACTGCCTTCCCCATCCACAGGATGCCCTTCACTGGGCGAGAAATCTAAAACAGATTCCCCTTGATGACCTGGAAGAAAGGGTAAGAACACTACTTCCCCTCAACATGAATGACCTATCTACAACTGAGCTCACTACACACTACAATACAACAATGACAACCACACTAGACCAAGTAGCCCCCTGAAGCAAAAAAGAGTCAGGAACAGCCCATGAGCCTGGTTCAATACAGACCTAAACTCTGAAAGAAGACATCTCAAAGCTACAGAAAGTCTCTGGCGGAACAACCCGTCCTCAACCCACCTTGACCAACTCAAACCAGAACGCGGGATGTATAAAATGCATATCAAGAACGAAAAGTCTACCTTCTTCCGTAGTGCTCTACACCATGCCAAAAATCGTCCCAAAGAACTCTTTAACATCATCAAACAACAAACAACTAAACCTCCCGCATCAACCATGCAGGCTTCCAAAGAACTATGTGACACCTTTGCCAAGTTCTTTCACGACAAAATCACCAAGATTGAACGCTCCCTCGATGACCACCTCTTGTCATCCAGCGATAACCCGCCTCCTAGCAACGAGGGAAACAACCCTCCTCGGCACCCTTCGTGCAGCTGGAAGTCATTCAACCCCATCTCCGAAGCAGTCATCACGGAAATGATTATCAGGTCCAAACCTTCTTCACACAGAGCTGACCCTATTCCAGCCCAACTGGCTAAAAAGCTCAACCTCACCCTAGGCCCCCTTTGGGCCAAGACTATAAATAGCTCCTTGAGTGCTGGAATCATGCCAGACTGTCTAAAAATCGGACAAGTCACGCCATTATTAAAAAAAACTGGCGCAGACCCAAACAACCCCAACAACTTCAGACCTGTCTCTAATCTCCCTCTCCTATCCAAAATCCTGGAAAGATGTGTTCTCCTCCAACTCAACCAACACATTGACAGCAACAACCTTCTAGATACTCACCAATCAGTCTTCAGAAAAGGTTGCAGCACAGAGACAGCGATCCTGAACGTTATAGATGATGTCTACAATTCACTCGATGCAGACCGTGGCTGCCTACTCATACTCCTTGACCTATCGGCAGCCTTTGATACAGTTGATCACAATCTGCTCATAAATGCACTCCGAGAGAGAATTGGTGAAGATGAGGTGGTCTTACAATGGTTTACCTCCTTTCTTGAGAACCGCTCACAAAGAATAAAAATTAACAACTTCACGTCTGATCTACTCCCCATAACCAGGGGAGTTCCACAAGGATCAGTTCTCTCCCCATCACTGTTTAACATCTACATGGAGCCCCTCACCTCCATACTCAAAAAAGCCAACATCCCCTTCCACCTCTATGTAGACGATACCCAGATCTACCTAGATAATAGGTGCCTCACAATGTGTCTAAGTTACACCACCAAAGAAATCCTGCACAGCGCAGAACATAGACACTTCAATAAGAAGGCTTTACATCGCCTGCTTTTTGACTCGCTCCCAAGACCGCCTGAAAAAGATTCGACACAAGTCAATGCTGTTTATTGTAATACTGTATAACTGATTGCACCACGATATATGTTGTAAAGTGCTCTGATACCTTCGGGTCTGGCTAGCGCTATATAAAACTCTTAAATAAATAAATATAGGTAGAGGTGCATTATAACCTTGCGGTAAATGCTATCTCGAAAACGGCTGCATAGAAACATATCGTGTTTGGTATCAAACACCTTTGAATCATACCTCCACACCGGTAACCGGTGTGGGAGGTATGATTCCACTCTTCTGAAGCGAGCTTCGTGGGGTCAATGGTCTATCCGGTGCCAGCCTTCTCGACCCGGTCAGCACAAAATGGATGCTGCCGAGCAGAGACACACTTGTGCCCGTCTGCTGCTGAGCCAAGCTCGAGCAGGGGAAGGCAGCACAATAGGCATCCTGTCACAGGGAGGTGTGACCACCTCCCAGACAGGATTTAGTGTATTGGGGCTGGGTGGGTGCACTCTGAGAGTGCCTGAAAGTCTGCGCCCGGGGCGCATTTGGTGTCCCTGTGCATAGTCCAGCTCAAACCAGTTCTGGGAGCCATTGGCTCCTGCTATGGCCCAAAACTGGACAAAGGACATGGGTGTAACCACCCCTCTGTCCTTACCCTCCCCTAGGAGGCTCCCCCAAATCTGTCCAACCCTCTCCCGTGGGTACATAAGGGCTTACCTGGCTGTAAGACTTTAGATTTTACGTGGACAAGATTCTACAAGAAGAAACCACTGACCTTCGACCGTCTGGACATGCTGGACTTCGCAGGACTTCGACTGGGCCTGACTTCATCTCCCTCTCTGCCCAAAGCTTTGTCTGTGCCCTTGCTCCATACAGGCTCTGAGCAGGACCTGTGGTGCACTAAGGACAACTGAAGAATCTCCCTTGGAGTGAAGGAGTCACTCCCCTGCCCTAGCAGGCACCTTAACGCAACTGACCGGTATGCTGCTCCTGAGCTCCTGCGGACTCTGAAGATTTCAGCAACACAGGAGGTGGGTTTCTGAAGGTTCCTGAGGTTGATCTGCCCTCTCAGCAAGTCTGAGGCCAGTATCCCACGTGGGGACTGCATAAGCCGAACCCCTGTGCACCGCGTTCATTTGCAGTTGGATATGCTTGTTGGCAATTCCTGAGCTTGTGCATTGGACTTCGTGTAGTCCTGGCCCTGGGCAGTATTTACACCAAAGAACTCTGGCATCTTTGCACCAAGTGCTCCGTGGGCTAGTACTTTGCAATCTTGCCCGAGGTCCCCTTGCGACTCCTGATCCTTCGGCCTTTGGGTCCCTCAGAGGGTCATCTTGATTTCTGTTGGGCTTTCCTGGTTGCTCCAGACATGCCCTGACTCCCCATTGCTTGGTGAGTCCCCTGGACCTTGCTGTTCCACGCCGTACCCTGTTTGACCTTCCTTCGTGGTTGCTTTTGCCGAGGCTTGTTGGTGCTCCAGTCGGACACTGACCCCTCAGAACTCAACATCCTTTGTGGGCCAGCTCACAAAAGGCTCCTGTTTGTCCTCAACATCTCCTGGTCCTCGTGGCTGCAGAGTCAAGCATCCTTCTTTGCACCTGAAGCACCCGACATTGGTGGGCATTCGTCTACCGAGCCCCTGGTCACTCTGAAGTGACCCAGACTCTGTCCCCTCTGCTTTCAGGTTCCTTCCTTCCCGAATCCAGGCTTGGATTCCACCGGACCCTTTTCACCTTCACAGTAGCAGTACTTCTTCACAGCCCTCCATTGAGAATGACGGCAGTTTCCAATGCCACTTCAGACCTATGCACCCGGCTCCTCTGGGATAGGTAACTCGGGTACTTCGGTATCCACGGGTGGGGTGGCTCTTCAAACTCTTAAGTTCCAAAGGGTTCCCTCGAAGTCCTCCTAGAAGGGTCCTTAAACTTTAAAAGTGTAACTGCGACTTTCCCATAGAATTGTACGGAGCCCACGGTTGTATTCCCACACTGCACCCGGCCTCCGTGGGGTCCCTGTCTACTCACCTTGGGTGGTTCCTTGGGGTCCCAGCGATTCTACGTGCTCCAGACCTTGTCTTGATCTCAGTCGTGACTGTTATACCACTATTTTAGTATATGGTTTGGTCTCCCCCTGGAGCCCACTGTGTATGGTGCTACTTACAACTGTTCTATTGATCTCGTATTGTGTGCTTTGTGTTCTATCTGTGGAGGATAGTAGAGAGTGTTATATTATTAAATACATATTTTTATATAACTACTGTGTGGTTCTCCTTTCATTTAGTCAATATACGAGGTGATATTCTGGTAAAACAAGCTGCTTTACATTCCTTCAAGATTAAGCCTGAAGACTGCTCTCCACAGCTACCACTAGGATAGCTTTCTAAAGGTTATCTTTGACCTCATACATCATAAGGGTCGTTTGGACTGGTGCAAGGTGCCCACTTTAATTAGTGGACAGCATATACCAGGCCAACTTCTCACACCGGTGTTTATCAGTGTTTATATGTTTACACTGTTGAGGGCTGTTTCCCTTTCAGTTGGGTTTTAACCGTCATTATAGGTTTAAACCTAAAACAGGTTAGCCTAATCATGTTACACAGCAGCCACAATACTCTGCAGCATGGTTAAAAAGCATTGACAAAGCAAAAAGGTCCTATAGGTGAGACCTATTGGCTTTACCAATGCTTTTTGTATTCACCAGTGATGTGCAATATTCAAAAATTCTCTTCTGCCACTCCCAGCTGAAAGAGTAGTACAGCAATCCCTGGAGAGGGCTGTGGTGACGGAATGGGGACATCTGTGCATGCAGGGTGATTTATCATGCAAGATCAGTTCCCCAACAGGGGGAATCTTACGGCCTTCGATTTGTTTATATTTGCACGCCTCCACCGACAGGTGAGAGGATAGATCCCTGGATTCACTGCAGAGCCTGCTGAGTGCACCCTCCTACTCAGCTCATATGCTTGTCCGATTCTACTACATGAGTATCAATATTATAGGCTTGGAGATTGGAGCGAACATGTGGGACATGGGAGACAGACCTCGGAATGACTATACGTGTTAAACAATGGACCTGCTGCTGCATACTGACTAAGCTGGTCTCTGTGAACTATCATCCTAAGCTACTACATTTCTGATTCCTTCAGAGGGCATACTTCACCCCTGCAAGACAACATATGATAGATCCAATTTGATTTCACACATGACATTGATGTGGGTCAGACTATGCAGATTTGTTTCACATTGCATGGAGTGATCTCCTGTTGCCCAGTTTTGCCACACAATAATAGATTTGATTGAAGATATAACAGGGCAACAGTTAGAACCACACCCATTAGTGGCACTCCTGATCAGCTTTGTGCATGATCGAGGGGTGGAGGGGGGCTGTCTTCTTCCGAATGACCAGCCCACCAGAGAAGAGTCTAGGTGAAGAGCTTTATGTGGTGTAATATTTGAACAGAGTATGCAACAATCAGAATTCTTGTATTTTACGGTTTTATATATAGTATATTGCATAATTAACCTATTTTTATTTTGAATAATCACCTTCTCTAGAATTTTAATGTTTATAATGGAAAAACTTGTTTTAATAGGGTTAATGCAAAGGTTTTAATTAACTAAGCACTTAAACAAATGAAAATAAATAAATAGTAGTGCTTTTGGGATATGTTGAGGGTTGCCCTCGGGCACAAGGCACCTGATGGCGTTGGGCTTTCTACTGGCTAAATGCAGAGTGGCTCTAAATTGGGGTAGATGCTTGACTCCCACTGCGGAGGACTGGCTGAGAGATGTTATTACTTATAATGATCTAGCAGAGACCTACATCACCCTCATGCCACCTACCTCACAACCGAAAAATATTTGCAGCCCCCTTCAGGGATATTTGTTGAGACGCCCCTAGGATCAAGCGGTGGAGAGGATGTTCGAACAGAACTGAGGATACAGCACTGTGCTCCCATGGGCAAAATGTTTGCTTTCTACAGTAAAACAGTAAATGTCGCAGACTGATTGATATAGAAATGTAACTGTGCTAAGGGCGTGGCCTGGCGCTCGGCAAGATGGCCGCACTGTAGTGTAGCTCTGCCGGCCGCCGAATTAATCCTACCATTATCCTGCTCCTGTTGAGCCATCCACCGGTGCTTATGGGCTGAGGTGTCCTGCGAAGGCAGGGGGAGCGCTGCGGACACGAGAACTGGCATCTGAGCAGCCTCCTGAGGCCGCGAGGAGAGTGACGAGTTCAGGCCTGCGGGCAAGATGGCGGCGGCGGCGGCGCTGTGAGTGGCTGAGTTACAGAGCGCGCCCGCCTGGGACCGGAGAGCAGAGGCTAACGACTGGGCTCCCCCTCGGGGCCTGCGGGCGAGGCCTCGGGTGAGCGCTGTGAGGCGGGGGAGCGTGCCTAACTGCTCCGGAGTGACATGCTACCTGCTGTACGGGAGGCGCGGATGGCGCCCTGGGCTACACAGATGCCCGGCTCCGGAGAGTGAAGTGGGCCGCAGAGGGGCTGCAGCAGCTGAGCTGCGGCGCTGCGTGGCGTCCAGCGTTCGGCGGCAATATCCTGCTGAAGAGGAATAGCGCCAACCCGACACCTGCGGTGACTGTGGGTAAGGGGTGCTGGGTCCCCTGGATGTCAGTCGCCTGGTTGCAGCACTAAAGAAAGCGCTAGTACTGGCGAGTGAATTATCACATTGGCGGGAGGCGCACCTGCTGTTCATTGACCTGGGGGGCGCGCGCATGAGACCCTGCTGATGGCCCTAGTGCCTAGCCCCAGAAAGGTACCTCCGGGGGAACAATCACACGGCAGACGACCACGCTGTGTGAACGCAGGGGCTGCTGCGTGGGCCTAACGGGCAGCGCTGTGAGAACTGAAGCTGTGGAGGTGGTGGGATCTGCGGTGTGCCTGAGGGAAGATCTTTTGGTCCCGCTCCCGGGGAGGAAGCTGAGCTGGACATCACGGGACGCTGGGCGGCCGGCTAAGTGCCTGACGGACTGGGCTATAATCACTGCGCTCTGAGGCGGGGCCTGGCTATCGCTCGCTGGACACGCGCTGGGGCCCGGTCCGGCTGTGTGTTGCTTCCCCCCGCTGGCAGGCGCAATGGGCAAGCCTGATAAGTCCCAGCCTCGCTTGACTTTTGAGCTAAGGAAGGGCGGGAAATCCTCGCGGACTGCGACATCTGATTCGGAGCTGGAGGCGGGAGCCTCGTCCTCCTCGGCGCTGGAAAAATCGCTGACGGCCATACAAGCCAGTTTACAAGGGATAGATGGTAAGATTGAGGCGCTGAATGGCCAGATGGATCACTTCTCGGCGAAGCTGGACAAACACGCGGCGAGGATCGGGGAGGCTGAACAGCGAATCTCGGACGCCGAGGATGGACAACAACAGGTCACCACTAAAACGGCTGACATCACGAAACTACTGGCCGTTATCCAGGTGAAAAACGAGGACATGGAAGCGCGCTCTAGGCGCAATAATGTGCGCATTTTAGGTTTGCCGGAATCAACCAATGTTGGGCGCCTGGAGGACTATATTGAGACACTACTGTGGGAGGTCTGTGGTGCTGACAATCTTTCCCCCATGTTTGCTGTGGAGCGGGCGCACAGGGCGCTGTCGGCGCGCCCGCCGCCGGGCGCCCCTCCTAGGCCAATCATAACGAGACTGCTTAATTTCCGAGTCAGGGACACTGTGCTGCGCATCACTCGCCAAAAAGATACGGTCAACCATCAGGGCAATGCCTTATCATTTTACCCCGATTTCACGGCCACAGTTCAGTCCACACGTAAAGAGTTCCAGGGGGTCAAGAAACTGCTCATTAAAGCGCAAGTCCCATATGCCATGCTTTACCCTGCGCGACTCCGCATAGGGACGGATGACAGCGCCAGGATTTTCTCGAACCCGAAGCAGGCTATGGAGTACGCCAGGTCTTTGGGCAGGAGGAGAAGTGCCTCAGCTACAACGTCGGACATTGATGACTGAATAGTGCAGGCGGATAGCACCATACTGTCGGGACTACCAGGGAGTGGTCATACTGACGCCGTGTCACGCAGGATCAAAGACTAAAGTTATATGCTAGTCTGCATTGCCCGCATGGGCTTCACAGGGTTCTTGATATCTTGTGCGATGGGTGATGGGGATCGCTCTTGTAGGGCGGCTGTCCTACAACAGGTTTTGATAGTTTTGGTTCTCACACTGGCAGGGGGGTGTTGCACTATTGAGGGGCCCAGGGCGGGCTGGAATTACTGAGTCTGTTTGGATGTGTATTATACACTGGGGCACAACGGTCCCGATGCTTTTCTTTAGCACACAGATGTTCTTCGCTGGGAATGCCTGACTGGAGGCGGTGGGATGGCTTCGGGAGGGAGGTTCTTCGAACCTCATGGCGGCCCCCTCCCGATTTTACTGGGGAGTGGACTTTGCCGCTGCGTCCCCCAATGGGTATACCCCACATGATCTGTATTGTTTTTGTTGATTTGTTGGGATTGTTCACACTGATGGGTCTTGTCTTTGGCAAATTGGGGATGCTGAAGTGGGTGGGGGGTGGGGAAGGAGTTTGTTATTTTTCTGATGTAGGTAGGTTGTGCAATACACTGATGGTAGGTGCGATCCGTGACGATGATGCAGAGGCTAACATACAGTCCAGCGGGCGGGGTGGGTTTATCGTGAGAGATCTAGACGATGGGTGAAAATTATAAATGCATGACTTGGAATGTTGGCGGGCTGAACACCCCGAAGAAGGTCCGGCAAGTGCTCGCATACTTAGACAGACACATGGTACAGATCTCTCTCTTGCAGGAATCCCATCTGAGTAAGCAAACGGAGGATAGGGTGGCACAGAGGTGGGCGGCGTTCCGCCTGGCCTCATCATATTCCACATACTCGAGGGGGGTCCTTATTCTGCTGAAAAAGGGAGTCGCATTCACGCCCATACGCACTAGCACAGACGCTGAGGGACGCTGGGCGATGACTCAGGGTAAGCTGGGAATGTCCGTGATAACGTTAGTTAATATGTACGGTCCAGTGGTAGACGACCCAACGCCCTTCCTTCAAATGCTTCAGACCCTACGTACCTGGCCCGAGTCCGCAGTCCTTTGGGGAGGAGACCTGAACACTCATCTTAACCCACAGGTTGACAAATCTAACCCAGCAGGAGCGCGTACTGTTAAAGTGGCTAAGTGTATATGGGACGCTATGGAGGAAATGGGGCTGCTTGATGTCTGGCGGCTGAGAAATGCAGAAGTTTTAGAAGGCACACATATCACCCCGGCATTCAATAGTTGGTCCCGTCTGGATTACTGGCTGCTTAATGGGGAGGCAAATGGGTGGGTTACGCAGATCGCTATCCTCCCGCGCACCTTATCTGATCATAACCCGGTTGCACTCAATATCTGTATCCCTACCACCCCCCACCGCCCATTCACCTGGCGCTTCCGGGCGGAGGCGTTCCTGGATCCCTTATATAATGAAGCCGTGAGAATAGCCATCGTACAATATTTTGAACTGAATAGGGGTTCGGTGGACAGTCAGGCCATATTATGGGAGGCATTCAAGGTGACGATTTGCGGGGTGTGTATCGGTACCACTGCAGGTATACTTAGAGACATTCGGGGCAAGTTGTCTAGGACGGAGCAGACATTGGGGGACCTAGAGAGGCAGTACTTGGGCACACCCTCTGCGGGCACGCTGGCCCGAATAAACGAATTGGTGGTGGAATATAACGCTCTTGCAGACACCGAGGCTCAGTATATAACAAGGCGCCACATGGCCAGGGCTTTTGGTGAAGGGGGGCGGCCGGGTAGGTACCTGGCCACTAAGCTGAGGTCCAGGTCAGACCACCACATGGTCGATCAAATACTAGATCCAAACGGGAGAGCGCACTACACCCCGCACAACATTGTAGATCAATTTCGGCAATTCTATTCCAACATATATACTACAAGGGGCGGGATGGCGGACGATGCCCTGGATGAATACCTATCTGACATGGCTTGTGCGTGGCTGTCGGATGCCCATAGACAATACTTGAGCCAGCCCATTGAGGATGCAGATGTTAGGGAGGCCATTCTCTCTCTCCTCAGTGGTAAAGCTCCTGGGCCAGACGGCTTGACGGGCGAATTTTATAAAGCTTATGTAGATCTTGTCGTACCTCACTTATTGGCTATGTACGCCGAGGCACATGAGTCCGGGGTTCTCCCTCCCTCCCTTTGACAAGCGCTAATTATCACCCTTCTCAAGAAAGACAAGGCACCTACGAGATGTGAATCATATCGACCATTGTCGCTGATAAACGTCGACGCAAAGATTCTTGCGAAGATTTTGGCTACTAAAATTCAACCTTTGATGCCTCTGCTGGTACTCCCGGACCAGTCCGGATTCATTCCGGAGAGGTCTACCTCCCATAATCTTCGCACCATTTTCGCCATGTTCCACGTTCTCAACCCGGAGTTGTCTGCGGCGGCGGTCATGTTGGACGCGGCCAAAGCGTTTGACTCCATGGAATGGAACTACATGCTTCACATACTGCTCAGGATGGGGTTTCCTCCTATATTAACGAGGTGGATTCAGGTGCTGTACACTGACGCTTCAGCGAGGGTGCGCGTGGGTGGGTTCACGTCGGAACCTTTCGGTTTAGAGCGCGGGACTCGGCAGGGATGTCCTCTCTCCCCCTTGCTATTTGCCCTGGTTTTAGAACCCCTTGCCTGCAAAAGTCGTCAATGTCACAGAGCGGCTGCTCTCAACTTTAATCACCGTCCAGTCGGAATTTCCATGTACGCGGACGACATGGTTCTATTTGTTCGGGATCCACACATTCACTTATCTCCACTTATTCGGGAATACATTCGGTTTGGGCTATTTTCTGGGCTCCAGATCAACTGGGAGAAGTCTGTTATTATCCCCTTAACATTGAGTACGCTGCCGCCACAGATAGAATACCCATTGATATGGTCTGCTGACCCAGTTAAATACCTCGGGTGTGGGTGCACCGGGATCCGGAAGTTGTGATAAAAGAGAACTATGGCCCAGCATACAATACCCTGGTACAGCAGGTGGACAAATGGTCCCGTCTCCCGCTGTCCCTAGCCGATCGCATCGCAGTGGTTAAAATGACCATATTGCCACGATTTCTTTATCTGTTTTGCAATGTTCCAATTAAACTTACCAAACGTTTTTTTAAAATGGTGCAAACGCAACTATTGAGGCTAGTATGGGGGGGTAAACAGCCTAGAATTAGCTGGCGCACCCTAGCGCTGGCCTATGAGAAGGGGGGGTTTGCGGCTCCGGACCTTTATGTGTATTATCTCTGCGCGCAGGCCCAGTACGCGTTCTATTGGTACAGGAAACACGACTGCAACCCACACATCGCGGTGGAAGAGGGGGATGCCCATCCCGTGCCACTGGAGGGGGTCCTCACGCACACCCGCAGACATACGCCCAGGGCTGAAATTATCACAATAGATGCCACAATTGCAGCGTGGCAAGCGATTGGCAAGCGGGCGCACAAACTTCCTATCTACGCTCCTGCTATGCCACTTGTAGGTCATGCGGCACTGTCCGTGGCTCAGGAGGGGGGACCTGTAAAGGCATTTCGAGAGGCTGGCCTCACGCATCTGCGCGACTTGTATGCTGAGGGTAGATTTCTAGACAATGAAGATCTGGCCTACATACAAAATCCCACACCGCTTTTCACATACTCATGGTGCCGCCTGCGGAGAGCACTTCGGGATCACTATCCCGACTTCCCAGCCGAGCCGGCCACCCTACACTCACTTCAGGTACTGCTAGTAGCCCCTACCAAGAAAAAATTTATCACAAGGTTATACAGGGCGGTACAGGATGAGACGGTGAGAGGGCAGGACAATAGCCTGGTGAGATGGAACACGATGGTAGCCCCCCCATCACTGAACGGGAGTGGGCACAGATTTGCACACTGACGGGGCGTCTTACATCGAGTGGGAATTTGAGGATTATCCATTTTAAATTTGTACACCAGCTGTACCACACCCCTGTTAAGCTCCATAGAATGGGCCTAAGAGACTCGGACCGGTGTAAGCGCTGTGGTCACATTGGAGCCTATTTCATACACCTTGCATGGCAGTGTGACCTGGTGCTCCAATACTGGGAGGCGGTGGTTGCACGCATTCATGAAATGACGGGACGGGTGATACAGTGCATCCCACAGGTATGTCTCCTGGGTTATGTTCCCCACTTGAAGTCCACGATGGGACGGTTTGTAAGAGTGGCCCTCCTCTTGGCTAAAAGGCGGGTTATGTTCACGTGGGAAAGTAAACTCGCTCCCAAACCTGTGGAATGGATCAAAGATCTGGTATACTGCCGCGAGCAGCTGGAATTGTATGCAGAGGAACTGCCGGGCACATCTCGGCCCACGGATATATGGGATCCGCTGAGAGCGTACTTGCTGTTGCATTCCCAGAGGGACGCTGAATGATTTTGGGAACCAATTGTCAGGTTGTATTTCTGCATCACCTGGTATGTTTGCACTGCTCTATATCGGAGGGATAAGTATTCTGCACTTGCTATGACACATGCTTATTGTAATGAACCTACCAGAGTTTTGTGTATTGTATTGTGTTGTACGTAATGGTCTGGTTAACAGACAGATATGTAACCGATGTACGTTGCACGAGGTTGAAACTTTCAATAAAAAGAATTTAAAAAAAAGAAATGTAACTGTGCTCATAGGGCTGGATGTTCAGCACTTCGAAATTGTATGCTGTTGGTAGTCTATACTAAAATAAAATTTAAAAAAATATAAAAGATTATTTTGTGCTATTTTATGACTTTTACTTCCATTTTATGACAACTCTTACACAGTTTATATTTGCTTATTTGTTTATTAGAATCTAATAGGAATTTATTGGAAAGTCCCATTGTGGCCTAATTTATTTAGCTGCAGATTTTGTGCAGATGCTCAATGGGACGAGAACAACTGCAAGGGCCGAGCTCACCACCCTGGGCGAGCGCACTGACTGACTCTGCATTCTAAGCCTTGGCGAACACTGGTACCTGATCGCTGAACAACTGCCAGGAGTTTTACAGCATAATAAAAACAAAGATAAAAGCGAAGCATTAAATAGAGCAGCGAATTTATGGCTATGCGTACCGTGGTAAATAGAGCAGAGTAATTATAAGGTTACACACATCAACGAAAGATCACGTGTTATGAATCTAAGTATTACGGTAATAAAGCTGCATTGTAAATGCGCACTGCTGAATTTAAGGGGCAGAGACGTTTGGCTTGTCAGGTGCTGGTGGCTGGAGCGACTACATTGCAGCTTGGGGGAAAAATGTTAATAGCGCTTAAAAAGTTACAGTGATTTGCTTTTGATGCCTTTAAGCTCAATGGTCTGGACAGTTCCGTTTTATTGGTTTGCTCCTTCGTTTTTGGAGACACTCATATTACCATGTCGTCACTTTTTCTCGGCACAGAAAGTTGCTTCAGTGTTACTCTTTCATATTCAATACAGATTTGAGCCCTGCTACTTGCTTTGAAGGCATAAGCACGTGACCTTTGGCATGAACTCCGTAATTGTATGTTTGTGTCCGAGATCTGGAATATTCTCATGATGTAATGACTAGGAAGTGATAGAAGTAACACCTCTTCCCTGATGCAGAAACCATGCTGAACCTTTCTCTCTATCTAGGCAAGCTATTTCTTTGTTGTCTGCATTTCTAGGTCTGGCCATAGCCAAGACCTTTTTGATTTGCTAAAATTATATGTATGATATACTTAGTTCAAGAGGCTTTCAGTCAGCGATCTTCATTCATTGCTCTATTGTTGTGTCATTCACATTTGTTCCCACCCACTATAGCATACAGCATGGGGCAGTGGGTCAGCCTACTTCAGTCGCTCCTTAACTACTCTTTGAGTGACTGCATTTTGCTCTTTCACAATTAATTAGAATTTATTAAAGTGCTTTTGGCCCACAGTACAAAACATAGCTGCCTTTCACACATGCAATTAAAAAATAAATATAAAAAGGGTTTTAAAAAGTTTAAAACAAAGCTAAAATACAGTGGGTTCTAGAAAACCGGATCACTGACAGAATATCGACAGCAAAAATGTCGAGCTACAAAAATATCGGGACAAAAATATCGTTGTCCAAAATATCAAAGTCCTATCCTGATAATGGTAAGTAGAAAAATATCGATAAAAAAATATCGTTGTTTAAAATATCGTTGTTTAAAATATGAGGGCATATTAGCAAGACCCACGTTAAAATTATCGCCGTTTTAGCGGCAGGAAATTGCAGCTAAACGGCGATAATGGGCTTGCTAATATGCGTTATGGAATTCAATAGAAGCCCAGGTTAGATGTGCAGGACATCTAACCTGGGCTTCTATTGGAATTCTATAACGCATATTAGCAAGCCCATTATCGCCGTTTTAGCGGCAATTTCCTGCCGCTAAAACGGCGATAATTTTAACGTGGGTCTTGCTAATATGCCCCATCGTTTTTTAAAAAATGTTTAAAAAATAATGTAAAATAATGCAAATAATACATATATTTTAAAAAAGATAGTTAGAATTATTTAAAAATGTTTAAAATGATAAGTAATAAATATAATGTCAAAATAAATTATACCTACATATATATAAAATATAATATATATATTAACTTAATATAACTAATAAATAATGATTTTAATAAATTATAAATTAAAAACATATTAAAAATTATAAATACATATATATACATACACCAATAAATTTAAATTAAAATATATATATAATAAATTTAAATATTAAAATATTTATATTTTTTTACAATTTCATTTGACACTTCATTAACTGCAACAGTAGTGAAAATGTTGGATAGCAGTGGGGATAAAATTACTATCCCACTCCAGGAAGTGCAACAGTAGGGAAAGTGTTGGATAGCGTAGGGGTAAAATTTACTATTCCCACTCCAGAGAGTGCAACAATAGGGAAAGTGTTGGATAGCGTAGGGGTAAAAATTACTATTCCCACTCCAGGGAGTGCAACAGTAGGGAAAGTGTTGGATAGCGGAGGGGAATAATTTACTATTCCCACTCCAGGGAGTGCAACAGTAAGGAAAGTATTGGATAGCGTAGGGGTAAAAATTACTATTCCCACTCCAGGGTGTGCAACAGTAGGGAAAGTGATGGATAGCAGAGGGGATAAAAATAATATTTCCACTCCAACGAGTTCAACAGTAGGGAAAGTGTTGGATAGCGGAGGGGATAAAATTACTATTCCCACTCCAGCAAGTGCAACAGTAGGGAAAGTGTTGGATAGCGTAGGGGTAAAATTTACTATTCCCACTCAAGCAAGTGCAAGAGTAGGGAAAGTGTTGGATAGCGGAGGGGAATAATTTACTATTTCCACTCCACCAGGTAAAACAGTAGGGAAAGTGTTGGATAGCATAGGGGTAAAATTTACTATTCCCACTCCAGAGAGTGCAAATAGGGAAAGTGTTGGATAGCGTGGGGGTAAAAATTACTATTCCCACTCCAGGGAGTGCAACAGTAGGGAAAGTGTTGGATAGCGGAGGGGAATAATTTACTATTCCCACTCCAGCAGGTAAAACAGTAGGGAAAATGTTGGATAGCGGAGGGGTTACAATTACTATTCCCACTCCAGTGAGTGCAACAGTAGGGAAAGTGTTGGATAGTGGTGGGGATAAAATTACTATTCCCACTCCAGGGAGTGCTACAGTAGGGAAAGTGTTGGATAGCGGAGGGGTTACAATTACTATTCCCACTCCAGTGACTGCAACAGTAGGGAAAGTGTTGGATAGCGGAGGGGAATAATTTACTATTCCCACTCCAGCAAAATAATTAACATTAATTAACAAACAATTAATTAATTCTAAATAACTTACCTGCCACCATATTCCCCTATAAATAACACCACCAATGTTGTAAAACATAACACAATTAACATAATTAACAATTAATTAATTAATTAATAATAATTAACAAACAATTTAAAAACAATCAATAATAAATTATTTCACATAAATAACACTAAAAAACAACAGAAAATACATTTTATAAATTAAATTTTAATAAATATATTAAAATTAAATTAGTTTCCTGCCTACTCCCCTATCAACCCACAACCCTCTTAAAAAATAACACAAATAACATAATTAATAATTAATTGTTAATTATTAATAACCAATTAATAAATAAATAAGAATACATTATTTACCAAAATTAACAATATAACATATTAAATACATAAATATTAAATATTAAAAAATATAAATGAATTAATTATTATTAAAATACTTCACACCCTACTCCCCTATAAACCCACAACCCGCTCCTAAAAAAATGACACAATTAACATACACCAATCAATTATTAATACTTAACAACCAATTAATAACTAATTAATAACAACTTAATTACCATAATTAACAATATAAAATCTTAAATACTTAATTATTAAGTAACAAAAAAATATTAATTAATTAATTATAATTAAATTACTTCCCACCCTATTCTCCTATAAACCCACAACCCGCTATTAAAAAAATAACACAATTAACATATTTACCAAATATTTATTATTATGTAACAACCAATTAATAACTAATTAATAATGAATGAATTAACACAATTAATAATGTAAAATATTAAATACCTAAATATTAATTATTACAAATCATTTATTAATTAATTATAATTAAATTACTTCCCACCCTATTCTCCTATAAACCCACAACACGCTACGGAAAACAAATACAAAATTTAATTTAAAAAAATTTATAACTTCTAAAAATGATTATTGAATTTATTATAATTAAATAACTTCCCACCCTATTCCCCTATAAACCCACAACCCGCTACAGAACTAAAATGCAAAATTTACTTTAAAAAAATCAGTAACTTCTAAAAATGTAACACATATATTCTAAAACAAATGCAATACTTCCACAAAAAAATAGAACACATACATTAAAAATACACACTAAAATACATAACACTAAATAAAACAACAATATTTTTAACAACTATATTTTAGCAAACGATATTAATTACTTCGATATTTGGGAAAACGATATTACTTACCTTCAACTCGATATTCTTGACAACGATATTCTGACTGTAGATATTTTTGTATGTCGATATTTTGGACTCGATATTAGTGTTAGTCGATATTTGCAACTCGATATTATGTCTGTTTACCCTAGAAAACCAGCATCAAATTGATCATATCCAATTAACAAAAAGACATAAAACAATTCCTCTGAACGAGCAATAAAAAACAACTCTCAAAATAATAAAAACAAAGAGACAAATACAAAAAGTGTTCTGGTTGAACGCTCTGGTGTTTTGTATGGATATCACAGCTAAAGCCCAGGTATAAGCTTGTTGCCCTGGTCACATGTCCCGTGAAATCACATAGCAGAACGAAACTTTGGTCCACTTTGTTCCCAGGTTGCTCTTTTTGTAGGATCTTAGATATAGAAATGGACCTAATTAGTGTAATGGTTGCAAGCCAGCATAAAAGGTTCCAGATCCTCAATTTCACGGGAAAGGCATTTAGCAGAAAACTTCCAGGTTACATCTGTTCCTAAATTAATTTAAGAGTAGGCAGCCCCTGACCCCCCCCACCCTCAACTAAAGAGAACAATCTTCTTTCTCTGTGATTTACTAAAACAGCAAGATATCATTAAGCATTTGGGCTGGGGTCGAACAGGCCAACATGAGGACATGTTTTTAGGTTTTGTAAAGCTGCAGTTCTTTCTTTGAGTTTGAAGTTGAAAGTTGCTTGTTTATTATGGCGTTTTACCTCTTACTTGGTAACAGATTTAGGTTTGAGGATAGAAATATCCCCAGGCTCTCTGCTTCCTTGTTCCATTGGAAAACATAGTTGGATTTAGGATGCATGAAAAATGTTCTTTCCAGGCTTTATCCACAAGATGGGTGGTTCTTGAACTCAACCTTTTCAGACCATATTTAATGGGGACTATAAGACACTTGGACTCAATTGAGGAGTAACCAACATCTGCCTCCAATACTGCTGTGGGAAAACTTGCTGGCAATTTAAATAATTATTTCCAGAACTTCCTTTCCCAGCGTCCTACGCATTCTCTTGTCCTGTTGAGCCCCACAGCTTTGGTCCATAGGATATTTGACTGCCCACATTTGCTTTCAAAACTTTGTCATTAAAGTTGGAGAACCTATGACTGTGCTTGTACATCAACCTCAGAATTACATTTGTAAGGACTTCTTAGCTGTCAATGGTGGTATGTATATGAGTTGCCCATTTTAAGGTTTTGCTAATTGTCACACCTAGATATTTAAAGGCTGCCACTTCCTTTGTCAGGAATCACGATCGTCATCCACTGCCAGGCATCGGGTGAAGGAGCCGGAGTGCTGGGGAACTACATTTCCCAGCAGCAGCGGACGTCTGACGTCAGTCTCACCGTCGTGTGTGACGTTCAGCAACGTGGAAAAGAAGGAGAACCGGCAGGAGAAGCTGCCCATTATTCAAGGTTTCCTGACGATTGGTGGCCGTGTTTCTTGGCAGTCCTTTTGGTATTCCTGGTCGGGTAAGGGTGCCTTGCGGCACCGCTTAGTTTTCTTTGTACATCTTGCCCGAGGAGTTATCGCTTCGAACTCTCTCTGAGTGTCTTTTCAGGCTGGCTCATATTTGCATATTTCCCTGCATTGGCGAGTTCTTTTGCTTTAAGGGCTCATGCGAGGGAATATTGTTGATTTGTTGATGTTGCATAAACCTTTGCTCATTATTGACGAATACATAAACCTGTTGGGGGCATTCTTTCTTACTTCCCTGTTGGCGAGTCCAATGTAGTGACTCATGCAGGGGAGTATATTTTGCCTCATTTGGATATTTGGCTTTGATGCAGACGGAGAGTGATTTCTAACTCTCTTAACCATTGTTTATTACATCATATGTGGTATACTTTATTTTTTGCTGATTGAAGAACCGGTTATTACCACATATCGTATTTGTCTGGATGTGCTATCTTGGTCTATAGTATTTAGAATTTACTCGGAATATTACCACGATGATATAAAACGTTATTGCTTGCGTTATCAAAATGAACCTTTCTACTACGAACATTGATTCACTATTTGGCTATGTTTTGTGTTTGGAACAAAGAGAGAGTTGCCCCACTCACCAAGAAAAGGGGTACCTTATGCAATAAGTAAAAAAGAAAGTTTCTCTTGGATCACATCTAACTCATGAACCTTTCATTCATACTCGACCATACAGAGGGCAATCTAATATCTTTTAGTCCACTTTTACAACAGACCCCATAAACCAACCATAAACAAGAAAAGCTATTTTTTATATATATCAAAATGATAAATTTATTAAAACGCAATCAATCATATACAGTATAATCAATATACTAAATTCCTAATACAAGTTTAAAAACATATTTCAATAAAACATGATATACATGACAAAAACATCAATATTCACGAGAGGCAAACATATGTGACATTTGTGTTTACCTATCGACAGGGTGGTCAGCAGTAGGTGGTCCTTCCTAAGGAAGTTTCCTGACATCTTTCACTGATACCAAGGGTAGGTGTAGAAATCCAGGGATATCTACATCACATACTACAGGGGTGTTTAGTATAGATAGAGACCAGAGAGTTTATGAATTCTTCTGTCTTGTTCTTTTCGCTATACGGTGTAAAGAACTGAGGTCACCTGCTCACCTCTCCTGTCCGCAAGAAAGCATTTTCTTTCCTTACAGGTTAGTTTAAAGGATGGGTACATATACTATTTGAGGGAGTGGTTATAGTCACCTCACCTGGTTGGAAGAGGATTACAATATTTCCTTTTGTGTTCACAGGTCTCCCTCCCCGCAGTTCTCATCCTTCCCTTCCCCCGCTTGACCATCCTGAAGTCTGCGTGTACTCATATCCAGACTTGGGGCTGTCGAGAGGTGGACCCCTTTGAGCATCGGTTCGATCCTGAGGATACGATTTGTCTGGGACAGAATAATCGGCCCATGAATAGATTTATCCTCCCGGTTGAGCTGATTCCAGAATGGCCACCTTAGATAATGTGTTGGCAGAGTTAGCTGCAGTACAGTTAGAGCTTATGGCTTCACGCACAGAAACCGCTGCATTACAGGCAAGGGTTGAAAGGATGCTGCAAAATCCTTTTGATTTTAGTAATCCTTCTCAACCCACAACTAGCTCCATGGTAGTAGAAATTCCTACCCCTATACCTCTCGCCCCACAAAAAAAACATTTTCTGGAGATATACACAAGGTACAGGTTTTCCTTACTCTGGTTCTTCTACACTTTAATTGTAAGCCCAAAGCCTTTTCCACTAATCATCACGGGTGGCATTTCTCATTTCATACCTGGCAGGAGATGCAGCTCAGTGGGCAGTCCCTATAGTTAGGAGAGATGATCCCATGCTATATGACTGGGACACCTTTAAGGACGAGTTCGAAAAGACTTTCGATCGTAGGGCTGACACTTTCTTGGCAGACCGTGTACTGCTTGAACTTAAACAAGGTAATAAAGACTTGATTGGATATCTAAACACCTTTAGGAGATTAGTGTTGGAAACCGACTGGCCCAAAAGTAAACAGGCTGCCATCTTCTACCAAGGACTTATGGAGGAGTTGAAGGATGTGATTGCTCAGGTGGATCCACAACCACGAACCTGCTCCGATCTTATAGAGTTAACGATGCGTTTGGATCATCGATTAAGAGAACGCAAAGGGGATACTAGAAAGAAGGAAAGATACACCCCACGCTTTGAACGACATAATCCCTTGGATCCTGGTACAGTTTCCCATGAACCAATGGACATAGGGATGGTTTGTGCTTCACTTACTCATGATGAGAGATGAGATGAGAGAGAATTCCAGCGAAAAAACGAATTGAGTTTGTATTGTGGTAAGAAGGGGCATTACCTGAGAGAGTGTGGCTCAAGACCTGAAGAAGGGGAGTCTTCGAGCGTTATGTACATCCCTTCCATAAAGAAAGATCCCTTTGTTTGTAAAGAACATTTCTTTATTCCATTGGTGTTATACATCAACCAAGAACCTTGCTACACTCAGGCTATGGGAGATTCGGGAGCCACAGGATGTTTTATGGATAAAGAAGAAGTCCAAAGGTTGGGTGTCCAACTCACACCTAAGTCCTTGCCAGAAGTGGTTTTTGCAGTTGATGGGAAGCGATTAGAATCCGGACCGATTAGTCACGCCACCGAAGTGTATGATGTCGAGTACAATGGGAATCATCATGAATTGCTTTCCTTCAACATAATCCCAGCACCTCTGTATAGGATCATTCTAGGTCTACCATGGTTGCAAACACATAACGTAAATCAAAAAGGGTACGCAGTTCCCCAAAAGAAGATAGGATAACGAGTGTGGAGGCGAAAGGAGGGGAATCCTCCTAAACGGAACTAGAGTCCTCACACACCCAGCCAGCTAGGTGTCTTGCTTCATCATATGGACTCGCTCCTCGTCGGGTCGGCGGTGCAATACCCGACGGGCACCCATAAAGGGGCTCTTTAGCGGAGATCTTCTGTTCCTGCCGTATGGTGCCGTGGTGTAAGGGCCTAGGGGTAAGTGTAGATGTGAGTGAGTGTTTTTTTTAAAAAAGGTTAGATAATCCAAAGGAGTTTTTAATAGAATGGTCATCCACCTTATTAAAAATATACAAAAGAGTGGCTGCTCACTACTTCAATTATCCAGGGGAGCAATGCTCAACTCTACAAATGTGGTCGACATGTTTCACGCTGTGTGTTCATAATTGATACAGTGCATTTCTTCAGGACCTATAAAAACTATCTACACATAGTGGGTCGGTGGAAGAAAACCTACCTACCACTAATCTTACGTGCGAGCATGTAGTTCCGACAAGCCTAGTGATATCCTAGACAGGGATGACAAAAAGCATAGACAATAAAATATAAACAATAAACTGTGAGTGATATTGTATAGTCATCCTCATAGCTCCACAACAAGTAGTCCATCCAATAAGTGCACGTATGTGAAAGGAATGCACTCATCTTTCAAAACAAATGACATTTGGTAAAAACACAGAATGACTGGAGGAAAACGTAACTAAAATGAATCTAAAACAAGTAAATAGTTGATAGCCTCACCTAACTAGGTGATGGCGCTTGCTTCTACAGTATTGTCAGCTCTTGACACCTCAGTGGATGGTGTCCTAAACATAGGGGAGTAAAACAGTATCGATGACAAACTAATGTCAAAAAGGGGGGGGGGGAAAGACCAATCCTGGTGGCGTATGGCACAAAAGGACCCCCACATGGTGGACCAGCATAGCGTCAGGACGCCCCCACCCTGGCTGAGTCAGTGTATATTACCAGAGCTTAATGCCAGGAACGATCAGGCCGATCGTGTAAGTAACTAAACGGAGTCAAGTTGGCTCGACTAGTAGCCCACAGAGCATAGAGTTGCACCAGTGTTAGCTCTGTCGTACCGCATCAACCCGTCAGTCCCTGACAATGCCCTAAGGACACACTGATCAAAGCGTCCGGTGTGGAGGGGAAGTGCTGAGATTCCGGGTCACTCAAAAGTCGGGACCCACATTGTGAACAAAACCGCACGCCGAGACACACACACGCGTAGGCTGGAAACCAGCCTGCGCACTCACCTGTCCTTAGTCGGACAATCGCCTGAAAACTACCCAAGCGCCGAGCTGAGCAACCGGATCGGATACTCCTTACCGAACTGGGGTTTATGTATACCGCTATCCTAGTCCCGCCGCCGGGTCAGCTGGAGTAGCACAACGTGGTGCAGCGGCAAGTCACGTGATACACCCGGCTTGAGTCCAGCATACGCTGTGTGCTGGTCCTGTAAACATGGCGGCCATCTTGAAAGATATGAGAAGAGCTACAAGAGCTGCAAAAGTGGTTGTTATACGATTGAAAATTTTCCGAACCAAGATTACCAAATGAAGAGAAAAGTTTTAAGTTGTAAAACGAAGGGTAATAATAGCCTTCTTGAAATGGAACCACACGCAAAAATAAGGGAGGGGGGAGTGCTTAAGCGTGTGGAGATCTAGAAAGGGACGTTAATCCAATGTAGAAATTCCGGTGTAAACACAAAAATCCTCTTATTCCCCAGTGGGCCAATGTACTCAAAGGACCATCATTTGTACGTAGATGCATCAGATGGAAAAATGTTCAAAAATGTGTTTGCGGTACACAAAAAGGCAGAGGGGGTAGACAATGCAATACATGTAGAGGGTACCAAGTATCAAACCCAAGGGAGAGATAAGTCAATTATCTATTTGTCAGTGCAGCCCAGGGTATATTATCATTGAGGCCGCATGTATCTGTAGAAAGGCGGTGTACCCATCTCTGCTCAATTCTAAAAAGAGCTTGGTGGGTAATTTTAGGGTGTGATTCAAGTATCATCCATTTCAGAGTTTCTACCTTGTGGTTGAGGTCCCTAAAATGAGTGTATAGTTTTGTCGTTGTTTTCATACACCTCACATTACTTTTGTGTTCAGTAATCCGTAGTTTTATTTGTCTCATTGTCATCCCTATGTATTTTTTCCCACAGGGACATGTAATCAGGTATATACATCTTGGTGTATTACAGTTTGTGTGTCTCTTAAGCTGCCATGTAAGAGTGTCAGTCAGCTTGATCTCCTTAAAAATATCTGTCTGGTCACAGACCGAACACGTCCCACAGGGATAATGACCGGTAACCGGTGGTAGATTCCACAAAGTCCTCTGTACACCTAACTCCCTGGTTTTAGGACTGGTATGTACAAGGATGTCCTTCAAGTTAGGTGTGCGTTTGAAGGCAAACCTAGGTTGCGGGAGGCTCAGGTCACCTGTGTTCACCATACCCCAGTGTTTTTTATTATTTTCTTAATCAATGTGGAATTGGGGGTAAATGAAGTGACACAAGTTAGTGTCTCTATTTGTTCTTTAGTCGAGACCTGGAGCAATGCCTCTCGTGGGTTATTCATAGCTCTTTTGTAGGAATTCCTAATCTGCTGGCCCGGGTAGCCTCTCTCCCTCAATTTGTTTTATAAGAGTTGGGCCTCAGTTTTGTAATCAGAAAGTGTGCTACAATTTCTCCTAAGACGGAGAAACTGTCCAAATGGGAGGTTGTTTCTCAGTGCCCTTGGATGATGGCTACCATATAGGAGGAGGCTGTTCCTGTCCGTGTCCTTCCTATATAATGTGGTGCTCAGACCAGTGTTGTTAAGTAGTATCCTCAAATCCAGGAAGGGGATGCTAGAATTGGATATGGTATAGGTGAATTTTTTTTTGTGTTTAAAAGCTTTATTAAAGAATTATAAGAAATGCATAGATCAGCAATACAGAATAAACATACTGAAAGAAGAATATCAAAAAAGTGGCTAGATTAAGAACCAAAGGAGAAAGCTATTTTTTGGTTTTACAATGAATAAAGGAAAGGGAGGGGGAGGGGGAAGGAGAGAGGTGGGGGAAGAGAATATTTTTTGCAACTTGATAAAATTAAATTAAAAAATGCATATTTACATAGGAATGTAAGTAGTATTACTAGTATACTTAATAAATACAATAAACCAAGAAAGATAAGGAACAATAAACAGAGAAAATGTACGTTCAAGGAGGTTTAAAATTTTCAGAATGGGAACGAGAATTATCTGCTAAAACTAGATTATCTAAGTATTGAGTCAGGGGTAACCAAAAAGGTCTCTATTAACTTTTGGTCTGCAGGAGGAGGCGAAAGCAATATCAAGATGATGAAAGTGGCAGAGACTATTCCACCAGTGCTGAAGAGAAAGCTTTGTAAGGGTTTTCCAGTTAAGAGTGATGTGTTGAAAGGCTAGTGCAAGCATAAGGTCGAAAAGACCATGTGTGTAAGGGGAAGATTTAAGGAGTCATATAGGCTACCAGAGAAAAGAAGAGGGAGAGAATAAGGGGTGGTAATGGTGAAAATACGGGAAATATAGGACCAGACTTTTTCCCAAAAAGAGAGACCGAAGGGCAAAGAAAGAGAAGATGTAAAAGATCAGCAGTAGAAGCACCACAGGTCCAGCAGTTAGTATCAGTGGAGTGGGAAAATTTAGCAATAGATATAGGGGTAAAATAGAGTCTGTGATATAGGAAAAACATAGATTGAGTGAGAGAAGCAGAGCGAGAGATTTTGAGAGAGCGGGACCAAAGTTTGTCCCAGAAGATGATAGACCATTCACATCCCAGGTCAGATTCCCACGAAAGTTCCAATTTAGTTTTAGTACGTTCTGGATTAGGAGCTGAATAATATTTATAAATGAGAGAAGCTTTAGGTAGGGAAGAGAGTTTAAAGTAGAAGGAGGAGGGGAAGAGGGGAGAGAATAGAAAGTGTCAAGAATGACCGACATCAGAGTGGTGAATTTCTGTAGGAAGGAGCGAGGACAATGAAATGAAGCTTGAAATTGGGGAAAAGAGCACGGAGACGAGCCATCAAAAAGATGTTTAACCCAAATTATACCTTTTGATCTCCAAGATTTCCAAAAGATGGATCTGTTATTAATAGTAATAATGGAGTTGTGCCAAATTGGAGATTCTAAAAGGATTCTCTTGAAATGCGATCCGGTTGTGTCAAGGGTCTTAGTAAGGTACAAGTATGTTTGAATAAAGGCATAAAAATATGAGGAGATTTAGCAGAGAAGGCCAAAACTTCCCTTAGGGTGAATGGTAATAATAGAGCACGCTCAATAGTAAGCCAAAGGGGAGTGAAAGAAGAGGGGTTGGAAAGAAGCCATCTTGAGGCCTGACGGAGACAAAATGATTTATGGTAAAGGCGAAAGTCAGGAAAGTTCACACCTCCATTAGATTTTGTCTTACGAAGAAAGGATAAGGAGATCCTGGCTTTTTTATTGTTCCAGAGGAATTTAGAAATGCGAGAATCTATTCGTTTAAAATAGGAAACAGGAATATGGACGGGCAGCATGGAAAGAGAGTAAATCAAAATAGGGGAGATCATCATCTTAATGGAATCCAATCGACCCCACCAAGAGAGAAACAAAGGATTCCAAGAGGAAAGTAAATTGTCAATCCGAGAGAAGACCGCCTTCATATTCAATTTAACAGTAGCGGTGATGGAGTTCGAGAACCATACACCTAAATATTTTATTTTAGAGCTGTTCCATGCAAATCCAGTGGTAGAAAAAGAATGAGGAAGACAAAATTTGGTAAGAGGGAGAATTTCTGTTTTATCTGAATTGATTTTATAACCAGAGACAAGAGAGAAGGAAGCAAATTCGTGTAATAGAGAAGGAATAGAGATTTCGGGAGCGGAGACAAAAAGTAGGATGTCATCTGCGTAGGCTGAGAGCTTTAGATGTTGGTCACCGTAAGGGAAGCCAGATATAGAGTCATTATTGCGTATTGAGGATAAGAAGGGCTCAAGAGCTAAGACAAAGAGAAGAGGAGAAAGAGGACAACCTTGACGGACTCCGCGCTGGAGAGGAAAATAGGAAGAAATACAGCCATTAACCAATACAGAGGCTCTGGGGGCTGAGTATAATAAAGAAATAAGTGAAATAAATTGAGGGCCAAAACCATGCCATTTTAAGGATGCGAAAAGGAAGGACCAGTCAACTCTATCAAATGCTTTTTCCGCATCGACAGAAATGGCCGCCAGAGATGTAGAGAGAGAAGGAATTTTGTTTAAGACATTGAGAAAAAGTCTGGAGTTATCTGATGTCAATCTACCCTTGACGAAGCCACATTGTTCTTTACCCACTAGATGAGGCATAAGCGGATCTAAACGTAAGGCAAGAGTTTTGGCAAAAAGCTTATAATCTACATTGATCAAAGAAATTGGGCGGTAATTTTTACAGAACTTAGGATCTCGGCCTTCTTTGTGTATCAGACAGATTGTGGCTTCTTGAAAAGTACCTTCCGTCTTGCCGGTAAGGTAGAATGAGTGAAAAAGGGTTAATAGTTTAGGAAGTAATAGGTTAGAAAAATGTAAGTAAAATTCGACTGAGAAGCCATCCGGACCAGGAGTTTTCCCTTTCTTTAAAGTGCATAAAGCAGTGGATAATTCATTAAGGGACAGATGGGCTTCAAGGTCAGAAAGGTTAAGATGAAGATTAGACGGTGTTGGAAGTTTGTCAAGATAAGACTGAATAAGAGAACTGGAAGGAGGAGATTCTGGGGTATAGAGTTCTTTATAAAAGATTTTAAATTCGTTAAGAATGTCTTGATCTTTATGAACGAAAGAGCCATCTGAAGAATAAATGGAATCAATCGAAGTACGTTCTTTACGGGCCTTGAGGTAGTTTGCCAAAAGTTTTCCTGCTTTATTTCTACCTCCGTAATAACGAGCACTAGTACGCAGAAGAATTGAAGATGCATTGTCAGTCGTAGATTTATTAAAGGCCAGTTTAGCGCGTATCAGAGCTGGTAAGACCAAGTCCGCAGGTGAAGTATAGAACTTATGCTCTAGAGCTTTAATATGCGCCAGTGTGGTCTTACGTTGATGAAGAAAGCGCTTCTTCTTTTTTGAAACAAAATCTATAATAAAACCTCTTGCGGTTGCCTTAAAGGAGTCCCATAAAATATGAGGTGAGGAAGCGGAGTCTTTATTTAGGGCAAAGAATTCGTTGGTAAAGATAGTGAAATCGGAGGAAAAGAGAGGGTCAAGAAGGAGGGAGTTATTAAAACGCCAGCGGGAAGACCTGGGATATGGAGGGAGTAAATCTAGGTCGGTTACAATTGGGGCATGATCAGAGATGACAATAGGTTCGATAGAAGAGGAAAGCAAGTTCTGAGATAAGGATTGAGAGAGAAAAATATAGTCCAGACGGGAAAGAGAGTTATGAGGAGGAGAAAAAAGGAAAAATCAAGAGTATCGGGATGGGAAAGTCTCCAAGAGTCCACGAGGTGTGTTTGGGAGATAGTGTCGAGAAAATGTTTATGAGTTTTATGAGGGGTGAAGCGCACCTGGGATTGACGGTCAAGAAAAGGATCCATGACTTGATTGCAATCGCCTCCTAAGATAAAAAGATCATCTCTGAATTGAATACATTTCTGTGTAATTAAAGGTCAAAAGGAACAATCAGGATGGGTAGGGCCATAGATATTAAAAACAGTCAACGAAATATTATTAATTAACAATTGAGCCAACAACCATCTACCTTCTGAATCCGTTTCCTGTGATATAACTTTACAGTTCAATTTCTTGTGGCATAAAATCACAACACCATTTTTCTTGTTAGAGGTAGGGGAGACTAAAACTGAGCCCACCCAGCCCTTCTTCAATTTTAACGCCTCAGCTTCGGTAAGGTGGGTTTCTTGCAAAAGAACTAAGTCAGGGTTATAAGAGGCAAGATGGGATAGAATTCTCTGTCTTTTGATTGGATTAACAAAACCTTTCACATTCCAGGAAATAACTCTGAATGTAACAACATTTGAAGTATATAAAGAATAAAAATATGCAACGATAAACAAATGGAGTAAAGGACAAAAGAGAAGATAAAAAAGAAAATAGAAAACCCAGTGGGTAAATAGAAAAGAGTAGTACGAAGAGTAGAAGTAAAAAGGAGAAGTAAGAAGGCGGGAAAGAGGGAGGTGAACAAGAAAAGACAGTACATGTCAAAATAAATGACGACTGTAATACGTACCTTAAGGGGTAAAGAAGAAAACGAAAGGCGGCAAGGAACATTGGAAACAGCACACCCAACGGGGAGCAACACAACACACCAGGACATCAATGTGAGAAAGTACAAACAGGAGCGGGCATGTAGAGGAAGAATAAAATCTAACAAAATAAATTATATCTGCAAATGGAGACAAAGAAATATATGAGAAATAAGAGAACAAACAATTCCATACAATAATGTAATAAAGTTACATAATCAGGTATAGAGTAAGAAGGGAAAAGAATATTCATATACAACAAGGAAGTAAGGCGAGGTAGAAAAATGAGAGGCTGATACATAAATAGAGAAAGATGAACAAGGAGGAGAAGGAAGAAGGGAGGCATAGAATGAAACATAAAGCATAGTTATTATGGAAAAAATGAGAAAGACATATATAGTCTGAAGAAATTACGATGACCTGTAAAAGAAAAGAGGTTAGAGCAATAACTTCAATGTATTAGGACCATAAAAGGAAAACAAAACTCAAGTTCCAGAGGAGGAAGGAGTAGTTTCCATCGACGTAGCAGAACATGACTGGATAAATCTGCGAAGGTCAGCAGGGTCTTCAAAGGTAGAAGTCTTATTGAGATAGGTAACCTTAAATAAGCATGGGTGGAATAGGCCATAACGTGCACCCAAGGAGCGAAGAGCAGGACGTAGATCCAAAAATTCCTTTCGGCGTTTGGCAGTCAATGTAGAGACATCTTGGGAGATAAATACTTTGGTACCTAGCCAGGAGAGGTTCTTTTTGGCTTTGGCAGCATTAAGTACCAACAGAAGGTCAGTGAACTGCAAAAACAATATTATAACCCCACGAGGATTTGAAGGAGCAGATGTCGATGAGAGACGAGGGCCCAGTCTATGAGCACGCTGGATGTTCAATTTAGTCGTAGATGGAAGATCTAAAAACTGTGGTAGAAAAGATGCAAAGTACGCAACAGGATCGTCACCCTCAAGGCCTTCAGGAAGGCCATAAATGCGTAGATTATTGCGCCGATTTCTATTTTCCAAATCTTCAGTAACTCTCTATAGTTGTGAAACTTCCTTCTCCAACAAGGAAATTTTTGAAGATGAGGCCCGCACGTCATCAAGATGTTGTTCCACCACATTGATACGGGACTCCATAGAAGACCACTTATCATCCAACGATTGCAGCCTGGAGTTTGTTTCTTCAATAAATGGGCGAAGGGAGCGCAACTCCTCCCAGACCATGTCCAAAGAGACCGGAGAGGAAGACTTAGGTGGAGATGGAGAATCCTGCTTAGGTCTCTTATTGGTAGTTGAGGGTAACGACATTTTGGATGCCATGTTGACAGGATTTTCTGTGAGGGAGGAGCAGGTCTCCCGTGGCGAAAGATCCGATAAACAGGAGAATTTGTTGAAGGTCGGAACGTTTGCTCCACTGGTGGCAGGAGCAGAAGGACGCACCTCCACTGCTTTGTTAGGATGGGGTAGGCGTCTACTTCTACCCATGAAGCGTGGTAAAAATAATGAGGAGAAGATACGGTGTTACGTAGAAGAAAAATCACCGTATCTCAAAAGAGTTCCCCCTCAAAGGCAAGCGTCAGGGAAAGAAATGACTATATTGCGCAGTAAACATCAAAAAAAAAGAAAAAAACTGCCAAGAAAGTCAATATATATTGAAATGGGAGGAAAAAAGACCAGAGAGAGGGTCATACAAAATGGTGGCCATCCCCAATAGGAAAGAGTCACCTGTATAAAGTCAGCCCAGAAATTTTCCAGCCTCCGCGGAAAAAGCATATATTTTGAAAGCGCCCATCCTCCGATTTATATATCTGTCATCCTCTTTTCGAAACGAGCATTAGAACCGCTTTAAAATCGCGGTGAAAGTCCGGCGCGAAGCGGAGCTCTAGCGGCGGGCGGCCATCTTGGGTCGCGATGCGCGCGCAATCCGGTGAATTTTAAGAAGGCATTTTGTGAATTAATCCAATTGCAAAATGCCTCACAGGTTGGTATATCCCCCTTCCATAGGATGAGGATATCGTCGATATATCTCCTCCATAGTGTCAGATTGCCTCTGTACGCGTTGATGGGGTTCATAATGACATCTTGCTCAAAGGTTGCCATGTACAGACAGGCCACACTAGGGGCAAAGGTACTCCCCATGGACGTACCTTGAGTCTGATGGAACAGTAGTGTCTCGTACTCGAACGAGGCGTTATATACTAATATTCCACAACGGGCCACCCTTGAGGCAGTAGAATCTAGCCTACTCCGGGAGGACTGGTCTTCGCCAACCCCCGTCTCCTTCATTATGGACTGCGCTACCCTGGCCTTAACTGAAAACTTTTTCGAGTACGAGACACTACTGTTCCATCAGACTCAAGGTACGTCCATGGAGAGTACCTTTGCCCCTAGTGTGGCCTGTCTGTACATGGCAACCTTTGAGCAAGATGTCATTATGAACCCCATCAACGCGTACAGAGGCAATATGACACTATGGAGGAGATATATCGACGATATCCTCATCCTATGGAAGGGGGATATACCAACCTGTGAGGCATTTTGCAATTGGATTAATTCACAAAATGCCTTCTTAAAATTCACCTATACCATATCCAATTCTAGCATCCCCTTCCTGGATTTGAGGATACTACTTAACAACACTGGTCTGAGCACCACATTATATAGGAAGGACACGGACAGGAACAGCCTCCTCCTATATGGTAGCCATCATCCAAGGGCACTGAGAAACAAACAACCTCCCATTTGGACAGTTTCTCCGTCTTAGGAGAAATTGTAGCACACTTTCTGATTACAAAACTGAGGCCCAACTCTTACAAAACAAATTGAGGGAGAGAGGCTACCCGGGCCAGCAGATTAGGAATTCCTACAAAAGAGCTATGAATAACCCACGAGAGGCATTGCTCCAGGTCTCGACTAAAGAACAAATAGAGACACTAACTTGTGTCACTTCATTTACCCCCAATTCCACATTGATTAAGAAAATAATAAAAAAACACTGGGGTATGGTGAACACAGGTGACCTGAGCCTCCCGCAACCTAGGTTTGCCTTCAAACGCACACCTAACTTGAAGGACATCCTTGTACATACCAGGCCTAAAACCAGGGAGTTAGGTGTACAGAGGACTTTGTGGAATCTACCACCGGTTACCGGTCATTATCCCTGTGGGACGTGTTCGGTCTGTGACCAGACAGATATTTTTAAGGAGATCAAGCTGACTGACACTCTTACATGGCAGCTTAAGAGACACACAAACTGTAATACACCAAGATGTATATACCTGATTACATGTCCCTGTGGGAAAAAATACATAGGGATGACAATGAGACAAATAAAACTACGGATTACTGAACACAAAAGTAATGTGAGGTGTATGAAAACAACGACAAAACTATACACTCATTTTAGGGACCTCAACCACAAGGTAGAAACTCTGAAATGGATGATACTTGAATCACACCCTAAAATTACCCACCAAGCTCTTTTTAGAATTGAGCAGAGATGGGTACACCGCCTTTCTACAGATACATGCGGCCTCAATGATAATATACCCTGGGCTGCACTGACAAATAGATAATTGACTTATCTCTCCCTTGGGTTTGCTACTTGGTACCCTCTACATGTATTGCATTGTCTACCCCCTCTGCCTTTTTGTGTACCGCAAACACATTTTTGAACATTTTTCCATCTGATGCATCTACGTACAAATGATGGTCCTTTGAGTACATTGGCCCACTGGGGAATAAGAGGATTTTTGTGTTTACACCGGAATTTCTACATTGGATTAACGTCCCTTTCTAGATCTCCACACGCTTAAGCACTCCCCCCTACCTTATTTTTGCGTGTGGTTCCATTTCAAGAAGGCTATTATTACCCTTCATTTTACAACTTAAAACTTTTCTCTTGATTTGGTAATCTTGGTTCGGAAAATTTTCAATCGTATAACAACCACTTTTGCAGCTCTTGTAGCTCTTCTCATATCTTTCAAGATGGCCGCCATGTTTACAGGACCAGCACACAGCGTATGCTGGACTCAAGCCGGGTGTATCACGTGACTTGCCGCTGCGCCACGTTGTGCTACTCCAGCTGACCCGGCGGCGGGACTAGGATAGCGGTATACATAAACCCCAGTTCGGTAAGGAGTATCCGATCCGGTTGCTCAGCTCGGCGCTTGGGTAGTTTTCAGGCGATCGTCCGACTAAGGACAGGTGAGTGCGCAGGCTGGTTTCCAGCCTACGCGTGTGTGTGTCTCGGCGTGCGGTTTTGTTCACAATGTGGGTCCCGACTTTTGAGTGACCCGGAATCTCGGCACTTCCCCTCCACACCGGACGCTTTGATCAGTGTGTCCTTAGGGCATTGTCAGGTACTGACGGGTTGATGCGGTACGACAGAGCTAACACTGGTGCAACTCTATGCTCTGTGGGCTACTAGTCGAGCCAACTTGACTCCGTTTAGTTACTTACACGATCGGCCTGATCGTTCCTGGCATTAAGCTCTGGTAATATACACTGACTCAGCCAGGGTGGGGGCGTCCTGACGCTATGCTGGTCCACCATGTGGGGGTCCTTTTGTGCCATACGCCACCAGGATTGCTCTTTTTTCCCCCCCCTTTTTTGACATTAGTTTGTCATCGATACTGTTTTACTCCCCTATGTTTAGGACACCATCCACTGAGGTGTCAAGAGCTGACAATACTGTAGAAGCAAGCGCCATCACCTAGTTAGGTGAGGCTATCAACTATTTACTTGTTTTAGATTCATTTTAGTTACGTTTTCCTCCAGTCATTCTGTGTTTTTACCAAATGTCATTTGTTTTGAAAGATGAGTGCATTCCTTTCACATACGTGCACTTATTGGATGGACTACTTGTTGTGGAGCTATGAGGATAACTATACAATATCACTCACAGTTTATTGTTTATATTTTATTGTCTATGCTTTTTGTCATCCCTATCTAGGATATCACTAGGCTTGTCGGGACTACATGCTCGCACGTAAGATTAGTGGTAGGTAGGTTTTCTTCCACCGACCCACTATGTGTAGATAGTTTTTATAGGTCCTGAAGAAATGCACTGTATCAATTATGAACACACAGCGTGAAACATGTCGACCACATTTGTAGAGTTGAGCATTGCTCCCCTGGATAATTGAAGTAGTGAGCAGCCACTCTTTTGTATATTTTTAATAAGGTGGATGACCATTCTATTAAAAAACTCCTTTTGGATTATCTAACCTTTTTTAAAAAAAACACTCACTCACATCTACACTTACCCCTAGGGCCCTTACACCCACGGCACCATACGGCAGGAACAGAAGATCTCCGCTAAAGAGCCCCTTTATGGGTGCCCGTCGGGTATTGCACCGCCGACCCGACGAGGAGCGAGTCCATATGATGAAGCATGACACCTAGCTGGCTGGGTGTGTGAGGACTCTAGTTCCGTTTAGGAGGATTCCCCTCCTTTCGCCTCCACACTCGTTATCCTATCTTCTTTTGGGGAACTGCGTACCCTTTTTGATTTACAGTATCTGGGCATGTACGCTGGACCCCGTAAAACAGCCCTATCAGTCCCTTCCTTTTGTTAAGTGCAAACACATAACCCCACCATAAATTGGTCTCAGAAAGTTTTGACAATGGAATCTGACTATTGCAAACAACATTGTTTAAAGAGGTTTGACATTCCTTCCAATGCATTGGCTTTTCGCCATCATATCGCTACTGCAGCAGAGAAGGAGATGGTACTACCTCCTTGTTATCACCAGTATGCAGATGTTTTTAGTGATCAAATGGCTGAAGAACTTCCTCCTCACAGGCCGTACGACTGTAGGATTTATCTTATGCCTGGCACCGTGGTTCCCTGTGGTAGGATCTATGCCCTAACTGAACCAGAAAACGTACATCTGCATCAGTACATTGACAAATTCCTCGCTTTGGGTTTTATACGTCATTCCAGCTCCCCTGCAGCCTCTCCTTTGTTTTTTATTCCGAAAGCAAATGGAGAGCTCCGGACGTGTATTGACGTTCGCGCCTTGAACGCCATCACAGTAAAGAATCAATACCCACTCCCATTGACATCGGTATTACTGGAACAGGTCAAGGGAGCTGTAATATACACCAAACTAGATCTCAGAAGATCGTACCATTTGGAGAGGATGCGAAAGGGAGACGAATGGAAGACTGCCTTCAAGACTTGCTACGGATTGTACGAGTACCAAGTTATGCCCTTTGGATTATGTAATGCACCAGCAGCATTTCAGTTCTTTCTGAATGATGTCCTATGGGAATACCTGGATCGGACTGTAGTCGTGTACATAGACGACATCCTAATCTTTTCATCAAAGGAAGAGGAACCTGCTACACATGTGGGATTCATCCTCCAAGCTTTGAAAAACAACCATCTCTTTTGCAAGATCAGCAACTGTGAATTCCATGTCTCCACAGTAGAATTCTTGGGAGTGATGCTCACACCAACAGGACAAGAGATGGCCGAAAGGAAAGTAAGAGCAATAACAGAATGGCCTTGTCCCAAGAACGTTAGGGACATCCAGTATTCCTGGGATTTGCAAATTTTTATTGACCCTTTATCGCACAGTTTTCTAACAAGGCAGCACCCATAACGAAATTGTTGACGGAAAACACGCTTCAAGTGGACTGAGTAGGCGCAAGCAGCATTTGACATCCTTAAGGAGGCATTCATTACAACTCCTATCTTGACCCATGCCAATCCGGCATTGCCGTTCATAGTGGAAGCAGATGCCTCTGAGGTGGCTATTGGAGCTGTGTTGTCCCAGAGACATGTTACCACTGGTCAGCTGCAACCTGTCGCCTTCATGTCCAAGAAATTGAACAGCGCCGAACAGAGTTACACCATTGCAGAAAAGAAGCTATTGGCCATTAAAGAAGCTTTTGTGGAATGGAGGAATTGGTTGATGGGAGTCAGACATACGGTTACGGTATATACAGACCATCGCAACCTTCAGTTCTTAAAAACCGCCCGGCAGCTTACACCTCTTGCGATGGATGATGTTTTTTGAGGAGTATACATTCATAGTGACGTTTAGACCAGAAAGTATGAACAAGAAGGCGGATGCCCTGTCAAGACAAGAGTCCACGACGGAACCACTTCATAGCCCCGAAAGAGCGATCATCGAACCACAGAAAATTATCAGAGTGATCCACACCGACACCTTTTTAAGAAAGGTGGTAAGAGGAATCCAGACTTTCCGATGGAAGGATTGGTTGAAAGGACATCCTGAATGGAAGAAGCGACAAGGCATACCCATAAAGGGAACTCAGGTTCTTGTTCCCACTCCAAAGTTAAGGCAGATGGTCTTCCAATGGTGTCATGTACTCCCAAGTGCAGGACATAACAGGAGTGAAAAGACAAGTGAGAAACTACAACAGCAGTTTTGGTGGCCTACCCTCAGAAGAGACGTCCCTTTGTGGGTAAAGATCTGTACTATTTGTGCTCAAATGAAGACTGTCAAGGGCAAACCAAAAGGTCTCCTACAACCTTTACCCACTCCGGATAAACCATGGGAAAGGTTCTCAGTGGACTTCATTGTAGGACTACCTAAAGATAAAGAACATACGGTTATCCTGGTGGTGATCGATTACTTGACTAAGATGGGGCATTTCATCACCTGTAAACAGATCCCTACAGCAGGTCAGTTAGCCAGATTGCTGTTGATACATGTGGTTAGATTGCATGGTCTCCCCCAAGTGATCGTGTCAGACCATGGAGCCCAATTCACTGCTCATTTCTGGCGGGTATGGTGTTCTGCTTTGCAGATCTCCTCAACTATGTCCACCAGTTTCCACTCGCAAACGGATGGTCAAACAGAGAGGCTAAATCAAACGCTAAAACAGTATCTGCGAAGCTATGTAGATAATAATACTGAAGCGTGGGTGGAGTGGTTATGGCTTGCACAAATTGCGTACAACAATGCTCAGCATAGCTCCACCAAACATTCTCCCTTCTATAGCACTTATGGGATTCCCCCCCGTTTTATTTCTTTTCTGGCACCTAGCAACAGTGAGCGTCTTCCAAGGGTACACAATAGAATCTCACAGATACGTAAAATCTTGAAGGACACACAAAAACATTTAGTCCACGCTAAAAAACAATACAAGAGACAGGCAGACAAACATCGTAGAAAGGGACCTACCTACAAAAAAGGGGATTTGGTGTGGCTCTCAACACGCAACATTCGTTTCAAACGATATAGTGTGTTTAACCGGAAATACATTGGTCCTTACAGAGTATTGAAGCACATCAATCCTGTGGCGGTGAAACTTGTTTTGCATTCACATTTGAGAATTCACCCTGTGTTTCATGTGTCTTTACTCAAACCATCACATGGCACGGTAAAAAAAGAGACCAGCGCCTTTGTGGGTTGATCAAGACGAGGAATATGAGGTAGCTGGTATACTTGACTCCAAAATACTGCGCAAAAAACTTTGGTATCTGGTGGCGTGGAAGGGGTATGGAGCTGAGGAAAACTCCTGGGAACCTGAGTCGTCTGTGCATGCTCCTAGAATGGTTACTGGGTCCAGACAAACCCTGTGCCTGTCAGTGTTCTCCGAGAAGGGGATGTACTGTCAGCAATCACAATCGACATCCACTGCCAGGCATCGGGTGAAGGAGCCGAAGCACTGGGGAACTACATTTCCCAGTAGCAGCGGATGTCTGACGTCAGTCGCACCGTTGTGCGTGACGTTCAGCAACGCGGAAAAGAAGGAGAAGGTTTCCTGACGATTGGTGGCGGTGTTTCTTGGCAGTCCTTTTGGTATTCCTGGTTGGGTAAGGGTGCCTTGCGGCACCGCTTAGTTTTCTTTGTACATCTTACCTGAGGAGTTATCGCTTCAAACTCTCTGAGTGTCTTTTCAGTCTGGCTCAAATTTGCATATTTCCCTGCGTTGGCGAGTCCTTTTGCTTTGAGGGCTCATGCGAGGGAATATTGTTGCTTTGTTGATGTTGCATAAACCTTTGCTCATTATTGACGAATACATAAACCTGTTGGGGGCATTCTTTCTTACTTCCCTGTTGGCAAGTCCAATGCAGTGACTCATGCAGGGGAGTATATTTTGCCTCATTTGGATATCTGGCTTTGATGCAGACGGAGAGTGATTTCTAACTCTCTTAACTATTATTTGTTTCATCATATGTGGTATACTTTATTTTTTGCTGATTGAAGAACCGGTTAATACCACATATCGTATTTCTCTGGATGTGCTATCTTGGTCTACAGTATTTAGAATTTACTCTGAATATTACCACGATGATATAAAACTTTATTGCTTGCTTTGTTATTACAATGAACCTTTCTACTACGAACATTGATTCACTATTTGGCTATGTTTTGTGTTTACCTATCAACAGATGTGGTCAGCAGTAGGTGGTCCTTCCTAAGGACGTTTCCTGACATCTTTCACTGATACCAAGGGTAGGTGTAGAAATCTAGGGTTATCTACATCACATACTACAGGGGTGTTTAGTATAGATGGAGACCAGAGAGTTTATGAATTCTTCTGTCTTGTTCTTTTCAGTATACAGTGTAAAGAATTGAGGTCACCTGCTGACCTCCCCTGTCCGCAAGAAAGCATTTTATTTTCTTACAGGTTAGTTTAAAGGATGGGTAAATATACTATTTGAGGGAGTGGTTATAGTCAGCTCGCCTGATTGGAAGAGGATTACAATATTTCCTTTTGTGTTCACAGGTCTCCCTCCCCCAGTCCCCATCCTTCCCTTCCCCTGCTTGACCATCCTAAAGTCTGCGTCTACTCATATCCAGACTTGGGGCTGTCGAGAGGTGGACCCCTTTGAGCATCGGTTCGATCCTGAGGATGTGATTGGTCTGGTACATCCTCCAATTCCTCGTGGCTTATGAAAAATGAGTATTTCATTGCACGCTTGCACCTGAAGATCATTATCTCCATTTTACTGGTGTTAATTACCAAGTCATTTACCTTACAGTAGGTTTTCATTGCCAAAAGCTGGGCCGCAGGGCTTATGGGGTTTTCGCTAGAAGAATGGAGTCATCAACATAGAGGCGGGCCGGGATCTTAAAGCCATTCATTGATAGAATATCGGCTGACACTTTGATGACTTTTTCATATTTGTCATTGATATAGAGAGAGAACAAGAGTGGTGCCAAAAGGCAACCCTGCTTGATCCCCCTATTGGTGTAAGGTTTCCTACCAATATGGCCCTTCTGGCTGTGTCTCACCTGCATTGATGTACCAGAGTATAACATTTGAATAAGTGACAAAAGCCCTAGCTTTATACCCAATGTACATAGTTTTCCCCATAATTGATTATATGAGATCAGATCAAAAGCAGATGAAAAGTCTAAAAAAGCCACATACAGGGGCATTTTCCTCCCTGTGCTAGTCTTGTAAGTTAAATGAAGGAAAGTGAAAATCTGTTCAATCGTGGGCAATCCTTCTCTGAAGTCACCTTGTATCGGTGAGAGGATATTCTTATTACTAACCAACTAGTTCAAGGCTGTCAATACCAGTTTGGAAAAGATTTTACAGTCAATGTCGATTGGACTTATCAGTCTATAGGACTTTGGGTCATCTTATTGTCCTTGTATAGAAGAACACTAATACTATTTAGCCAGGAGGTGGGGCAGTGATGGAGCACTACAATTGCCTTAAAAACTTCATTGAGGGTCTCTGCCCACCATTCTATATCAGCAAGAAAGATCTCGAAGGAATCATATTAGGACACTGTGCTTTTCCTCTGTGAAGGCTTCTTTAATTTTTTGTGTTAAGAATGCTTCTAGCTGGCTAGTACTTTGCACTCTGCTGCTGGCTCCTGCAATGTCACTGATAGGCAGTGACTCATAGCCCGGGTTAGTCGTGGCATTGAAGATTGTCTTGAAATGCATTATCCATGCTGCCTCAGACATATTTGCTTCCAGAAAGATTTTCTTTACACCAAGGCCTTCCATGATAATTTTTCAAAAGTCCTGCGTGTCTTTCTACACAGAAGATCTTTCTAACTCCAGCAATTGTCTATTCATGAATACAGCCTTCTTTTCCCTAATAAGTGACTTAAAGTGAAGTCTGGCCACCCTTTTTACCTGTTCAGAGGATTCACTTCGAAGCACACTTTGTAATTCTAATTTCATTTTCTTACATTCTTCATCAAACCATCCTAATTGTTAAGGTTTTGTTTTGTTAATGGGGAATTTTTTAAAGTACATGATCATGGAACAATTGGAGTTAAAGATTTCATCAGAATATCAAAAAAAGATAATGTAAACACCTCATTTACTCTATTCACTATTGGAGTCTGGAGATTCACTGTTGCTGGATCGTGTTTCCAATCCGCGGTTTCAGATTCAAGGTTCGTGTTCCATTTTATTGTGACTTGTTCCCCAAGCTTCCAAATATGGTTTAAATTCAGTTTTTCTTGTCTTGAACCCAGCATGGTTAATTATCTTTATTGACAGAGGGTTATGGTCACTTTCCAATTTCCATTTTGACACATCATGTTTTCAAATTTGTGCCAGTCCGTAATCCTGATAAAAATATAATCTATTACAGATTGGGCTCTATGGGCGTTATAGGTAGGTATAGTAGGACCATAATTTTAATAGGATTTATGAGCTGAGGTAAGGTCTTCAGCCGAGCAGAAGCAGGCCAAACATTTCCCTCTGGCATCTATCATAGGGAAATCATGGTGGATTCACATGATGCTGAATGCTGTTTTCAGTTCGTCTGTTGCCTAATCATCATTTCCCCATCCTCCCATCTTGCAGTTTAAGTCGCTGCAGATTATGGGTACAACTTTCAGCTCGGAGGGAAAATATAATGACTCCTTGGTGTCTTTTAGGAGGCCATTAAAACCTACTGTATTCTTCTGTTGTGAATAGATATTTGTTACTCTCAGGATCGAGTTTTCTAGGAGTTGGATGTCAATGACTTGTAGGTCCTCATGGGAATCTTCCAAAGGCTTTAAATGAAACACATATGTCTGTTCTACATGATACCTGCAAACCGTGGCTATTTCTAGTTTTCTCCAACTCTTTTGACAATTTATATGGGTAACATATCCACGGATATCCCATGCTGCAGTGGCAGAGGGTTCTTGAGGTTGTACGTCATTATGCAGTTTAGCAGTACAATTCCTGCAATATTCCAGGAGATTTAATCTAGTTAGGAGCTGGTCATGACAATTTTGAAAGAATATCCTGTGGTCCTGAGGTAGTTAGTCCAGATTTGCATTATGGGCTGTGCTCTCTCTTGGGCAAGCCGGCTGCTCGGATTCTTCAGCAGATATATCACTTTCTCGAAGGGCCTTGTTGTAGAGCGCCATGTTGCTGTACGTGTTTACTAAGGGGATTGTACCCTTAGGGGCAGATTTACGAGACCCTTGCGCCACTTTTGCGCTGCCGTTGCGTCACTTCTGTGACGCAGCGGCGGCGTAAACCATGTGCCACGTTGCGCCCTATTTACAACGTGACGCATCTAGGGAGATGCGTCACGTTGTAAAGCCCTGCGCCACATGAAACCTGCGTCAGGTTTCATGTGGGCGTTCCGGCGCAGGGGGGGGGGGGCGTTCCGGCGCAGTAAAGCCTCGGAAAAGTGCCTGAGTGAAATCTACAAGATTCCACTCAGTCACTTTTCCGACGCCGCTGCGTCAAAACCTTGCGCCTGCTTGAAGAAGGCGTAAGGCGTGACGCACCACGTTATGTATGGGCAAGCCACGAGCATTGCTGGAGTTGCGTCGCGCTTGCGACACGACTCCAGCAATGCGCCACCCTTCCGATGGGAGATGCGTCACGCATCTGTTTATCCTTGCGCCACGGTGCGCCGCATTGTAAATGCGGCGCATCTGTGGTGGCGCAAGGGTAAACTTGCGTGACGCATCATACCTGGCGCATCCCTGCTGATTTGCAGGGATGCGCCAGTCGTCATGAATCTGCCCCTTAGTGCTTTGCTTATTCCTAGATACATGTACTGCTTGGCTGGAGGCTTGATACCACCTAAACTGGTTACTGTTAGGGGTATTTAGGCCCTGGTTGATGGTGGTTGGATTGGCCAAATCATGTGTCTGTCCAGGAAGGCAAGAGGGCTTAAAACAATTCTGATGGCTAAAGATGACTTTGTGAGTAGTGCCAACTTGATCATATACTCAATTTGTGCTAAATGTTTCTATCAGAATGAAACTGGATTTGGGTTCAGCGTGGGATTGATTGCGCTTTATAATTTGTAGGTCGTTACGCTTCACCGTATTGCTCTCGAATGTTGCGGGCAACCATTTGTATGTTTTATTTTTCAATCCCTCTCTTTCATAATGAGCACATTCACACACAACGTAGTTCCCTTCAGTGCTACTGTTTTTGTTTTTACTTTATAATTCTGTTGCCTTCTTGTTTAGAGCCTGAGGTGAAAGCATGAGGTTTCTACTAGATATAAGCAAAAGCCACATTTCACACTTTATCAGTTCCTGTCTCCTGCCAATGTTGTTGGAATTTTTTTTTAAACTGTCTTCGTTTATCCGACTGCTGGTATTTCACAGCATAACAGATTGCTTACATTTAAAACAGTTCTGTATTGAGTTATCTTCTTTTTATTTAGCACGTTGTACACTAACCGAAAGCTTCAATATTCTTCATGTGAATTCATAAGTGGACAATTCTTAAGGACACGTATATTCTGGACTCAATTTTACCAATGATTCTTTAATAAACTTTGCCCAGGATGAAAACTTAAACTCAAATTAGTTTTCCTTCCTTCTTTCTTTTTCTTTCTTTCTCTCATGCCTTCCTTCTTTTAATCTTCTTGCCTTTCTTTTCTTCTTTCTTTCCTTTTCATTTCTTCTTTCTTTCTTTCCTTTTTTAATTTTCCCTTCTCTCTTTCTTTTCTTTCTCACTACTTCCTTTCCTTCTTTTGTTCCTCCTTTCTTTTTTTCCTTCCTTCTTTTGTTTCTTTCTTTCTTCTTTCCTTCTTTCTTTCTTTCCTTCCTTCCTTCTTTCTTTAGTTCTTACTTTCTTCACAAGGCAAGAGGCTGTCAGCCAATGGCAGAACAATTTTTTTTTTTTAGGTCTGTGTTAGCCAAGATGTTTTGATTTCACAAAAATTATGTGTATGACTTAGTTACTTACAGGGGTTTTCAGCCACACATCATCTATTTATCTGTGATTGTGTCATTCACATTTTTCTCCAACACACTCAAGCATGCATCAAGAGGCAATGTGTCAGCCCATTTAAGCCATTGGCTGACTTCACTATGAGTTACGGCATGCTTCCTTTTCACGATGAGCACATCCACACACAAAGTAGTTCTTTTCAGTGCCAAGGAGTAGTATGGTAACATACGCTTAGACCCCAAAAACGTTTTTTTTCTTTAGATTGACGAACACCTGGCAGCTTCCTGAACATTAAGGTTTAGCAAAAACCATGACAAAACAAGATTTGCCAAAAGGCTGGCAGACGATGTCAAACCTATTGGCTTTGCCAATACTTGTTTATTTGTGTTTGCCAGGGTGTCTTTGGTATCCATGATGATACCAATACGCCTGGCATTTGAAGAGGGAGTCGAATGGAACATACAATTGTAGAGGAATCTGTAGGTGTTTTGCATTTGTAGAGGGCTATTTATCGGCCCTACTTCCCAGGTCTATTTGCGTATAATAATGGTCCTGAGATTCCTGTAATGTTAAGTAAAATGTATTATATGCCTTGAGTGTTCTTTTGGGTGTAGAATTTCCATAGCTTGTCAGCTGGATGCTGGCTGGGGATGACACGCTCGGGCTGGTGCTTGAAATAAAGACTGTATATGTCTTCCAAGGACTGTCATATGTATACATGAACAGCATATTATGGCGACGAGGAAGCACATCCAATTCCTCTCCCACTTTCATTCATCCATATTGCACTTTTTAGTGCAATTTATGGGGAACTGTAAGCTGAGCTGTTATACAGAGTACAAGATTAGGGTTTGTTTTTTCATTGAAATCCCTGCTGTTAGGTGTAATCCCCCCTTCCTTTCTCACTTATTTGAAGTGTCCAATTTCAGGTTTTTGAGAATCTGTAAAACCCATCAGGGTTTTGTTTTGGAAGTCAAGACCTTGGGTGTCAGGCTTATTCCCGAGCCCTTAAATCTCCAGAGCTAATCTAGCAATATCAAAAGTCAAAGTCTGAAATTAAAACATGGCGTCGGAAGCCCCATTTCCTTTCCGGGTAAATGTGGAGTTGAAGTCAATGTCTGGCTCAACGGAGGTGTTGTAGGCTGAACAGAGGTATATCAGAATACGATCATCGCAGTTCCAATAAAAAAATGTATGTGCTTAGCCATACTTGTGAGTGAGTACCCAAGAATTTAATAAGATATCATGGTATACAAATATATTTACAACCCATGTGGTAGTCAAATAATAAAGCGTACCAAAAATACAATACATACGAAAATGGCAGTGCAACTCAATTCATTGTTAAAACTGGTGCACCTGGCTATGCACACTATAGACGGTTTGTGATCACTAAATATCCTGAAACATCGACACAATCAAGAAAGTGAAAATGAAACACAATGGCGATGCGGGTACTAGATCACTACAGAGTTCAACGTTTAACAAGCATTTGCAATGCAATAGGTCTCGCATTTGTTAAAGTTAGAGCTGTTGGCATTGAAAATGACAATGTTTTTTATTAATGCTTTTTTATTTGCAGTGGTGTGATAATATTTGCATATCGCTATTGCCATTTATATGACCTTGCAGTGCTGGAGAATGAGTCAATGGGAAATAGGTTATGAGGGAGGGAAGAAAAGAGTAATATGCTGCCTGAAAAAAAAAAGCAACAATATTCTGGAAAAAGCAAACACTCAAACACTTATAGTGAATGCAAGATCAAGTAAAGCATGTGAAATGTAAGCAGCAATAACATGGTTACCGTGGGGCTCGCACAGTGTAGTAACGTGCCGCTGGCAATGGAAAGGCACAGGGAGATGCAGCTCCGAAGCTGCACCTAAAATATAAAGCACCAAGACCCTGGGCCCTGATGGGTTCATAGTCCAATTTTACAAAACTTTTTGGCTAAATTTGTGATGTTCATTTTGGAGCCCCAGTTTAATTCTTTTGCGGCTAAAAATGAATATGACATAGTTAGAGGCATTACATCTTATTGTTTCCACCACCACCCTTGAGATTCTGAAAACCATGTCACCCTTTTGATGGAAGGATAAATCCATCAAATAATTGGAAATAAGCAAAAAATCAGCGGGAACTATTTCATCATAGTAATATTACAAGAAAGAACTTACTAGGTGGCATACTCTACAAACATCATGGTGTGGATGTATAGCTTCAGTCAAAACAACACTTTTGCGTAAGGCGCTTTTTTATGGCAGCACTCAAAAACAGAAAAAAACATGCATGTTCTTCAATTGAAGAGGGGAAAAGCTTAGGGTAGCTTATTAAAAAAATTCCATCATCCTACTGCTGCTAGGGTGGTAGTACCAGATCTTCTGACACACTATAAGCTTCACAACTTAGACATATGTCAGACTGGTGAAAAGCGGAATCTGAGAAACAATAATGTCACATAGACCACATCATGGCAGGGTACTCACTATAGAAATTGCCATGGATCAAAAGAATGGACAGAGAAAAAGCAGCTATCACAGCATTAGCCATGAGGGAAACTAGAAGCATCTGGGATGAGGTGGGGAGGACCCAAAAACATAGCAGCAATCCAGGGCCTTTTATCAGTTGGCCTTATCGGGACATTCAGCAAAATGGACTTTGGGGGACAAAAAAAAGGAGGTAAACTTACATAGCTACTATTGACAGTCGCATAACAAACTATTCTAAGTAAATATGGCCAAATATCACTACTGGACTGTTACCATAAGATACAGCACATGCGAGAAATGGCAAAAATAGTGCGTGATCCGATTGGAGTAGCCCCAACATTTTCTGTAAAATAGAACCCAGTATTGCACTTTCTAACCTATGCAGGACCTGTCCTAGTAGCACAAAGGGCTGCAGATCACAGCAGATGTCCTGAACTAACCATCAAAATATGTGTTGTCTGAAAGTACTAATAACCGAGGAGCAGCTCCAGCGAGGAGATGGGTACATAAACACGGCAGAAAGTAATAATGACGACAGAGCAGCTCCGGTGAGGGGACGGGTACATAAACATGGTCTCGTGAAGCAGAGGTACATCCCTGCTCTATCAGTGATGGTGGGAAATTATGAGCTGTGGTGAAACCAGCACTGCTCAACCGTGGCTGCTCACTCATCTCTTCATATCGCAAATATACCTGCTTTATGCAGCGCTTTTTAGATAACACCCGGTGCTCACGTCAGACCAAAGTAAACAGCCACTTTTAACTATGAGAATCAAAAGTAGGTGGCAGAATAATGGAACTGCGAAGTAAGGGCAGCGAAGGTGAGTGTTTTAGAGAGGGTGGTTGAAGGAGAAGCGTGGAAGGCGACGAAGAGAGGCGAGGAAGGGAGGGAGAGGCTCTCTAACCGCACAGTGCATGGTGCAGATTTATCCACAGCCTGCCCATTTAATGGACTGAAAGTACTACTTTTATTTTTGCTTGTCAAGAGAGAAATCACCAAACGACTAATCCACATGAAGCCACGTAGAAGTCAATGTCGATACATTCTGCAAGAGTGCACTGAAGATATTTAAAACAAGTTGGGTGAGGCACGCATTTTGGAAAGAAAATGTGTGTCCGCCATTGCTAAAACGTCACGGACCCACCATTATTAAAGTGCAAGCATGGCGTCCTGCGCTGCAAACAAAAATAAAGGGAAAAAAAAGTTCTCACAAACAGGAGATAAAGAAGGCAATCGTGCTTACACTGTGCGTTACCGGTGCTCCGGAGTCTTGAAAGGAAGTGAGGTATCGGCTACGGGAACGAGACAGGAGGCAGCAAAGGAGAACAACGCTGGAGTGAACCAATTGTAAGCAGGAGGAGGGAATAGAGTACTTTTATTGATTGCAGCAGGTCTTGCAAACAGCGCATTGCGCGTTGCCAAGGCTCGACCTAAAAATGTTAGTAAACACATTTTGATCTCCAGTTCTCTAACAGATCGCAATCACAGCGTTGTCAAATAGAGGACTGCAATACTGCAACCAAAACAGAGATACTTTGTATAGTAAAGTCGTAAACCTAAACTGTTTGCTACCCTAATGTTCATGAAAACAAAAAATAAACTGAAAACAAAGCAAGGAAATTGAATGTCAAATTTACAGTATGCATCGTAACCAGCAAAGTGTCTCAGATTTCAGGAAAGTATACTACTGTGACCAGAAGATAAGACTAAGGGGCTTATTCCCAGTACGGCGGTCCTTGGACCGCCATACTTGTGGTGGTGGCCCGACCACTGCCACCACTGTGGGTCCGCCCGTAGTATTTCGAGTGTGGCAGTCGGACCGCTACAGGACCGCTGCCTCCACTGGGATCCAGGATCCTACGGCTGTGGTGGAGCAGAAAGGGGCAGGAATATGCTGGCAGTGCCAATGCAGCACCACTGAGCATATTACAACTTGCAAATCCACCACCTATTTCATGGCGGTGAGCCCACCATGAAAAGAGTGGCAGACATGCAAGTAAGGTGGGCCCTATCAGGGCCTCCTGCTATCTCTGGCCCTGGGAGTGCATGCAGGGGGCACAGGTTGTGCCCCCCTGGAATTGCACCCCATTTCTGCACGGTGTGACATGCACAATATGGTGCATGCAACACTGGGAAGAAACGTGCTGCAGGCGCTATCACAGCAGCGGTCTGCTGTTAAGGCTCTCCTATGAGTCTAACACAGCAGTTGCTGTGAGACCGCTGCAGCACCGCCCAACCGCCCTGGAATCAAGTCGGAATCCGGCGGGCGGTGCACCATGGGCTTGGCTGTCCTCCTGCAGTCCTACAGGAGAATGACAAAATTCATAATCTGGCCATTAGTGCTGAGTTAGTTAGGTAGTGTTGATCCCTTAAAATTTGGATAGCTCATGAAAAACAGGCAAGAAGCCCTTTAATGTGTTCCAGTGTTGGCAGGTTTTTCCCATCAGAATATCAAAGTCAAAATAACATGGGATCAAAATATTAAGACTTAAGTAAGGAAAACCAGTAAGTATAACTTCCCATCCATTTCAAAACACATATTCCCCATGCAATTTCCCATAGGGCTTTGAGACATAGCTGCAGCCAAAACGGCTGAACGGACTGTAATTTGGTGTAAATCTGTTCAGTAGTTTCTGAGAAATCAGAGTTTACATTTTTTGTATATCTGGACGGCTGTGTTCCCTGGATTCCCACGGACATGCAATGTCAAATAATAGAGAGATCTGTAGGCCGAGATGGCTTTTTTTCACATCGGCCTCCTTGCTCCCATGGGATTGGAAAGCTTTCATGAGTCGTGTGGGAGCTCGTGCTCCTATTGGCTGACCGCAACATGAAGAAAAATGTTACGACCGCCATCAAAGGACTCGAGGACTCTGTCCCATCGTCATTAAAGCAAAAAAGATGTATGGGTATCTTGACCTCCTGGACCTTGTGGGGGGTTTCCCAGAGGGCCCCCTGCAGGGGCAAATTAAAAAAAGCTTAATTTTTGTGGTGCCGCAAGCCAGAGTAGCCCCATGATCACCCGCAGGAGTCCAGGGGGCCTCCTAACTCCTGCAGGATCGGGAAAATATTTTTTTTTAAAGGGGATTGGGTGTCTATTCGGGTTGGTGGGGGTTGGGGGGCTGTGGGGACTTTGGCTTGGGCCATCAATTATGACATTTCAGTTGTCATCAGTGATGTTATTAATGATGTCATACCACATGTCATGAGTGTTGTAATATGTGACATCATACGTTGTGCATGAAGAGGGTATACGTTGTAGTTACTTCAGTGAACTATAACTGGTGAATTTCAGTATTTCTTTGAGATGTTATAGTTTGGTGTAAAACATTACGACACGCGATAACTGACACTTTGACGTATACATATTCTCACTTTAACCTTTGTTTTTTCCACTGAATATTTATATATATATATATATATATATATATATATATATATATATATATATATATATATATATATATATATATATATATATATATATATATATATGAAAAAAAGGTTTTACTCAAGGCTGGCACACCCAGGAGAATTTCAAGCTTCAGAATCAGCGAAGAGCAGAGGCACAATCCCCCACTGTGTCTCAGATCCGACGCGTTTTGAGTGTAACTCTTCCTCATGGACCAATGAAAACTGACAACAGCTGTGTGGAACGAATCTTGCCCTCTTTTATTTCGACATCTCGTAGGTACTCGCTCCAATGAGCAGAGATGCATGGTGGGATTCGTAGTACAATCCAACCCCAGTGGGTCACACGCTGCTGGCAGTCCTTAAAAGATAATAATGCAGGGAATTAGGATTGTCCTTGTGCAATCGCTCATACAATCAAAAGAGCACCTCCCGTTCCGCCTCATGGCTAATCAGAGGCAGACCCGCTGTTACCGCGGTGGTGCCGCGCCGTGGCCGGGTGAGCCACTAATGTATTGAAAAAAAGGTTTTACCCAAGGCTGGCACACCCAGGAGAATTTCAAGCTTCAGAATCAGCGAAGAGCAGAGGCACAATACCCCACTGCGTCTCAGGTCCGAAGCGTTTCGAGTGTAACTCTTCCTCATGGACCAATGAAAACTGACAACAGCTGTGTGGAACGAATCTTGCCCTCTTTTATTTCGACATCTCGTAGGTACTCGCTCCAATGAGCAGAGATGCATGGTGGGATTCGTAGTACAATCCAACCCCAGTGGGTCACACGCTGCTGGCAGTCCTTAAAAGATAATAATGCAGGGAATTAGGCTTGGGCCATCAATTATGACATTTCAGTTGTCATCAGTGATGTTATTAATGATGTCATACCACATGTCATGAGTGTTGTAATATGTGACATCATACGTTGTGCATGAAGAGGGTATACGTTGTAGTTACTTCAGTGAACTATAACTGGTGAATTTCAGTATTTCTTTGAGATGTTATAGTTTGGTGTAAAACATTACATGACACGCGTTAACTGACACTTTGACGTATATATATTCTCACTTTAACCTTTGTTTTTTTCAGTGAATTTATATATATATACACACATATATATATATATATATATATATATATATATATATATATATATATATACACACACATATATATATATATACACATACTCATACATGTTAGAAATGGGATTTCTGGTTGGCTAGGGCAAGCGCCTAAGCCAGGCAGAAACCACCACTCTAGTCAGGGCAAGGGAGTTACACACTGAAGATAACCCCTGCTCACCCCCTTGGTAGCTTGGCACGAGCAGTCAGGCTTATCCCAGAGGCAATGTGTAAAGCGATTGCGCAACACACACACAGCAGCAACCCACTAGGCACACTACAAAAGAAACTCCACACAAGGTTATATCAAAAATAGCCTTTGTATTATCATAAACACATTAGAAACATAATCACACATTTACACTGTGCCAACTGGCACTAGGCAATATTCACAGGGGATTATATACACATGACAGGGCCAATCGGACCACTGTCAGAACCTTTAGAAAGCACAAGTAGCAATTGTAAAACACAACCAGTAACTACTGGCACAATACTGTACTCAGCATTATCATATTAGCATTGGGCATAGCAGTAGGCATAAACACATTATGCATCATCCTAAAACACATAAGCATAAACACATTATGCAGTAACTCAGCAGTGCACCCTAGTAACACTACCACCAGGTGTACACATCACCTTAGGGCCTTGCGCCCTTTCACCATCACCCAAATGACCCCAGGCCAACTGGCCTTTCACTGGGGCTCAAATGCCCTATGTCCAAAATGTCAGGGCTCCTTCAGGACCGTCTACTGGTCCTCTGGCTGCCAATGCAGCGACAAGCAATGTGCCCCAAAGCACGGGGTGCGCAAATGCGCTGGGGGCGTAGGGTGCACTCCCCCCTTCCTGGAACTAGAAATAATGTGCCCCCATCGTTGCAGCTGCCCACAACTGCGGCGCAGCTGTGAAGATCAGCAAAGACACTGGCGCTCACGGTGCCTCTTCGGTCCCACTCCGGGACTCAGGGAGCTACACAACAAGATTGCCCCCCGGTGCAGCTGTCTGCCACTGCAGTACAGCTGGTAAGACCAAAGTTAGCGCAGGCACTCATGGTGCCTTGGGAGCCTTACCGCCTGCTCCAACTCAGCCCTCAATGTTGCAGGGACGGCACCGACAACATGCCTCGAGAAGAGCCCCACTCACCGGGGCTCTCTGCTGGACTTCTACAGCCCCCAGGCACCGACAATGTGCCTCCTCAGTTCCGCTCCACCAGGACCTCTTCTGGCTGCTCCGGTTTCCTCCAACGCGGTGGGGGCGAAGGCGCCGACAATGTGCCTCGGTCTCCCTCTGCGGTGCCCATGGGACTCAGCACAGCATGCTGGGCTCTCTCCGGACATGGGAGCCCTGCCTACGATCAGGCACCAGCTCGGCAGCCTCCCGCCGGCCGGTCACTTCCTCTTCCTGGTTTCGCCTCTAACCAGGCAACTTGCCTGTCTTCCGGGTCGCCGCACTCGATCGCGGCGGCCCCCTCTTGGTGATTTTCAAAGTGCGAGGTGGGCTCCCGTAAGTAATATACAACAACGCAGGGTGGGCACCCGCTCCTCTAGTATGCAACAATGCGGGGTGGGCTCCCACTCACCGGCAACAATGCGGGGTGGGCTCCCACTTTCCTTCCGCCATGCAGGGGAATCCCCATGTCGGGATTCCCTCCTAAGGTATCGCAGCTCAGCGCTGCGCAGCCCCAAGCACTCTCCTCTCTTGGCAGTCTTGGAGTCCCCTCCTCTGGGGCTCCAGTAAACAAAATATAGCGCTCTCGAGGCGCCAAGCCCCTCAAAGTTCCTGGGGTAAAGCTGGGAAAGGAATCCAGCAGGCAGGAATTAAAAGTCCTTGGGGCTGGGGACACCCCAGCAGGGCGCAGCCAGGCAGGCCAGCACGCAGGGACCCCCAAGAAGCTGCAGCTGGGTCCCACGGCGGGTCCTCCTGGCAGAGTGTCCCCCCCAGCCCAAGTAAGCACAGGCACAGCTCTAAAAACAGTGGGTCACAGCCCCTACATTTATACTCAGTTTTCCTTTGTCTGCCCTGGCACAGGGCTTGGGGGAACCAGTCCCAACTGGTTCTGGTTTTTTTGGAGCACTCTGTTTACAGGGCTCCTCTTCCCCTTTGTCAGGTGGGGGCTCGGTGATCAGACACACCACAGGGTGCGGAGCCAGCATTGTACAGGCTAGGCACAGACCTATTCAGGGACCAGGGACTTCTCCTCCCACTACTCCAAATGCAGATGTCCCATTCAGCCTAGCGCTGACTCCCCATGCCCCTCCTGGAGCCACACACACCTCACCAGCCCCTGCCACTCCAAAAGCCGGACATGCAATTCACATCAGGCAGGCAGACACATAGCACACAGAAATGCCAACTTCTAAAAGTGGCATTTCTAAAATAGTTATAATAAATCTGCGCACACCATTGCGTAGCATTTATTATTACTATTCCAAACATACCAAACTTGATCACGCTGCTCCTCTCATATCAGGAATTACCACTGAAACACTTATCAGGGAATCCCCAATGCATTCCTATGGGAGGGCAGCCTCACAGTAGTGAGAAACCAAAATGGCTGTTTGTCACTACCAGGACATGTCACACACTTAAGGTACATGTCCTACCTTTTACCTACAATGCAGCCTGCCCATAGGGCTAGCTAGGGCCTACCTTAGGGGTGACTGACATGTAGTAAAAGGGGGGTCACAGACATGGCACACACGTTAGGTGCCACGCCACAGCGGCAGTAACACTGCGCGCACAGGCCCTGCAATGGCAAAGGCCTGGGATAGGTTTGAAAGGCTACTTTGGTGGGTGGCGCAATCAGCGCTGCAAGCCCACCAGTAGCATTTCATTTACCAGCCCCGGGTATATGAGATACCACTTTACAAGGGACTGATAGGTAAATTAAATAAGCCAAACAAGTGTAGACCAATCTTACCATATTTATCACAGAGAGCACATGCACTTTACACTGGACAGCAGTGCTAAAGTGCCCAGAGTCCTAAAACCACCAACACCATGTCAGAAAAAAGGCTAGGAGAAGGGCAAAAAGTTTAGGGATGACCCTGCAAATAGGGCCAAGTCCAACAATACACAATTGTAATGCTATACTTATCTTTGCTTATCTATGTGTGCTTACCTTCACAATATTTTTATTCTTGATACTTAGGCTTCCATATTTTGACCCCATGGTATTTTGACTTGCAATCATTTGCAGGTACCTAGCATCATGTTTGGGGTAAAGGGCTCAAACTTAATTTAAGCACAGCATGTATTACTTTCGCAAAGACACTATTAGACTGACTCAGAAATGAGAACCGCAAGCAGTACTGCCTAAGACAAGTCAGTGAAACACGTGTTAGCACAGTACATCACAGCGGTGGCAGAAGAAGCAGAACTCTTTCAGGTTTCAACCACTGTGCCACCGGGCATGAGAATAGCAGCACCAGCCTCTTCCCTTTAGTTACTGCAACCTGCGCCACAAGCTGCCATGCATTCTGATACTGCAAGCAGCTTCTCCAGTTCAAATTTCAAAAGGACAGAGACGCAGTTGTCAAATGTTCTGAGTCTCTTTGACTCTCAAAAAATTGAGGATCAAGGATGACCCGGCTGACAGTTTCCACTCTGCCCTTGTGTTTTTAATCTCTTCTGATGTTTGTGAACTGGAAAAATGAAAAATGGAAAATTACCAATTTGGCTCCATACGTTGTGTGAGTGGTTTATCATGCCCCGCACATCTGTTATTCCCATTGGTCTAAAAGCAGAGGGTATGTGTGTCCCTTGCCTTGCCCAAGGGAAGGGGTATTTTTACCCACTCTGTCAAGGGGTTTTCCTTTCCTCTGCCCTATGCCCAATTGCAGGGGTGTTAATCATGCATAACACCGTGAACGTGGACGATATGCAAATACTGCTCAAGATTGACAACTCCCCCAAATCAATGGAAACCTTCCAATCCACAATGCTGTTCATAAGCGACTGGATGAATAGTAACCACCTAAAACTTAATTCTGACAAAACCGAAATTGTCATCACCGATAGCAAGATAGACTATTGGATGGCCTCATTCTGAACCCACGAACTGGGAACCAGCCCAACTCCCAAAAAGTTAGTAAAAAGCCTTGGGTGCTCATCGATGATGAACTTTCCTTGAAACCCCAAATCAGGTCAGTGGTTTCGTCTTGTTTCTTCCTGCTCCACAGAATTAGGAAAATTGCCAGATTCCTCACCCTTGAAGCTCTTACTCAAGTTGTCATCGCTCTAGTTCTCTCTAGAATTGATTATTCAAACTCACTATACGTTGGCTTACCTTAATACCTCATTCACAGGATCCAAATGTCCAGAACCAAGCAGCCTGGCTAATATACCAACAGCCCAGGAGGTGTCACATCAGCCCCCAGCTGAAAAACCTCCACAGGCTGCCAGTGGCACAAATGTCCATCCTTAAAACTGGGTGTATTATCTTTAAAATGCTCAATCACAATAGCTGTGCATTCATCACCTCCTGAATCAAGAAGTACACACCTAAATGCTCTTTGCAGGTCAATGTCCATGAACTACCTAACAGGCCCCAATTCAAAAAAGAAGAGAATGGGTGGCTCCAGTTTCTCTGTACTCGCTCCTAACATTTGGAATTCCCTCCACATCGAAATCAGAACAGCCCCATGTTACTCGATTTTCAGGAAACTCTTAAAAACATGGCTATTGAAGCAGGCATATGATTAAAACCCCTGGCCAAAGGTATTATCCTCCATGACACACCAGGGCCGGCTTTAACACTGGTGGCGGCCTGTGCGACAATGTTTGTTGGCGCACCCCCAATGACCACCTCTGCCAAAGATTCCCTCACCACCGCCCTTTAACAGTGCCCCTCAAGTCTCCAGAACCACTGTCTCTTCAATTCATTTAGTTTTATAGCACCACTCATACCATTGTAAGATGTCAGAGCACTTTACATCACACACACATTGTACAGAGACAATCATAGGTGTGTAAATCAGTGTATAGGAAATGTTACATCAGACAGGACTACAAGGTGTAGTGTAGGAGTAACATCTCATCGATACTGGTAGGCAATATAGTTTAAGAGTCCTTATTCTGGAAAAGCACAAATTCAGAATTTAAAATGTAACACCATTGTTAGGGGTTCTCTTTAATAACAAGAATTGTTTTCTACCCAAATGAACCCTTTTGGCAAGATTAGGATAATGAAAGACTGGGCAAAAAACATAAAGCTCTAACATAATACTTGCAGTTTACACACAGCTGTTTGATGACAGTTAATAGCTCAATGTTCTATATTAGGATTTTGACTTACAAACAACAAGTAACAAAAGGAGCTCTCTTACAGAAGCAGTAACCCACTGACCTATTTACATTACATGCACTTTGTTATCTGCATGGTACACATTCTTAGCAGCAGTCATTTTAACCCACTGTGCTACCTTTGGATGAGTCAAAACTTCCACTAGACAAACCTCGGTCTCTTTCCAGGAAGACATTAATCACCTGAGTTGTCTTGACATTTTAATTGATGCTTGATAATTGCTGGAGGCCTGGAACGCCGCAGCAGGTGCTTTTTAAATGACAATATACTTGCAAAAATGACGCCCCCACCCCAAGTCAGCACCCGGTGGGGTGGCACCGATCGCACCGCCCTAGAGCCGGCCATGTGACACACTAATCCCTAAGAAACTGTCTGGTGAACGTGCGCTCTACAAATTCCCCGTTACATTACATTTTTACAGTACATCATCATTTGCCCAAGAGTGGGGGGGAGTCCTTTCTTCTTCAGATTTGCCCTAAAGTGTGACAGGCTTTGTTTACCCCTACCTTACCCATTAGTGGAAGATAAAAATGGACCCTCCTCCCTCTTACTGCTCATGAGCAGTAGATTATTTTTTCCCTTTTGTCGGCTTGCACAAAGGTGGGGTACAGGTGTGCCCACTTTCCTTCCTCGTTGCTCATGGGCAATTAGGGAATTGTAAAACACATAAGGGAAAATACAGAGGAAGCGAGCATTTGTGAGTAGTTCAGGGCCTCCTTCCTTTTTGCTGCCAGTTGCAAATGGGACAGTGAGACAGCTGTTAGCTGTCCTCAGCCTCCCTGACCCTTGTAAAAAAGAAGATTTAGGAGACCCAGTGAGCAGCATTTTTCTCATTAATATCTCCAGATGTTTCCAAACATCAGGAGAGATTAAAAAAGAGAAATGTCTCCCCTGCCTAGATCTGGGGAAGGGGGTATTACATTTTATTTACCCATTGCCATACCAAAGGACATGCATGGGTCTGTGTTTGTCCCGCCTAATTGCCTGAGAGCAGGGGGGAATACTTGCTTCCCTATCTTGCCCAAAGGGATGAGTATTTGACCAATGGTCTGGGTATTTCTGTTTGCCTCCCACCTTGTCCAAATGCAGAGGGTTATTCCCCTGTTGTTCACAAGCCTGGAGATAATGTATTCCCCTTTTCCTAAGAGCCGGAGAAATTCTGACTTTCTCTTTCCCCTGCTTTGCCCATGTCTGGGGGCATAACATGATCCCCTACTGTACTCAAGGGTCTGGGATAAATATCGCCTCTTTGCCTTTCCCAAGTGTTGGGTTGTGTTTGTCCTCAGTGTAAAAACTATAAAAGAGCAGCACAGAGGGCAGCTGGTAGCTGTCCTGATGCCCTGTTTGAGTTTAAAAACAGGGCAGTGGGAAAGTTGTCCGCTGTACCACCCTCCTTCACCCTTGTAAAAATAAAGGTGAAGGAAGCTCAGGACAGCGGACACATTCCTACAGCGCTGCTCTGAATCCCCGGCTGGAAACTGTTTAATCAGCTAGCAGTCCCAGACCACATTCATCCTCATTTTGTGAAAGATAAAGGGGCTCTTGGTCGCTGACAGATGGACCACTGACCTGTTTGTAATTATCTACAGAGCAGGAGGGTATCTGAAAGTTGTCACCAGTTCATAAATACTGAGAGGGGAAGAGGCGGCTGCCAATTTATTTTTTCCCATAGTAGAACAACTACCCCTCTTTCCTTGAGCAAGGCGAGGGAGACTAAAACCCCATTTTTTGGGGCAATCCACAGATAATGTTGGGTGCGCCACATGATATTGGAGCAGCTGTTATATGCCTAGAGGAGATTCAGTGACGTTTAGGAATAAGTAATTACTGAGATTAAACATGGTTGATTTCTCTGGGGGGCAATACTCTTATGGTTTTACTTTTTCCTTGTTTTTCGAATAACGTCAGATAATTTTTGTCAGGAATTGTGGGAAATATCACGAAATTGTGTAGAACTCCCATTCCAAACCTTCTCGAAACCTAACACTCACCCTTTTACTTACTCTGGCCATAAACCACAAACACTAAACACAATCCTACCTTCAACCTATCCATCATTCTGTTATCCATTACATTAACCTTAGACTTACTCTTGTATCCCTTTTGCTAACAAAACATTTAACAAAAACCTTAACTTCAACCATAACACTAAAATTGTTATTTTTTGCCTAAAAATAACACTAGAAATACCCGCATGCTTATATTATCATCAATCCTAACACTGTGGGGATATTATGTGTTTATTATTAGAATTGTGTCAAATTTTGTTTCATGTTAATTTTATGCAATTCTGCAAATTTTGCTGCTGTGAACTTTCGCATTATTTGGCACACCTATTTCTGCTGGAAACATATTCTCCTTGACTCAATGACCACGGCGGTTTATTATGTGACATTTGAATACGAGGTATGCTCACACTCAGTTTTCATGCAAGACACTATGAAGCTGGCATTCTCTGGAACTCTATATATAAAATGTTGTTCTTGGTACTTGATCTGGGTGTACTGAGGTGTAAGAAGGGCTCAAGGGCAACACTGATTCAATGACTTTAGTGATGGACATTCGTAAAAAAGGGGGGCTGGTTCCTTCAGTACTTTGCTCGATTCCAAAGTACAGATAATTTTGACTCTGGTGTTGCATAATTTGGGAAACATGCCCAGCCAGGACTAAGTTACATCTCTCACGCTTCTTTTACTTTTTTTTACCTTCAAATATTTACTATTATTGGGAGGTCTGGTGAAAGTTAAGTGTTTATGCACCAAGCTCATTTGCAATGTCTTTACATTGGTGCTAAAGATATGCTAGGATGCGTTGAGATTCTGTTTTCCCCAAGATTGGCTCACACGTAGACAACCTTAGCTATATTGGTGCGGCTATGCACACCAATAGATCACATATACCTACATCTTTTTCTAATCATCAGTGTATATTGTTTAATGTGGCAAATATCCCATGCTCCTGCGTAGCCAGGCACACGCTCATTCAAGCATCAGTAAATGGAGCGCAGGCCTAGTTTAAATTACGGACGCGATTGTGCGATGCGCTGAAATGAAATCAAGCTCTTTGCTCCACAGTGAATTGGGAAGAAATGCCTCATGAGCAGAAAAAAGCTTCACGTTATGTAACAAGCTAACCTTTTGTTCCAACACGATGTTTCAGATTTGCATAAGAAGTCAGAATTACTCACGGCGATTGAACTGCTGTGATTCAGCCATTCGAGGAACTCTTGAAAACAGCGTTTATTTCGATTTTCTGGTACTTAGTGTTCACAGAGACACAGCTGTCTCTGTGTAGAAATCTACTTCATATGAAGAGGAGGAACTGTGGTGTGCGGGGGTTTGAATGCCCATGTGGCAGCGGCCTTCCTTGTATGCCAGTTCTTTCTACATAATAGCATTTACCGGTTAATGAATGACTTGAATTTTCGGGGAAAAATTGGGTTTTTAATCACACGATACAATCTCACGGCCTTTATTTTTCACCTCCCTTAGCTGCCGTCCGCCCAGCACACATAATCAAAAATAAATCAAAAATAAAATGACCGGAAGAGGAAGCATGAACTTGAGGTACATTTCATAGCCTGAAGAAGTAAGTGCCCTGCATGATCTAGGTCAGTGACTCTTAACCTGTGGTCCGAGGCCCCTTTGGAGTCTGTGACGCCTCTCAGGGGGTCCGCAGCTGCTTAGATAGTTGATCAAAATGTAAAAGATTAACAAGGTATATGGCAAAAAATTAAGTTGGCATCCTCAGACTGATTAACGGAAACAATGCAAGTGTATCATGCACAATATAGTAAGTAGGATGGATGATCTCATTTGAGTTTAGAAAAGCTGCATCCTTCTTATTAAAATAAAATTTCAGATTTTTTCCTATTTGTGAATTAAATATTTCATCATTAACGTGTTTATTTGGTGAATGCTTATTTCTATTTTTTCCTGTATTATTTTGTGGTCCAAATCATTGAAATTGCTTAGGCCGGGGTCCCTGGATTTCAATAATTATTCAATGGGTTACCCAGAGTCCAATAATGATTAAGTGGGGGCCCCCGGATTCCAGTAATGATTAAGTGGGGGTCCACAGAAGTTAAAAAATGAAGACCTACTGATCTAGGTGACATCTGCTTTGAACTTATACCTCTGATGTGATGCAACGTCAATGGAAGCGATTTAGCAAAACAAGAAATGAATTTCTTAGCTACATCTCCCAGCATGACTGGTGACCAAAAGGGAAGGTACCAGGCCCGAGTTACTGATTTAAGCCAGAATCATCAACCTTTCATCAGGAGGAAAATGCACATGAAAACGCATTATGTTTTACTTGATGCATTTCCACACCTTGCAAACCTTAGAATCGTGCAGGTTAGTAACAGCCAACAGTCATACAACTTGTGACATCTGAATAGGGAGAACATGAAGACATAAGATAGAATATAATTGTTTTTCAGGTCATCTTACCCCAAAACATAGATTCAAAAGACCTAACATTTCCAAATACAAGATTAACTTTTTTAAATATATAATTGAAACTCATTGCAAACCTTTGGTCTAATCCATAAAACAATAATGATTAATTAGTTATTAACTTGCTTTGTCATATGCCATTTCTTAAAATGATAATTAAATGAATCCTTCAGGAGTAGAAGTACGTTTTGTTTCATAGCAATTGATTTTATATGCAGATATATTTCTAAAGTGTCCCACAAAATGTAATAGTGTAGGGATTAAATTTGGTGAAGCTTTAGTAGTATATGTGTATCCTCCACGTACCTAACCTCGGTGTACTCTAAGGGGCGGCTCCACCGCTAAGGCGGAGGAGCTTCGCCCCACAGGAAAAATAAAATGATAATAACATCATGTTTATTTATTTATTTATTTTGAAGGTTTTATATAGCGCGAACAAGAACCTTGCGGGTATCAGAGCGCTTTACAGGAAATATGTAAGAAACAGATACAAATATAGAAAAATATGGGTGAGTCTAATACACAGTAATAACTAATACAAGCTAGCAAATAGATTATACTGATATATAAGTAGTTCAAGTAAATTTGGCCATGAGAATAGATTTCACTTCTTTTTTGAAAGAGGCAGTAGAAGGGTTCTGTCTTGTTTCTGGGGGCAAAGCATTCCAGATCCTGGGAGCCATTCCTGAGAAGGTCCGGTTGTAAGTTTTCTTCTTATCATTTTATTTTTCAGTACTCCTATGTAGGGGCGGGGCAGGCTGGACTGCCCACAGAGCAGCGGGTGGAGCGGTGGGCACTCTCTTAAGTGCTGATGACGGTTTAGCCGTCCGTAGTCGGTTGGCCAAACTGCCTTGCGCACTTGGCATGTTCTCCACCGGGCTGTGTTGCACAGCCTGGATGGAGAACATGCCCAGGCTCTCAGTCCCCATCTGAACACCGAACCAGGGTGCTCAGACCAATCACGATGCTGCTATCAGCAGTGTCGTGATTGGCTAGGGGAGTCTGGAAGCCTGGGTGCTTCCTGTTCCTGCGTCGAAGGAAGAAGAAGAGGATGGAGGAGAAGCAGCAGCCAGCAGGTAAGTTTAATTTTTTGGTTTTCCTTTTATTTTTTTCTTTATTTTTTTAACACCCCCCCCTCTCCGTGTCACCACTATTGCCCTATAGCAGCCGCTACTGACTCTAATCCAAATAAAGCAACCTCTTCTGCTCCTTAACTATTAGAGATGAAGTGACAGCTTGTGGCTGATCATACACATAACACATTAAACTTACGAACAAGTTTTTAAATTGCAGGGAAGAGCCTATCCTAAAACCAACCATACTTTTGAAATAGCCTAAACAACCCTTCCGCTTTTCAAGAGATAAAAGTCCTCAAAAGTACATTTAACTCATATTAATTTAACTATAGTTATAGTTTAAAGAGTACTCTTGGAAAAAAATATGTAATTCAAGTCTTGATAAAGAATCAAGTGACGTCAAAAGGATGTATACTCATGAACTGTGAAATTCAGAGTCTTCAAGACAGCAATGGCCAGGTGATGGGCAAATAATTTATCCACAGACGTTCTGGCTAATGAGTTACCTAATTTTCTCATCACACGTTAGACCACGATGCAATCCGAAGGTAAATCATAAACATTCAAAGTAGATTCATCAACACTAAAATATGCTTGAAAATAGAATAAATGAGAGTTCTCATCTATAAGAAAATATATAGACCTTATATTATAGTTGGTGTATTCATTTTTACCTTTTCTAAAGAAATTAAATAAATTTGTCAACCACCGAGTAACTGATATAAAGAATAAGAAGGCAATGCTAACACCATAAAATCTAATGAAATATGGGATGTATTACTAGACATACTAAACAAGTGTTCTGCATAATGTTAAGTGTCAGCAAAATGTTGTAATGTATGGGAAGTAGCGGAGAAGAAATATGGAATAATTGAAAAACTAGGAAACAGAACTGGTTAATGTTATATATCTAAGTGCAATTCTAATATATAAAATGTTCATCATATTGGCAACCTAGTGGTCTGCAACCACAGGTATCTGCTTGTTGTCTGCAGCCTGTGTGTACTGAGGCAAATCATGTGAATATGTCTCCCAAAACGCCAAAAGGTGTTCTGTAAGAAACAAATTTACATTATTTTAGAAAAGCCACCACATTTGTCCCATGGATCCAACCCCTCAAGTTTTGGTTGCACCATTCATCCAGCTTCCCCATGTTCCTCAGTCTCCTTCAAGGTGAGCCACCACGGGTCAGGAATCTGACTTAACCCTTTAATCAGTACATCTTTCAACTTCAGATAATTGTGTCTAACATTTACTACCAACAGTGGCATAAAGCAAATGATGGGGCCCCCTGCAGAATGTGATGAGGGGCTCCCGAGTCTCGAATATCTCACAGATGTACATTGGCCTTGGGCTGAATGGGGGCTGCCTGAAAGGCTGAAGGCACCCTGAAGAGCTGGGGGTCCCCCAGAGATGCAGCATCCTACACTACCATCCTGACAACAAACTCTATTAAAACAGCCGTAACTCTGAGAGGCAAACTTCAGAGCCTCTAACTTCAGGTGCTATTTTGTAAACTCATGAACTTTATTCTTTTTCTTTCCCTCACTTGCAACATGGAACAGCCACAGAGCTCCTCCGCACTGTCTATCTCCTCCTCTGCTAGCTTAGCCTGCTCTACCATCATCTCTTCATCTCTAGTTTCTTAACTTGGAGCCTCATTTCTTCTAGGGGTCATAGAGATTGCGGGGATTGAGGGACTTAGTTATTTGAGGTGCCAAGCTTCGGATGTGTCTCAAGAAGGCTTACCACTGGGTTCAACCTGAAACCTTAACGAAAATCATAGCAGTGTAACTTTCTTACTCTATGCTTTAGTAGTCCCAACTTACACTTCTCCGTCAGTGCCTCATCATTCATGGCCTACAACTCACTTTCCTCAATTTCCACAATCTTACCCATTTCTGAAGGTGTTAATAACAGCTGAATTTCTGAACAATAATGCATTCCCTTAGGCTCACAATCAGATGACGCCTCTAGTCCCCAAAGTCAGACTTCGACTCCACAGTCTGGAGCTGCAGGAGTCCAAAAGCCCTCAATACATTTGGATGCTAGAGGTCCTTTCTGGCAAGGGCTCCCAGGAATGTATTTGCAGTGTAAAGGTGGTCTTACTAATCCTCTTTGACTCTTTGAGTATGAGTGGGTGAACAGGGATGTGGCATACAACACCGAACAACACAATTATCGTAGTTGCAACAAACTTGTCAAAGTCCAACCAGAGTTGTAAGTATACAACAATTCAGTTATCGCTAAGGAATATTTAAATATATTTACAGTGCAAATGGTAAGTGAAATGGTAGAAAATATACTTAACATTGAATGAAACACAAAACATTAGAAAAACAAGCAAGACTGGTTGTGTACACTATACACTGCTTATAATCAGTAGATGATCACCAATACTAGCACAATGTTGCAACGAAAAGCACATTAACAATACAATTACTGAAGAGATGGTGAGATTAACCAATGCTTACAAGCAACACAGTCATCGCGATTACTAGTTTACCACAATCAATTCACTGCAAAATGGAGGGTTTGCAATCCTTTCAAAATTGATGTCTTAAGGAGAGTGGGAGGAACCTATGGAGCCCACATCTCTGAGTCAGGCAATTTATAATCTGGCTTTTCCCTACGTTGGATAAATCTCACATACCTACTGCAATATACAGATTTATATAATAAGTCAGGCAAAGTCAGTACATCGAATAAATAAACATTAGTTTTTAAGCTTTTAAAAATACAAGCAGATAGGCAAAAGTACACAATTTTGTAGAGATATAGTAACACTCCTTTATTTTCTTATTTACTCTTTTTCAGACAACATGTGTTTTGCACCCTAGAGGTGCGCAGGACTTTAACATTTTTAAGGCTGCAATTGTTATACAAGTAGGGAATTGAAAATATAATTAAATTTCAAATAAAAATTCGATTAATTGTGGTTGATAGGAAGAATCCCTGAAAGTCAAAATTCAGTTATAGTTACTGCAAAGTAGTGTACATCTCATGAGTTTCCCTCTGTGTAAACACTGCAAACGTGATAATTGGTGGGAATGGCTGGTGGTGTTCGAGGTCCAGGGATATAGTAGGTGTTAGGAATGGGGGTCTCTAGCTGGCAGTGACTTGCACCCTGTCCAAGTAGGGACCCTTCCTTCTAGTCAGGATAAGGGAGCTACACACCTAAAATAACCCCTGCTCACCCCCTTGGTAGCTTGGCACGAGCAGTCAGGCTTATCTCAGAGGCAATATGTAAAGCGTTTGCACATAACATACAGTAAGAAAGTGAAAACATTCCAAATGACACCACACCAGTTTTAGAAAAATAGCCAATATTTCTCTGTGTAAACGAAGACCAAAACGATATAAATCCAACATATAGTACTCAAGATACGAATTTTGCAAGAATAAGCTTAAAATACAGAACCTTCATGGCCTCGGGAATAACAAATCCACAGTTCAGGCCCACCGCATGGTCGCAGGCCAGCTACGGTGTCAGGAAGACCCGCAAACAGTACCTTTGGAAATGTAGGGCGTTGTGTACCTTGCAATGAGCTCTGATGAAGTGGCGGCATCGGCATAGGCAGGCGTCGGTTCTGGAGGTCGGTGCAGGAATCATTGGGCCCTTGAAGTCACATGCATTGCAGACCGAACTCCATGAGGTTGAATTCAGGAGTGCTAGCGTTAGTGCTTTGATGAGAAGCAGGATGATGCGGAGTGCGGTGCCTACAGATCACGGTGCTGGCAGCAGTTCTGTGACAGCTTTGTCAGTGTGACCATGGCAGTGGTTTGAAGTGGGGCGATGCGACATAGGGTGTCCACAGGTCATGGTGCAGGCAGCATCGTCGTCATGGCTGAAGCGCTGTCGTCAGTAGACCCAAGGTTGCGATGCGAAGCAGTGGTGTCGGTTGACGAGGCTGGAGTTGATGGCGCCAACGTCGGTGGACCACGGCTGCGGTGTGGGACGGAACGATGCTTTGTGTACCTCACGAGCGGTGTCCACAGGCCACGGTGCAGGCACTGGCGTTGATGTCATCGTGGAGCATCATCATCCAGGGCGGCATGTGAAGCAAGGTGTGGTGCCCACAGGCCACAAGCAGCGGCATCAGTGACAGCATCGTGTGGCGGCATCGGTGAGACCAGGGTTGCGTTGTGAAGTGGGGCGATGCTCCGGCCAATGCCTTCAGGTCACGGAGCTGGCACCGGCATTGTTGATGGCGTGGTAGTTGTTTTTCTTTTGTTGCAGCACAAAACACACAGATTCCAGTGATGGCAGATGAATTTGAAATCTTTGATATTCCTGAGACTTCCAACAGGAGGCAAGCTCTACTTCAAGCCTTGGAGAAACTCAGGAAATAAAGTAATAAGTTGCAGAAAGTTCAGGCCAGTCCTTTCACTGCCCAAGACAGAATCAGCAAGAAGCAGGCTGACACAGCACAGCATATAGCAAAGTGGAAGTCCCTCCTGACAGCTTTTCCAGCTCTTCTTCTTGGCAGGTTCCTTAGTCCAAAAGAGTTTTAAAGTTGTGGGATCAGATGCCCAGTACTTATACCACTTTTAGTCTTTGAAGTTGGCAATATTCAAAGAAAAGTCTTTCTTGCCTTACTAGAACCCGTTCTGTCCTCCCTGGTCCAGCCACACTACAGGGGGTGGAGACAGCATTGTGAAAGGCAGACACAGCCCTATTCAGGTGTCAGTGATAACTCCTCCCACCACTCTAGCTCCGAAAGACCCATTAGGATATGCAGGGCACACCTCAGCTCCCTTTGTGTGAGCGTCTGGAGTGAATGCAAAAACAGCCCCTGTCAGTCTAAACCAGATGTAGATTCCACAGGCAGGCACAGATTGGTTACGCAAGAAAATGGCCACTTTCTAAAAGCGGCAGTTTCAAACGTGCAATTTAAAAACCATCTTCACTGAAAGGTATATTTTGTAAATTGTGAGTTCAAACATCCCAAACTCCAACTTTCTATCATCTGCCAATGGGAATCTGCATTGGAAAGGTTTTTCCAGCCAGACCCCGTGTTAACCTATGGAAGAGATAGCCTTCAATCGTGAAAAACGAAATGCAGAGTAGTTCACTACCAGGAAATGTAAAAGCACCCCACTACATGTCCTATCTTTTTAGTATAATAACAAAATGAGAACGAGTCTTCTACCTTTTTGGCTAATGTTCCTACGACCACTTTCTCATGATTTTCTAGGTACGCTGCCTTGGAACCCACAGGGTGTTTTAAAAGAACTCTCACTCATCTACCTGGTAGGTGACATGCTTCATCATTGGGTTCCCACTCTGGTCGCCGAATGCTTCCAGGGTGTACTGCGACGCCTGATTACAGCGGAGCTGGTTTTTTTGGGGGGGGATTTGTGATTGTGAGTGTGTTAGGGAAAGGTGCAGTTTTTTTTAAATTGGCTCGAGATTTCCCGTCACTATATGTGAAGTTTTAATGGTGGAAGTCTCGGTCAATGTTAAAAGCAGTGGTGGATAGATGTGGGATATTAAGTTAATCCCACTTGTCCTCAGTGTGGTCTACATGTTTCAGCCATCTTCTTTTTATGCCTCTCAGGATCAGTGAGGCTTTCGTCAGGGCCCAAATCAGAAAAATGCATGCGCACTATGGCATGCAAGGATGGTGTGTGTGGTTTGGACTTACAAACCCATGCGCTTGTCAGGAAAAACACCTTTTGCGTTTCCTCCTGTAAGAAGTAGTTATGAGAAAATGACATTAGTGACATATAGGTATGATCTGTTTGAAGCCAGATAGTTTCCTTCTTCTCTGGTTCCTTATTATGACCATTTGTCTCATCTATTTCGCATATATTTAGTATCATTACCTTTGGTGTAGTGTTTGAAAAAAAGTATACATATATTAGCACATCTGTTGGTTTTTAACAAACAAGACAATACACAATTATAACATTTTTTTATTCTGAATCAGGGTTCTTTGTTTTCATCTTCGTATCTTTGCTGTGAGGCAATCTCTGTTTTGCACAACCCTACATGCAATTGCCCGCTCTCTTGCAGCACTTGTGGCTTATAGAATTTTTCATATTGTGCTTTAAGTGAAGCCTGATGCGTGAATTTAGAATAATCTGGCTTTTTTTTTATCAACCGGCAGCGCCATTCACCATAGCGTGCCTCATGCAGTGCACCCTTGCACATAAAAAAAGGATTTTTTGTAAATGAGGTGCTCTGCGCTCATGTACAAAATATAAAAGACAAACACTTGATGGGCGGAATGCAGAACAAATCAAAACATTCACCCCCAGTCAAGAGATCTGGGTTAAATTCATCATGCTTTTGCTCACCATGCCACCCCAGTCTAGACCTGGCCATATGCAAATCAGTATTGACCCTGTGCCTCATGGGAACAGTCCAGCCTGAACTGCCAAGCCAGGTCCTCCGTGGACCGGAAACAAGCATCCTAGGACCAGTTTTGAGGTTTCACCCCTCATCAGCCAGGATAGCTTGAATCCAGTGGCACACTGAGCCCGGGACCCACGTCTGGGCATACCCGGCGCACTTAGGGCGAGGAAGCAAAAGACAAACAATTGATGTACGGAATGCAGAACAAATCAAAACATTCACCCCCAGTCAAGAGATCTGGGTTAAATCCATCATTCTTTTGCTCACCATGCCACCCCAGTTTAGACCTGGCCATATGCAAATCAGTCTTGACCCTGTGCCTCATGGGAACAGTCCAGCCCGAACTGCCAAGCCAGGTCCTCCCTGGACCGGGAACAAGCATCCTAGGACCTGGCCTGGCAGTTCGGGCTGGACTGTTCCCATTGGGCACCGGGTCAAGACTGATTTGCATATGGCTGGGTTCAAACTGGAATAGCATGGTGAGCAAAAAAACAATGGATTTAGGCCCAGATCTCTGTACTGGGGTGAATGTATGACATTGTTCTGCATTCTGTCCATCATTTGTTGTTTTTGCACATATACAAAATGTGGCAGACTGAGCTTATCACCGGCATATGTGTGTGTTTTCAAAAACCTCACACTGCTAATAAAATAGATTTATGCATATTGGGGATGGACTCGTTCATGACAGCGGTATGTTATACATAGAAAAAGAACTAACTTCACGGTGGTAGCTTCTCGCTACCTGGGATGGTCCGAGGGGTGGACCTTAAGATCAAGATGATCTACGACAACTACGAAAACCATGACCTCCACACCGCTCCTGCTCCCCCTCCAAGCGACACCAACCGACAAACCCTGCCGTTGGACGCCGCTCACAGCAGAAGACACCTTGAGGACCATGAAAAGCATCCACTCCGGGACACCCTTGCCTAACCCCACATCTTCCACAGAGCTACCTCGGCAATCGCACCCGAACTACGTCAGACGATCAACTGCTCCCTCAAGACTGCCACCTTCCCCGATGACTGGAAACGCGCTGAGGTCAACCCCTCCTGAAGAAACCCTCCACCGACCCGACGGACCTCCAAAACTTCAGTCCCATCTCCCTGCTTCCATTCGCAGCCAAAGTCATCGAAAAGGCCGTCAACACCCAGCTAGCAAACTTCATCAATGCCAACAACATCCTGGACATCTCCCAATCTGGATTCCGCAGCAACCACAGCACCGAGACCACCCTACTCGCTGCCACTGATGTCATCCGCTCCCTCCTCGACTGGGGCATAATGGCAGAACTCATCCTCCTGGACCTCTCGGCTGCTTTTGACACCGTCTCACACTGCACCCTAGTCACAAGACTCTACGACACTGGCATCTGCGACAAGGCCTTCGACTGGGTATGCTCATTCCTCACCGGCAGAACCCAGCGAGTCAGACTCCCGCCCTACCTCTCTGAACCGACAGAGACCAACTGTGGAGTGCCCCAGGGCTCCTCCCTCAGCCCCACCCTCTTCAACATCTACATGGCCCCCCTCGCAACCATTGTCATGAACCACGGGCTCAACATCATCACTTACGCCGATGACACCCAGCTTATCCTCTCCCTCAACAACGAACCCAACATCACCAAACTCAACTTCCAAGAACGGATGAAAGCCGTCGCCACCTGGATGAAGAACAGCTGCCTGAAACTCAACTCAGAGAAAACAGAAGTCCTCATCCTTGGCTCCACCCCCTCCGCATGGGACGACTCCTTGTGGCCCCCGCACTAGGAGATCCCCCAACCCTGACAAACCACACTCAAAACCTCGGCATCATACTGGACTCTTCGCTCACAATGAACCGCCAGATCAACGCCGTATCCTCGACCTGCTTCAACACCTTCCGCATGCTTCGAAAGATGTTAAAATGGAACCCATCCAAATCCAGAAAAACCATCACGCACACCCTCATCAGTAGCAGACTAGACTAGGGCACGCGCTCTACACCGGAATCAACAAGAAACTCCTTCGCAAACTCTAGACCGTACAGAACGCCACTGCCAGACTAGTCCTCGCCATCCCCCATCGCAGCCACATCACCCAACATATCAGCGATCTCCACTGGCACCCACTTGAAAGAAGAATTACCTTCACGCTCCTCACCCATGCATACAAGGCCCTGCACAACACCAGACCAGTATACCTGAACAACCGCCTCTCCTTCCACGCACCCAAAAGACACCTCTGATCAGCCGACCTCTCTCTAGCCACCATCCCACGCATCTACAGGACCAGAACGGGAGGAAAGTCCTTCTCCTACCTCGCAGCCAAGGCCTGGAGCAACCTCCCCCTCCACCTCTGGCAAGCTCCCACACTTTCCCAGTTCAGGAAGGACCTCAAGACCTGGCTCTTCCGTTGACCCCAGCACTCAAGAAGCCACCCCCCCCCCATCGCCTTGAGACCCTCATGGGTGAGTAGTTGCGCTTTACAAACCCTAATTGATTGATCGATTGATTGACCCTGTTGTCACACTCTATAGATTGTGAGAGGAAAAGTTACTTAAAGAGTATTATCCTCTGTGCTTCGAGTCAGTCTCTGCCCATTTCCATAGTGCCCACTTACTTCATCAGGGCGTTTCACCCTCCATTGTACCTGCCCCACCTCGGTAGTCCTGCATCTTTTGGACTGCCTTGGGTTTTCTTCTTAAATAAGGATTTTGTTAGGTTTCCCCGCTCAGCGGTGGTTGTGTGGATCAGTGCTCATCCTGAAGGGGGCGGGGATTGACCCCTGTGCGTGCATGCATGTGATGGGCATGCCATCATCAAGCGTCCTCTTCCTTACTCGGGTGCCGTCCAAGTAGATACTATGTTTATTGTTTACATTCGTCGTTGTCAAGGATACTCTGGGATTTTGTTTTTTGTTTTAACGAAACCAGCTGTGCGTTTTGCTTTTTCCACAAATTTCCTGCAGTTAAATATATTTATTTTCCTTTTTTTGCTGTGTATTAAAACTTCTTCTTTTAAATATTATCTTATTGTGTTGAGTCTTCTATGCTCTTTTATCCATGGTTCGTACCAACCGTCACTAGATATGCTGAGACCTGCGTTCTGTGGATACATCTCTGTTGCCTGACTTAGTTGGATTTTTTGGGCATATTTTTAAGTTATTGTCCTAAATGTGATGTCCCCCTAAATCTTGGGAATTTTTTCATATTTGTCGTTATCAGCTACTAGTTGTGTGTTCTATGTCTGATCTCTAGGGTGTACGTTCCATATAAGTGTCTTGCAAGCCCATTTGATACTTTGTAGCTTCTTTATTGTTATGAGTTTTTTCGGGTATCTGTGCTCAAGTAGGGTCATACCACACATACCATCCTTGCATGCCATAGTGCTGAAGGAAGTGACCCGATTAGGGCCACACGGGTCACTCGCGACCACCTCTCAGCCTTCCATACAAATGAAGAGTCGGTCAGACAGTAGAGAATACAAACCAAAGTTATTTATTAGTATACGCTCGAGCGGAGTCCGGTCTGACCAGCCTCCTCAGATTGCGTCAGAGGGACTGACCCCCGTCCACATAACACCACCAGATATACATTTCCAGCATCCCTAGAGACCCGCCCAGACTGGAATTTTCCTGTCTCAGAGCTAACGAACAATGGTGGTACAGAAAGATGAGCTACCGTCCTGAGACTGGGTACATGCTATCTTAGTTTCAAGGTTATTCTGCCCGTGCCCGTCTCTCTGAGAGTGGGAGCAGGCCTACATAATGAGAAAGGAATGCAAAACAGAACAATCTATTCATTAGTGCAGCGAAGCTCAACCTTGAACACTAAAGAGAAACAATCGAGGCTGCTTTCTCTTGAGGCAAGCAATGTAAGACAGAAGCTTAGTTTCTATCATGGTACAAAATGGCGGCTGAATACAAAATGGTGCCGTAAATGCTAACTTAACTCACACCATGCTACAAGGAGGCGGCAGAACACGTTTTCCAGTTCAACAGACCCTCCTCTTAGCATTTGCTAACAATTATGTCTAATGCTATGACTAAGAGACCAAAAACTGCTCATATACTAAGAAGACCACTATTACATGCTAAAGCAAACATTAGCAATATTCAAAAATACCCTCATCAATGGACATTAGGTCATGGACAGCCTGCATTATCATGGCCGAAGACTTAGAATCAGATATTGGGGCCTTTGGTGTGGGTGTCATTTTTCCACCACAGTAAGCACAACAAGCAGGGAGAAAATGTACACATAGGCAACATGTGAAGATGACGCCTGCAACCACTATCAGGAAGATAAGAATTTTCCACCCCCAGGACGCTATTAAAGCCCAGAACCAACCAGAAAGACTCCAGGTACCGTTCTCTTGGTGGATGTCAGATGCAAGCCTATGCAACTTCTGTATAGCAGCATATACATTAGGGGCGTGGTCTGGGATGTAAGCACAGCAACTGCTGCGATGACACGACAGGCCCCTCCCCTATCAGCAAGGATGACGTCTAACACCATCCTGTTTTGTAAAGCAACAAGCCTCGTAGCCTGGAGCTCAGCTGTAATATTTGTCAAAATCCCTGCTGTAGTATTAATGACCCCTTCCACAACCCTGGTAAGTCGACGAATGTCGAGGCTATTGGACATAAAGCCCCAAAAGGGAAAAATACCCTTCATAGCATCTGTAAACTGCTGCAGAGTGGTGTCTGTCTGGTCTATGTCTTCTGTGTTAATGACCCTCCTAATTCGGGACAAATGGACACTCCTACGCTGCAATTGATGGTCCTTGTGATAATTGGACGGTGCTATGTACACTGGGGGAAGGAGGAAAGAGAGGTAGCACACACCAGACCATCCCCTAGGAAGCCAAATATAAGCTTGTGATCCACAAACAAAATAGACATTATGCGGTGGGAGCAAAGGTGGGCTGTTATTCGTGCTTAATGTATAAGTGTAGTTGCAATTACTCTCACCCACTTTCACCTTCCCAAGCCCTTGAACACAGAATCCAGCTATAGTGTTAACTACTGGCACTGGTATTGCCTCATCCTGAGTATTATTTCGCATTTGGAACGAATGAAAGTATTCAGTAACATTAAATCCCTGGAAATCCAACATTTCATTTTGAAGCCATGATACATTTTTCTCTCTTTCATATACATTCATGCAGGCTTTTGGGGATAATGTGTCAGGGGTCCCTTGTTCTCCCGGTGTAAATCCTTGGTGGACACATATATATTCTAGCACAACATCATAATCAGCAGATGTCATATTCATAGCACAAGAATGATAATGAATGTATACCATGGAGAACAATTCAAACCAACCCTCGCAGCTGCCTAGATAAGACATAGGCAGCGACAACAGGCTGTCACTCTTATGTGTAACAGAAGGGAGCAGGCCACAAATCCAGCAGTTTGTAACATTAGATGTATCATGGGCCTGATGAAGAGTTTGCAAAAATACATTGTCAACATATGTTTTTCTGTGTTCCCCTTTATGGGGGGCTAAAGTAACAAACGTATGCTCAGGGGGAACAGGTGTTGTACCAATAAAAGAGTGCACAGGCTATTTCTCCTCTAGGAACCATACTATTCCAAGAACTGTTATCAGGGAAATCAGAACAATTACTATGAAGACTATTTTACTCCTTGTAGACCAACTAGACCAACCAGATGCGTTCTGACCGTAACGTGGGGTTGTAAAGGGCTGCTCCTCCTCACTAATTGGGCGACCAAATGGATACATTGCAACCAGAGGAGAGGACATATAATGGAGCCAATAACAAAAGGGCAAAAGAGGGGCAAGTGTTCCCAGCGTCCGTCAGAGTCTCGCTGGCAGACTCCTATTGTTCATCAATTGTTGGCGCTGTTGAGCACTGGCGGTGGAGCTGTCGGACCAGCTCTTGAGGAATCCCACGTCGCACAGGATGAGGCACCCCCCTTCCCAGGGGAGCACACTCGAGCAATCCTGTCCAATGTCCGAACAATGCACCAATCTCGTCTGTCCCTATGCTACTGTGGCCTGACTTATCGAGTCCATCCCTGCTAATCTGACTTTTCCTTTGGTGCACTGTTCCTCCGTCGGGGCAGCAGATTATACCTAGCTACTCCAGGGACAGAGGGGTCTGCAAACAGGGGCTCAGACACAGAGGGGTCAATGGACTGAGTCTCAAGCACAGATGAGCCAGCATACTGAGGTTTGTGAATGGCCCTGATCTCAGGAGGCACTGCTTCGTTCAACACTGCGTCATTTTCTTTCTCCGTTTGTGCCCACGTCAGCCGAGCATCCGAGAAAGGAACAAAACGGGGCACTTACTTGTTTCGGATCACCTACTCCATCGAGTACCCACTGATCGTAGGGTAAAGGGAGAGGGACCTTGATACAATGCTGAAAGTAAATCCAATTCTTTCGGCCGGCCACCTTCACGGCTGTGCGAGTAGCGAGGAGGACTTGCGTTGGCCCCTTCCAGCACGGCTCCAAACTGCCTTTCCTCTGAAAATGCCTCGTCAGCACATAGTACCCAGGCCAAATGTCATGGCCTGGCCCCTCGGGAGCTGGTGGCAGGGCTTCATGGATCTGTTGGTGAATAGAACGCAAGCTTATAGTCAACTCATACAAGTAATCCACTAGCAAAGGGTATTCAATGTCGGAGAATCAACGAGGTCACGGGACGCCCCAGACATTTGCCGGACGCCCAAACACAACCTCCTACGGGGACAGCCCTGTCCTACTGTGAGCCGTAGCTCTTGTAGACAAAAGAGCTAATGGTAAAGCATCTGGCCACTGCAATCCTGTGCTCTCCTGAATCTTTGCCAGCTTCACTTTGAGAGTACCGTTGTACTTCTCAACCAGACCTGCTGACTGGGGATGGTTTGCAGCGTGGAATTTCTGTTTAATGTGCAAACCATCACACACCACCTGGATAACCTTTGAGTTGAAGTGGCTTCCGTTGTCACTCCAAATTAAACGGGGCAAACCGAATCGAGGGAAGAACTCCTTCAGGAGTGCCTTCGCCATGGCTGTATTCTCTTTAGTGGGGTAAGCCTCAACCCATTTACTGAATGCGCAAACAACCACCAATACATATTTCAGATTATTGATAATTACCAGGGGGTGCAGGGGTGCCCTTTCCAGGATTATACATCATGCACACCATACAGTACTTGACTAGATGAGCAGCAACCTTGGGAATGTTGTCGTTCTGTCATACAGGATCTAATACTTTACAGATACATTTTGCACTAATGTGGGTTGGCCCATGTGCCATTGTGACTACAGGTAGGTCATATGCATCTGGTAACATCCATCTCTGTTTCCTTGACTTATCCATCAAACATCCGTCTTCATCTAAGCGTGCTGTGCTCTCCTGCCATACTGCTAACTCCTCAACCGTTGCCTCATTCTGAATTTCTTTCACATTGTCTATGTTAGACGTCAGGTTTCCTCTACCCTGTCAGTGTTATAAATCTGTGAACTACATCTCCCATAATGCCTCAGAAAGGTGTGTTGATTTTGTGCTTTCCCATGCTGCACAGGGACCTATCAGCTGACAAGCACAGCTTATAAGCAGTGAGCACCCGATCCATGGTGCTTGGCTTTACTTCCTGTAGGGACCACGCCCTTTACCTGTTTGGATTTCCACGGTCTTTCTTGTTCCCGGTATCCGCGATCTACCTTTGCCTTGGAAACACCCTTTCTACCGCAAGCGCGAGGAAGCGCTGTGAATAACCTCTGCTTATCGCCTCAATCAGCGCCAGGACTCACAATTCTCACCTGGATCCCATTACGGAGACAAGCGCGAGGACGCGCTGTTCCCTTTACCGCACAAACACCAGCTCGAGGACGTGCTGTTTTTTTTTTCCTTTCTATTTTGATTCCTGATCTTAAGCGCGAGGAGGCGTTGTTGGAATTCTATTTTTGGTTTCTATGCACAGAGCGAGGGGCTCTCATACACCGCCTTTTACAAATCCATAAACGAAACCATCGTCGAAGCGCGAGGACGCGCTGCTCACTATTGCTTTACTTCTTTTTTTGTTGTTGTTCTGATCTCAAGCGCGAGGAAGCGCTGGATGTACTTTATCATTATTAGCGCACTTTCACCGCCAGCAGATCCTGCCTAAAGACTATAAAAGCCGCTAGTGCGACTAAGTGCTGCAGTACTTCTTTTTTGGCATTTCTGTGACTTTGCGGTGGTAGAGCCACGTGAGTACTTTTTACTTTGAAGTGACTTTTATCCAAATTAGAGGTGGTGTCTGCGTATGCCGTTGTGGAGAAACGGGTGGCAAATCAATCTCCTCCAGCCTCGAGGATTCTTTAGTTTCTACTTCCTTTTGTTTGGGATTTGATATGAACACTCCTTACAAGTCTCATCGTAATAATTTCCTTCGTGAGTATGTGAAAGTACACTGTCCACACCTAAGCATGATATAAGATAACCAGTGGTTTAAATATAGAGTTTTCTTTAACCTGCCCTTTCTTCTTATCTATTACTGCAGGTTCTTTTTTATCTACTGAGACGCCCTATCTGCCTCTGTGTCCTGTTCTGGAAGTTCCCTGGTGGTCCCTCCCTGTTTCCTCGCTCCCTGGGGATACTGCTCTACCCTTCTGAGTCTATTAACAGAGGGAGACTGTATCTCAGGGGAGAGGAGAGATTCTATCTTCGCTCCTGTGGATATTGGTATTTCTGCTTTGGGACCCTAGACCGCGACAGAAAGCCAAGCCCCACGGTTATATTATCCCCTGAGCGAAGATGAACACGGGAGCCTCATTTGATACCCTTATGGATGACTCCCTATCCCTTGAGACACCACAACCCACTATGAATGAGTTAGCAGCAGCAGTTATAAACTTACAAGCAGAGCTTAGAGTACTGAAGGGGGAAAATCAGCGTCTAGTCTCTGAGTTAGATATAATGAAAACACAAAAACAGACTGAAGCTGGAGTGGCTGTCACTAATCCCAAATTCAAAAAGAGCTACATACAGCCAGCGCATTTCCAGGTCCCCCTTCTGCCTCTACCTCAGAGCCTGTAGTCTCTCCCCCTTCTCCAGTTAGTGTGACAGTTGTAACACCTCCCCTGACCCCTTTAGCGATGCCTGAGAGATTCAGTGGAGATACTAGCAAGTACGGGGTGTTTATGAACCAGTGTCACCTCCAGTTTTTATGTAGAGCTTCCTCATTTCCGGACGACGCGGCAAAGATAGCTTTTATTATTTCATATCTCAGTGGGAATGCTGCTCTTTGGGCGGTGCCTCTTGTACAGAATGACGACCCCATTTTATACCACCTCCCACAATTCAAAGAAAGAATGAGAAGCCTCTTTGCCCGTCACTCTTATATGCAGGCTAGCGACAATGAACTGCTGAGTCTCAAACAAGGTTCAGGGGATCTGTTAACGTACATCACCACCTTCAACAGGTTAGTGACTGAAACGCAATGGCCTGAAGAGAAGAGAACTTCTTTATTCTACAGAGGTTTAAAAGACGAACTGAAGGATATATTGTCTCAAATAGTGAACCCGCCTGAAGATTGTCCTTCGTTCATAGACCTAGTTGTCAAGTTAGACCATAGATTAATGGAAAGAAAAGGAGAAAAGTCCAAGGGGGAATACACCCGTCTTTTTTTTGCCAAAAGCGAGAAGAAAGAAATAAAGGATACTAGTGAGCCCATGCAGATAGGGGGAGTTAGAGGACCGCTAACTGTGGAAGAACGTGAAAAACTAAGGAAAGTAAATCTCTGTCTTTACTGTGGCAAGGGTGACCATTTCGCTAGGGAATGCCTTGTCAAACCCAGATTACCCCTGAAAACCACAGCGAGCAGAATGGGTGCAGCTATGTATTCGGAAAACTGAAGGACTTGGAGAGTACAGAGGTCGCTCTTCCAAGTCCTGCTCCCATTCAGATCTCACACTTCTTGGCTAACACGATGGCTTTAGTGCCTAAACACTTCACCATTTCAGTGGTAGTTATATTGCCGTCACAACATAGAAAGACTATGCCCATATTATTAGATTCTGGAGCAACAGGAAACTTCCTAGATATCTCATTGGCCAAGACGCTCGGGATTGAATTTGTTCCAAAAACTCGACCTGAAAAGGTAAGAGCTGTTGATGGAACTGAATTATCCTCTGGATTAATCACCTATCAAACCCCTGAACTTGTAATGATGTGTGATAACGGACATGCTGAATCTATTTCATTTGACCTCATTAACACCCCCAACTTTGGTGCCATTCTTGGAGTCCCGTGGCTACAGCTACATAATCCGCTCATTGATTGGGTCTCTAGGAAAGTCACGCTACGCTCTTCGTATTGTCTGATGCATTGTTACCATGAGACCGCCCTATGGCACACTCCTCTAAGTTGTGCCGTGTCTTTGCCGGACTCTGCGCCTCTGCCCCCTGAGTATATTGAGTTTGCAGGAGTATTTGATGAAATAAAAGCCGTGGCCCTACCCCCTCACAGATCCTACGACTGCAGGATTGATCTAACGCCTGGTGCGGTGCTTCCTGTCAGTAGAGTATATGCTCTTACTGAACCTGAGACAAAGTATCTCCATGAGTACCTTCAGGACATGCTAAAAAAGGGGTTCATACGCCATTCAACTTCCCCAGTCTCTTCCCCTATTTTTTTTATTCCCAAACGTGAAGGTGGTTTAAGGGCATGCTTGGACTATCGGGCCTTGAACAAGGTGACAATAAAAAATAAATACCCTCTTCCGCTCATCTCCAATCTCTTGGATCAGGTGCGTAAGGCCAAGATCTTTACTAAGCTGGACCTGAGGGGGCCTATCACTTGATCCGAGTCAGAGAAGGAGATGAGTGGAAGACGGCCTTCCGCACTAAGTTCGGACTATATGAGTATTGCGTCATGCCCTTTGGACTATGCAATGCCCCGCGGCATTCCAATTCTTCGTGAATGAAATCTTAAGTGAATATTTGGATATTTTTGTTATCGTCTATATTGACGATATTTTAATCTATTCTCAAAATGAACACGAACATGTGGAACATGTCAAATTGATTCTACAACGACTACAAGACCACCATCTGTTTGCTAAATTAGACAAATGCCTCTTTCATGCCCAAAAAGTGGAATTCTTAGGTTTTGTCATCTCTCCTGAGGGTATACATATGGATCCTGCCAAGGTCTCCGCCATAACCGAGTGGAATAGTCCTAAGACTGTCAGAGAGGTGCAATCCTTTTTAGGATTCGCAAATTTCTACCGGAGATTTATCAATCGTTTTTCTGATCTGGTTACTCCCATAACCAGATTATTGAAAAAGGGAGTATCTTTTGAATGGAATGATGTTTCCGAGCAGGCGTTCCAAACACTGAAGAATAGTTTCACTTCCGCTCCCATTATAAGACATGCGGACGAAAATCAGCCATACTATGTGGAGGCCGATGCCTCTCAATATGCAGTTGGGGGGGTTCTTTCACAACGTGATTTACAATCAGGAACTCTCCATCCAGTGGCCTACTTTTCTAGGACCCTTTCACAGGCTGAGCAAAATTATACCATCGGAGAAAGAGAACTCCTAGCCATTAAAATGGCTTTTCAAGAATGGCGCCATTATCTTTTGGGATCACCTCACACCATCACTATTTACTCAGACCATAGGAATCTTCAGTTCTTCAGGTCTGCCCGAGCCCTCACTCCTCGACAAATGAGATGGGTCTCCTTTTTTTCTGAATATGATTTTGTTATCACCTTTCGCCCAGGCTCGAAACATGGTAAAGCGGACGCTCTCTCTCGCTTAGGAAAAGATCAGAAATACATAGTGGAAACTCCCTTACCTATTATACCTGAGAATAAAATCATATCTGTTAGCGAAAAGACTGACACTTTTGTTTCACAACTAGATCATGCCTTTTTGACTCTTGATCGTGAGGAGTGGTTAAAAGATCCTTTGAACAAAATAGTGGGCGATTTGTTTTATCATGAGGACCGTTTGTTTATCCCTACGAAAGAAACCCAAGACTTGATCATACAATGGTGTCACGCTTTGCCACTGGCAGGTCATCCTGGAGGAGAAAAAACAATTCAAATGTGCCAGAGATGGTTCTGGTGGAAAGGCATGACCCAAGATATAAATGATTTTGTCAAAGCTTGTCCAACTTGTGCACGTCAGAAGTCATCACACTGTGCTCCTGCTGGTCTTTTATAGCCTCTGCCCGTCCCAGATATACCCTGGTCATCCATCAGCATGGATTTTATCATGGACCTACCCACCATAAGAGGATTCACCACTATATTGGTGGTGGTGGATATGTTGTCCAAAATGGCCCATTTCATCCCTCTTAAGAAGCTACCAAGCGCCAAAGAACTCATAGACACATTCATTGAAAGCATAGTCAGGCTACATGGGTTACCCTCAGTCATATTCTCCGATAGAGAACCACAGCTTGTGTCCAAATTCTGGCAAGGATTATGTAGGGCTCTTCATATAGACCATCGTCTCTCCTCGGCCTACCATCCGCAAACGGATGGTCAAACCGAGAGAACAAACCAGACTCTGGAACAGTATCTCCGATGCTTAATAAGCACCACCACTAGTGATTGGCTCCAGGCCCTTCCTTTGGCAGAATTCGCGTATAATAATTCCACACATTCTGTTTCCAAGGTTTCACCCTTTTACTTCACCACAGGATATCATCCAAAATGTATTCCCCTCTCTTTCCCTCTCCCAGATGTCCCCGCCGTCACAGACCACTACACTCATCTTTTGTCTATATGGGAGCAAGCCAAATTAGAATTACTGGAAGCCAAACACTCCATGAAAACAGATGCAGATAAACATAGACGCCCTTCCCCAGATTACAATGAAGGTGGGCAGGTATGGCTGTCCACAAAAAACCTCAGGTTATCAGGCCCTCGCAAATTACAACCCAGATACGTAGGACCTTTCACTATTGTACGAGTGATCAACCCGGTTACAGTAAAACTAGACCTTCCACCTGAAATGCGGGTACATCCCGTTTTCCATACCTCTTTGCTCAAGGTGTATACCCCTCCCTCATGCCCTGAGCCTCCACCCCCTCCTATAGTCGTGGAAGGAGAACTGGAATATGAGGTGAAAAGCATCTTAGATTCACGACTACATAATGGAGAATTGCAGTACCTCATAGATTGGGTGGGGTATGCCCCTGAAGACAGAACTTGGGAGTCTGCAGAGAATGTACATGCTCCTGTGTTGGTGAGAAGGTTTCATGCTCTACACCCCTCTAAACCTAGACCGGTGAATAGGCCGTTAGGGGGGAGAACTGTTAGACGTCAGGTTTCCTGTACCCTGTCAGTGTTATAAATCTGTGAACTACATCTCCCATAATGCCTCAGAAAGGTGTGTTGATTTTGTGCTTTCCCATGCTGCACAGGGACCTATCAGCTGACAAGCACAGCTTATAAGCAGTGAGCACCCGATCCATGGTGCTTGGCTTTACTTCCTGTAGGGACCACGCCCTTTACCTGTTTGGATTTCCACGGTCTTTCTTGTTCCCGGTATCCGCGATCTACCTTTGCCTTGGAAACACCCTTTCTACCGCAAGCGTGAGGAAGCGCTGTGAATAACCTCTGCTTATCGCCTCAATCAGCGCCAGGACTCGCAATTCTCACCTGGATCCCATTACAGAGACAAGCGCGAGGACGTGCTGTTCCCTTTACCGCACAAACACCAGCTCGAGGACGTGCTGTTTTTTGCCTTTCTATTTTGATTCCTGATCTTAAGCGCGAGGAGGCGTTGTTGGAATTCTATTTTTCGTTTCTATGCACAGAGCGAGGGGCTCTCATACACCGCCTTTTACAAATCCATAAACGAAACCATCGTCGAAGCGCGAGGACGCGCTGCTCACTATTGCTTTACTTCTTTTTTGTTTTGTTGTTCTGATCTCAAGCGCGAGGAAGCGCTGGATGTACTTTATCATTATTAGCGCACTTTCACCGCCAGCAGATCCTGCCTAAAGACTATAATAGCCGCTAGTGCGACTAAGTGCTGCAGTACTTCTTTTTGGCATTTCTGTGACTTTGCGGTGGTAGAGCCACGTGAGTACTTTTTACTTTGAAGTGACTTTTATCCAAATTAGAGGTGGTGTCTGCGTATGCTGTTGTGGAGAAACGGGTGGCAAATCAATCTCCTCCAGCCTCGAGGATTCTTTAGTTTCTACTTCCTTTTGTTTGGGATTTGATATGAACACTCCTTACAAGTCTCATCGTAATAATTTCCTTCGTGAGTATGTGAAAGTACACTGTCCACACCTAAGCATGATATAAGATAACCAGTGGTTTAAATATAGAGTTTTCTTTAACCTGCCCTTTCTTCTTATCTATTACTGCAGGTTCTTTTTTATCTACTGAGACGCCCTATCTGCCTCTGTGTCCTGTTCTGGAAGTTCCCTGGTGGTCCCTCCCTGTTTCCTCGCTCCCTGGGGATACTGCTCTACCCTTCTGAGTCTATTAACAGAGGGAGACTGTATCTTAGGGGAGAGGAGAGATTCTATCTTCGCTCCTGTGGATATTGGTATTTCTGCTTGGGGACCCCAGACCGCGACAGTCTAGAGTATCCTCAAACATAGTGACCTTGGGCACCCACCTGGCAGGACCCGCTACAAACATCTTTTTCATTTTTGTTCGAGCTGTCTCCTTAGCTGTCTGATCTGCAAATGCATTTCCTCTTCCTACATCATCAGTAATTGCCTTGTGGGCGCTGCACTTTACTATGACCAATTTCCTACGAAGGGGCAAGGCGTTCAGAAGCCTATGTATAAGAGGGCCATGTTAGATACGCGTCCCGTGTGAAGTAAGGAACCCTCTCTCTGCCCAGAGCCGCCCAAAATTATGGGCAACCCCGAAGGCGTACTGGCTGTCAGAATAAATATAACAGCCAGTCCCTTGCTCAACTCACAAGCTCTGATAAGGGCGACCAGTTCAGCTGCCTGGGCTGACTGATAAGGGACTCGTGATGTCTCAACTACCGTATGTAGTGTAGTGAGTGCATACGCTGCAGTGGTGGTGCCATATGGTAGTTTGAAACAAGAGGGAACATCAGTCAGGTCTACCCGTCCCTTCGTCTCTTCCTCTGTCCGAAAAAGACAATCATGTATGTCTATTTCATAACTCTCAGAAGGGAGGGGTAGTAATGTGGCGGGGTTCAGAGTGGCACATCTTTTTATCGTGATATGCGGGGCAAAAAGAGTTAGCTCATAACCCGTCAGACGTGCACTGGTAAGGTGCTGTGTCTTGGTCTTATTCAAAAGTGTATCCACAGCATGAGGCACCATGACTGTGAGGTCAGTATCAAGTACGAGCCCAGCCGATTGCCTTATAGAGATGGCCACAGCCGCAACCGCTCTTAGACAGCTCAGGAGGGCTCTGGCGACAGGATCAAGCAAAGCAGAAAAATAAGCACACGGCTGTTGCTTACCTCTAAAGGCCTGTGTTAAAACAGAGAGCGTACAACCAGCCGTCTCGTGTACAAACAGCACAAACGGCTTCCCATAATCAGGCGTGCCAAGCACAGGAGCAGAGCAAAGTGAAACTTTTAATTGCTCAAAAGACTGCTGACATTCAGGCGTGCAAGGCAGGGGCTCATGCACATCTTTAGTGGTTAATATAAGCAGGGGTTTGGTTAATAATTAATAATTAGGGATCCAATGGCGACAGTAGTAAGTGATGCCAATAAAAGCGCGCACATCCCTCTGAGTTTTAGGGATAGGCATTTTAACAATGGCACTGATGCGCTCAGGGGTCAATCTCCTACCCTCCTTCGACAGTAGGTGACCTAAATAGGTGACCTCCTGTCGACAGTATTGAAATTTAGAAAGGGACACTTTATGTCCATGGTGAGCCAAATGCAGCAACAACTTAACCGTACTGTCTTTGCATCCCTGTTCAGTGTCAGAAGCTATTAGTATGTCATCCACGTACTGAAGCAATACATTACCTGGGGAAAGTGTAAGGGAGTCCAATTGGGCTTTCAAGGTTTGGCTATATATGCTAGGGCTCTCAGTATAGCCCTGAGGTGCTCGACAGAATCTAAAGCTCCTGCCAGCTAGGGTAAAACCGAACAGATGTCGGCTATCAGGATGGATCGGAATGCTAAACAACGCATTCTTCAAATCAATGACACAGAAGAATTTAGCAGAGGAAGGAATCATTGTTAGAAGGGCAGTAATGTCAGGGACCACCGGGAACTGAGGGACCACTATCTTATTAACTGCACGCAAATCAATTACAAAACGCTAAACATCTGGGTGGTCATCGAGGGAGTCTGGAGATGCCTTTTTCAGAATAGGAAGAATAGGACTATTACACACATTCGCCACTGTCTCCTCAACTACCCCCGACTCAATTAGATGCTGTATAATTTGCAGCAAAGCTCGCTCCCCAGCTGGAGGTATTTTGTACTGGGGAATACGAGGCAAAATGGCATTGTCCTTAACTTTAATGGAAATTGGAGGAATTTGCAATAGTCCCACATCGGTGTCACCTGTTGCCCACAAAGTGGGCGGCACAGCCTTAAACCCAGCAGGAAGGGGCGCATCTTTGGACAGACACTGCTTAGAGCTGATCACAGTCGGTCCCATTGTCATGTAAACACCTTCCGGGGAGCAAAAAATGGTCGCATGCAACTTCTTTAATCAGACCCTCCAGGACTTCGCGATTTCGCGGGTTGCCGTTACAATCGGCACTTTTGTAAAAATGCCGCGATTTTTACAAAAGTGCCCGCGAAATCGGCACACTTTTACATTTCTATGATAATTCTTCACTTCAACTCCTAAATTAAGCCAATCTTTGCACCCCACAAACGCTGCTGCCGCTCTCCAGACTTCACAGTGTTATCTTTATCGCCAGTTTAATGGAATCTTTCATGTGGTTTAAACAACTGTGTGAGTCTAGGCGCAGAGCTTGAAGGAAAGCACAGCCACATTTCTTGCACACAGCCGGGGTGAGCATGGGCTATGCTGAGAATGTGAGGCGAAACCTGAGTAGGGGAGCGAGCAGGAATGTGGAAATGGGACATGTGTTTATTTCCAGAGCCAAGGCTTCTGAGAAGGAAGACAAAGCTATGAACTCTGGGCGGGTCCCTCTCGAGCTTCCCATGCTCTGCAGCTCTGTGGGGCAGTGTTGGCTCGAGTATGACTTAAATTGTCCAGGTGTGCCATTCACGCTGTGGTGGGGGGTAGGCCTGCTGGTCAAATGAGGCATAACTCCTCTTAAACTTACACTTCTTGCTATCACTGTTATTGTGCCTTGTTATACCCACTTGCGATCCGAACTTTGTCACAGCGACCGACCGACCCACCCACCTCTGTTTTTAGAAATGTTGTGCTTATCCTACAAAGTAGGTCCTTGATATCTAAAGGTAGGCCCAGTTGCCTCAAAGAAAGGAACCATTAAATCCAGACAGGTCGGGCACATGTGCCATTGCGGACGTTTCACATTTGCTACTAATTTGGGCAGTGGGCTGCAATGCTGGCACTTGTCTTGTTCGCAAATTGGGATATTTCAAATTCTCTGAGGAGACATGTGACTACACGGAATCATTTGGCTGCTCTGAAGTCAGGTTTCAGCTGCCTCGTCCTGAGAATGTGGCCATGTGCCATATCACTTCAGAGCAGAGTGCTGCTTAACAGCCCTCTGAAGAAAGCACCTTCCCACAAAAACCAATCCCTCCAGAGCATACACTAAGGTAGGTTCTAGAATGCCATTTCCTATGGGATGCTACCAGGCCATCTTTGATGGGCTTCTCAGAACCTATACTAAAGCAAATGGAGGATTGCATTTCCAAGGGATAGCAGCCTTCACCTGTGGGCTGCTTCCTCTGTTCCATATCCCAGGTTGCCTATTTCAAAGTGGAATACTCTGCTAAAACAGTTTCCATTGTCTTAAAGCTGAAAATGAATGATTATGAGTAAAACAAAGTGCCGCAAAAATGCCGCACAATTTCCATATTTGTGCCGCAAAATTTCCATATTTGTGCCGCTAAATTTGCTAATCCATGCCGCTATATCCTGGGGGGTCTGTTTAATGAATCTAGGCCCATTAGATTTTCTCCACAATTTGATGTCAATAGAAACTGTGAATCCACGGTAAAAGGACCGATAGTCAAGGCAAGAGGTTTAGAAATGGGGCTTACAACCGGTACAGCAGAAAATCCTACCGAAATATTATGTTGGCCAGACAGAGCTGCCCCGGGGACCAGCGAACGAGAAACAGAACTACTCATTGCACCTGTATCCAATAAGAATTTCTTAACTGAGCCTTGCAAATCCGGGGTGACATAAGGTCCGCGCTGATCCACAGGTATCTGGACTGGTCCCTCACCTTGCCCCTGGCTGTCCTAGCTGTGGGACATCCCTGTCACCTCATCCAGATCATAGTCATCATGGTAATACTGCCTCCCTCAAGGGTCATCAAAGTAATTCTGGTCTTTGCAAACCTCCGATGCCCTATCCTCCCGAACCCCATCCTTATCACTTTCTTCACGGCCCGATCATTAGAACATCGTCATCTGGGGGCCGCAACTTTCTGCAACAACACCGGACATTCGCTACGCCAGTGCCCCTCCTCCTTGCAATACGCACACTGATTCGGCCCTATTGGCGCAGCGTTCCTGCTGGTATGGGGAAGCTGCTGGGCCGAACCAGACCCACGTCCCCTTCCATTTCCCCTAGACGCCTGCTGCAACAGCACCTTCGTCTTCAACTCCTTGTGCTTCTTTTCCACCTTCTCTTTCTCCTCGTTCTCCCTGTGTTCATAATACTGTGCCATACTCAATATGACAGAAGGGGAGGATGTCGTCCAAGTGCTCTCCGAAGCCTGCAACCGAACTGCAATGTCTGGGAGCAAGTTCGTAACGAATCTATTAACGAACAATCGGACACCCCCTCCACCAACAAATCTTGTCCACTAAAGTCCAAAAACACACTCTCGAACTGCGTGAAAAAATCAGGCACACTTTCATCTTTCTTCTGACGACATGCCATCAACTTGTCCCAATCTACTCTCCTTGGTGGAATAAGTGAATGCATATAAGAGATAATTCGGCCAGGCAAAGCTAGTATCTCGGGCCTGGGCTTCTCACCAGGATTTCTCTCCTTGTCCCATGATTTAATCTGCTACCATGTACCACCCAATTCTGCACCGTGGTCCAGCGTGTGTACCTGCCTCCAAATATCAACGGGCACCTGTAACCCAAAGAACATTTCAATATCTGCAAGTGTCATCACTGTCGATGCTGCTTCTGTCAGTACCTTATAGTATGCAGTAGGATTTTTCCTGGGGTCGGGCAACTGAGTCTTAAGAGATAACACCTCACTCCTTTTCCATGGGGTATAGACCCACTGTTCTTGAAAATGGGCCTCTACCCTTTGTCTAACAACAGTATTCTGCTGATCTCGAAGCTCCGGTAACTCAGGGTGATATATGGGGTGGACTTCCCTCATCGGAAACTGGGACCCTGTCTTCGGGCTCTTCGCTAACAGCCTACTCCGGTAAGCTACCAACGTTGCAACATTACCAAAAACCTCCCCAGGCGCCATACCAGCAACATACACATTGTCTCTGATATCATAAATAATCTGGGGCGCTGCATCATTGAAACACTGTTCCCACAATCCAATCAGTGTAGCTGACATGTGCTTAAGGGCATGCTGCTGCACAAATGGCTCGAAATCTTTTATCACACTCCACACATCTTCCACAATGTAAATGGGGTGGCGAGCCCACTCCGCGGCCTGATTGGCCACCACCTTCATCTCTTCATCGCCCACATCAGATTGTATCAATATCTGCCCCAGTCGTTCCCTATCTGTCGCCCAGTCCCCGTCCCCTTGTCCACGTACAGGTGTTCCATTACCCAGTACTGTCGGAGAATGAAAGAAAAGGGAAGGAGTAGCGACAGAGGGAGCGGGCACCAATGTCATCAACGGCTGTGTTGTGGGTGCAAGGGCCGGAGAGAGGTGAGACATCGACACAATAGGCGTAGCAGGGAGACTAGCAGTTATCGCAGGCGCAGAAGGCGAAGCCACAGAACTGACAGGAGGCACAGCGGCCAAAGCAGCTGGGTCGGTAGCGGAGGAAGCAGAAACAGCAGGGGCAGAAGAGACAGATGACTGAGGCTGTGGCATGGCAGGGTATATTCTCTGCGGGGCATATGTAGGTGGAGGTCGGGTGTCTAACAATTCCTCCACAAATGTATCATTTTCTTCTCAAACTACATAAGACTTTTCACATTGCAATAGAAACTTCCTATCGGCACACTCTATCCCCTTCTCACTCTTCTCTTTATCATATGCAACAGCTTTCTGAGTCACTGTCTACATCCTTCCCCTTCGAGCTTCCTTTTCTGCTTTCATCCATCTCTATTGAGCTTCCTTTTGCCATGTTCTAAGAGAATCAAACATTGACTGCCTACTTCGTTTCGCAAACAATTTATCCTGCAGGAAATTATGCTTCTGCTCATCAAAAGGGCCTGTCAATGGCCATTGCAACTCGGCATTGTCCCTTGTATATTTGTGCCATAGTGTACTAAACATAATAGGGCCAAGGCCATGCTTAACATACATCTCAAAATTCAGAGTGCCTTCCGGAGGCACAGGCTGACTCTCTTCCAATCGAGCATCAGTAGAACAACAACGGCAACTCACACAGCATAGTTGCTAAAGCAGGGCATTTTAAAACAAAAACACGTTCACTATTTATGCCAAACAGACATTTGCAAATATCTTGCCAAAGTTGGTCCTCAGACATCACCAAATCCAAATCAAAGTGGTAGCATATTCATAAAGAACCCAAACAAATTCAAGCGCTTGTCCAAAACGATCCTCAGACCGTACCAAATACAAACCAAAGTGGCACCATGGCCACACAACAAAACCAAAGCAAACTCACCTGGTGCACACAGGTCAAACAAATTTATTCTCCACTGCCGACTCTTTGGACCAAACTGTCAGATCCAAGGGTTTCGCCGTTCAGGACCCCAGCCGGGATGACCACTGGCCAAAGCACTACCCGGTCAGACAGACGGGGCAGCTGCGAGTACCAGACTCTCTCGTGCAGAGATCACCGGTCCGCCCGTCCGACCCGACGTGGCCCCGGCCTCCTCACCCGTCTGCGGGCAAGGAAGGGTCACTCGATGGGGTCCCTGTTTGGGCGCAAACTGAAGGAAGTGATCCGATTAGGGTCACCCGGGTCACTCGCGACCTCCGCTCAGCCTTCCATACAAATGAAGAATCGGTCAGACAGTAGAGAATACAAACCAAAGTTATTTATTAGTATACGCTCGAGCGGAGTCCGGTCTGACCAGCCTCCTCAGATTGCGCCAGAGGGACTGACCCCCGTCCACATAACAACACCAGATATACATTTCCAGCATCCCTAAAGACCCGCCCAGACTGGAATTTTCAGTCTCAGAGCTAACGAACAATGGTGGTACAGAAAGATGAGCTACTGTCCTGAGACTGGGTACATGCTATCTTAGTTTCACGGTTACTCTGCCCGTGCCCGTCTCTCTGAGAGTGGGAGCAGGCCTACATACTGAGAAAGGCATGCCAAACAGAACAATCTATTCATTAGTGCAGCGAAGCTCAACGTTGAAGACTAAAGATAAACAATCGAGGCTGCTTTCTGTTTAGGCAAGCAGTGTAAGACAGAAGCTTAGTTTCGATCATGGTACAAAATGGCGGCTGAATACAAAATGGTGCCGCAAATGCTAACTTAACTCGCACAAGGCTACAAGGAGGCGGCAGAACACGTTTTCCAGTTCAACAGTGCGCATGCATTTTTTCTGATTTTGGTCCTGATGAAAGCCACACTGACTCTGAGAGGCATAAAAAGAAGATGGCTGAAACATGTAGACCACACTGAGGATAAGTGGGATCAACTTAATATCCCACATCTATCCACCATTGCTTTTAACATTGACTGAGACTTCCATCATTAAAACTTCACATTTAGTGACAGGAAATCTCGAGGCAATTAAAAAAAAACTGCACCTTTCACTAACACAATCACAATCACAAATATCCCCTAAAAACCCCCAGCTCTGCTGAAATCAGGTGTCGCAGCACACCCTGGAAGTATTTGGCGACCAGGGTGGGAACCCAATGAGGAAGCATGTCATCTACCAGGTAGGTGAGTGAGGGTTCTTTTAAAACACCCTGTGGGTTCCAAGGCAGCGTACCTAGAAAACCACGAGAAAGTGGGCGTACGAACATTAGCCAAAAAGGTAGAAGACTCGTTCTCACTTTGTTATTATATTGATTGGCTTGGAAGACGAATGGGTCTTGGCTCTACCTTTTAAGTACACTGCATCCTGCCCATGGGGCTGCCTTGGGCCTACCTTAGGAGTGACTTAGATGTAATAAAAGGGAAGGGTGAGCCTTGCAAGTGGGTGCACTTGCCAGGTCGACATGGCAGTTTAAAACTGTGTACACGGACACAGCAGCGGAAGGTCTGAGATACATTTGAAAGCCCACTTGTGTGGGTGGCACAATCAGCGCTGTATGCCCACTAGTAGAATTTGATTTACAGGCCCTGGGCACACCGGTGCCCAATACTAGAGACTTACTAGAAAATCAAAAACGCCAACCATGGAAATACCAATTTATGGAAATACCAATTAATAACACAATTTACGGAGGGAGCACTTGCTCTTTAACACTGATCAGCAGTGGTAAAGTGCACAGAGACAACAAGCTGGCAAAACCATAGTCCAGCATACCATCAAAAACAGGAGGTCAGACAGCAAAAAGACTGGGGAAACACCGCAAAGATGCCAGGTGTAAGAGTAAGTGATTGGTGTAGCACTTGTTTCTATAACTGAAAGGGACAATTAATTATTATTATTATGTCCCTGCAAATTTTTAGGGTTAAGAAAATGGGTCTCACAAGGTTTGTCTGAATTTCCTAAAGAGTGAAAAAGAAACCCCTTGTTACATATTATGTTGACGCCTTATAATCTTAAAGGACAGTTAGAAGTCTAAACCGGTGTCTCATGGATTGTACATGCACAGTGGACAGTAGTGCACCTTAATATGATGCAAGTTATAACACTTACCGGTTTGTCAAATTGAGATTACAGTTGTTTTTAATATAAATACCAGGTTTTGGAATCCGGTTAGATTATATCCTTTGATTTTCCAAGATAAGAAGCAGTTAATAAAGATACTTGTCAGGAGACTACTATTAATAAACCTGATGGGTCAAGCAATATAGATGGGATACATTATGTGTAGTTTGAGTTAAAGCATACCTTACTTCAGTACATATCACTTTAGAGCCTAAGTAAGGAGCAAGGCAAGCAGGTGAATGTAAGGGATTAGGTTGTTGGCTGAGGTGGGGGGGGGGAATCCTACGTAAGCAACAGCCACAATCCTTGTCATGGTAATCCACAGAAAGTCACTAAATTAACCTGTGTCTAACCCTCTGGTAGCATTGCACAAAAGGAGTCAGGCTTAACATAGGGGCAAAGTGTAAATGTTATGCAGTGCACAATTAATAAGAAAGTGAAATCACAACACAAGAAAAATCCCACACCAATTTAGAAAAATAGAGTAAATGTCAATACATTATTTGACACCACAACAACAAAAATCTGATCAGTAAAACTAGAGATATTGTATTTTTTTTCTTGTCAAACTTCTTTTTATTGAAATTTAGTAGGAAGTCACAATATGTTGTCACATGTCGCCCACCGCAGTGAGCAATTACAGGAAAGTAACAAATAAGGAACTGAGCCATGATAATTCACAAGGTACCAAACCAAGCCAATGTCTCATATGGCATTGCAAAAAGGAGATACAGTTTCTAACATTGACGGGGCCTGGATAAGAACCTGTTGCTCAAGAGTTCAAAGTAAACTGGCCAAATCCATCATGCTCTTGCGGCGGTGTGTATTTGTGTCATCCCAACAGGAATGAGCAAAGCGAGAAGAAGTAAACTCCCCTATCAAAACCCACAACAAAAGGTAACTTAAATCCCCCCCTCCTCCCTCCCGCAGGGCAATGGTGGCGGCATAGAGTTCCTAGCGTGTTCAGAGTTGGTGAGTCGTGGGTGGGCTAAAATTGGAGGAGATGCATGTCTCTAATAGACGAAGGGGAGACAGCCATGGGCAAGCCTCGTGAGAGAAATGAAACCAACGGTCCCCATCTGTACTCAAAGTTTTTGTAGTCATCTCTGAAGATGTCAGACAATCTTTCGAGGCTGAGCAGTCTCCAGAGCCGAGAATACCAAAGGGAGACCGCAGGGGCCTCTCTTTTCTTCCAGGCCGCCGCTATAGCTACTTTGGCTGCTCCTATGCACAACCACATAATGGCTTTGTCGGCCCTAGTTTGGTGTTTAAGGTCTGGATCTCTGATACCTAAAAGGCATTCTGCCATGGTGGTCGGAATGGGGTAACCTAGCATGTCTTTGATATGCGCTAAGATTTCCTCCCAAAATGGGCGTATAGTGGGACAGTCCCACCATATGTGTCGGAAGTCGCCTAGAAGGCCGCAGCCTCTCCAGCATCTGTCAGAAGTGTGTGAGAAGATCGTCTTGAGCTTAGCAGGATATAGGTAACAGTCCATCATTGTTTTAAGATGGGCTTCACGTAGGTCTATGGACTGGTTAAATTTCCTGATATCGGACCACAGCTCCGTCCATTCCCTGTCTGATATGTCCCGTTGGAGTATGTCTTCCCACATGGTCATGTATCGTGGTCGGGGAGCGTGTGCGGTGGTGAGTAAGTAGTTATATAAGAATGATATGACCCCTTTCATAGTGCTTGCGTTGAGTATGAAGGTCTCAAATTTTGTTAGGGGACGTGTGGCAGCCTCACGGATATGTGGGGTGAGGGCCCAATGTCGTAGATGGATGTAGTGGAAGTGCTCAGAGTTCTCTAGGCCGTAGTCTCGTCTACAATTGTCAAAAGTGAGAGGGTCAGCATTATGGAAAAGGTGTGTCAGTGCCAAGCATCCTCCGTGCTTCCAGGCATCGAAGGGACCTTCGTGGAGAGCTGGAGGGAAGGCTGGATTAAAGTGGAGGGGTGTATGTGGTGAGGGAAACGAGGTCCATTGTTCGTTTCCTGAAACAGAGTCCCATACTTTCAAGGTGGTGCGGGTGGGGGTGCTAAGGTAGGCGTTCTGAGGCCTTTCTCTCTTGGGGCGCCACACGAGGTCCCATATGGATCTACCCGCCACGGTGCGGTCCATGTGGAGCCAATGTTTCTCTGACTCTCGTTGTGACCACTCCGCTAGGACACGCGATTGGGCAGCTTTGTAGTAGAGACCGATATCTGGAAATCCCACTCCTCCCTCCGTGCGTGGACGCTGTAGTATTGAAAAGGAGAAACGCGCTCTTCCACCCTGCCACACGTATTGAAGGATCATGGACCTGACTTTAGGAATGAAGTCTCGCTCTAGTTCTATCGGTAGGGCTTGGAATAAGTATAGGAGTTTAGGGAGGAGTGTCATTTTAATAGCGTGAATGCGGCCTAGCCAGGATATGAAGAGGGGCTTCCAGCGCGCCAGGTCAGTTTGTATACGATTAAGGGCGGGTGGGAAGTTAGCTCGAAAGAGCCCCTCTATGCGAGGTGTCAACCGGATCCCCAAGTACAGGAGTGAGGAAGGGGCCCATTGGAGCGGGGTGTCTCTCTCTAGTTTGCGAGCCTCTGATTCCGGAAGGGTAAGATTGAGTATATAGGATTTGCCTAGGTTAATTTTGAACCCTGCTACCTCCTCAAATCTCACCAGCTCCAGTTGAAGTGAGGGAAGGGACCTGATGGGTTCCGCAAGAGAGAGGAGCACATCATCCGCAAAAAGCGAAATTTTATGTTGGACTCCGCTAAAGGGAATTCCTTGAATCTCTGGATTTGCCCTGATGGACATCGCTAGAGGCTCTATGCTAAGGGCAAATAATAGTGGGGAAAGTGGGCATCCCTGGCGCGTGCCTCTGGTGTGAGAGAAGGGTTCTGAGCGTAGCCCATTAATTTGTACTCTGGAACATGGCTGAGTGTAATTAGCCCGAAGCATGGTTATAAATTTGGGGTCAAATCCGAATTGTGTTAGTGTATTGAAAAGGAACCCCCAATCCACCCTATCGAAAGCCTTCTCGGCATCTAGTCCTACCAGAACTGGTGGGATATGTTTTTTGTTGGCTTTCTCAATGAGGTGAACTATGCGCCGAGTGTTGTCATGCGTCTGTCGACCTTTAATAAATCCTGATTGATCGGGGTGGATGAGGGCGGGCAGGAGGTCGTTCAGTCGGGTCACCAGGATAGAGGAATAGAGCTTTGCGTCAAGATTTAAAAGGGCGATGGGGCGGTATGAGGCGCATAGTTGCGGGTCTTTCCCTTGTTTCGGTATGACTGTAATCACCGCTTCATGCTGTGAAATTCCTAGGGCTACTTCATAACAATTTATAAAACCATAATAATATAAATGATGATAGTGACACTGAAATTAGAAAATTACAAAAAGTTTTTTTAATAGAAAAATACTTCATTAAACTGCAAAGGCCTAGTATGCGTTTTTACTAGATACATAATTTACATGGCCTGCATGAAGAAGTCAATCACTTTCACATATTTTATCTTTTCTTCTATTTCCTGACATCTATATGACATAGTATAAATCAAATTAGTTAAAAAGACTGGGTGGTTTCCAAGATGTCTCTGTAATCACCGCTTCAGCCATGGAGCTGGCGGTCTCGCCATCTTCAGCCATTTTGTTAAAAAGCCGGGTGAGGTGGGGGATTAAGTCTGGGGCAAAGTTTTGTAAAACTGGGCGGTGTATCCGTCTGGACCCGGGGCCTTGTGTGGTTTAAGAGCTTTGATTGCGGCGGCTATTTCCTCGGGGGATATGGGGGCAGTAAGTCTGTCATTCCATTCCGGCGAGACCTGTGGGAATTGTAAAGTCTTAAGATAGTCACATTGTTTATTCGTGTCCCGTTGGTCCTTAGTGTAGAGATCTTTATAAAAAGGAGCTGAAAAAGGCAGCTTTATCCTCGTCCTTGTGTGTCACTATATGGTTGTCCCTACGTATGCCCCCTATATATTCCCTTTCCCTTTTTTCCTTGAGTTGTCTGGCGAGATGTTTGCCAATCTTATTCCCCTGTGAGTATGATAGCTGGCGGAGTTTAAGGAGGGCGAATTCGGCCCTATTGTTGTAAATGGCTCTGAGTTTGCCCCGTAAGTAACCCTGGGCGTAGTTCGCGAAGTAGCGCTACGCGAAGTGCACTTCGCACTACGCGAGCTACGCGTAACACTACGCGAACTGCGTAGTGCGCTGTTCGCGATGATTGCACAGTGCCGGATGCTTGTTTGCACTGTGCAATCATTGAAAAAGGCATCTTGCACAGTGCGAGCTAGCCTTTACTGCCGCTCGAGTAGATTTTTACTCGAGCGGCAGCTTCTCAACGCGGACTGGTAGTTTCTCATCGCGAGCGGTCGCGAGCATACGCAACCACTCGCAATGAGAAACCTGACCTCCCGCGTTGAGAATCTCGCCGGGAGGTTTATTTTCCACGCTCGCGATCGGCAACCTGATGTTGCTGATCGCGAACGAGGAAAAAGTCTCGCCGGGATGTCATTTTGCTTGCTCGCGGCCGCCAACTTGACGTTGAGGACCGCGAGCAAGCAAAAAATGACCGCTGCACTACGCTACGCTACGCGTGTTTGCACTGTGCTACGTGCAATTCGCATAGTGCGAAGTAGCGCAAACTTCGCAAACTACGCGAGCGTAGCGTAGTCTTCCGCCCAGGCCTACCCGTAAGGCAGTGAGGTTGCGAAGTGTAGCTCTAGTGGGATTGGTTTTGTGGGAGGATTTAGCGGTGGTCAGTTCTGCCTCTAGGGCCTCTCTCTCCCTGGTCCGCTGTTTGTTCAAGGCGGAATTGAGAGCGATGCATTGTCCCCGGAAGACCGCCTTGAATGCATCCCAAATGGTGTATGCGGATGTGTCCTCAGGGTTATTTAGCTTAAAAAAATCCGTAATCGATTCCCTTAGTGAGGTGCAATGTACCCTATCCCTTGTGAGGGCTGCCGGAAAGTACCACCGGGGTGTGGTAGGAGCAATGTTACTCCATGTTAAGTGAACCGCTACTAGGCCGTGATCCGAAACGGAAATAGGGAATATCTTGGCAGTCTGGAGCGCTCCCATTAGGTTCTGACTCATAAAGATATAGTCGAGCCTAGAATACGTGCGGTGTACGTGTGAGTAAAAAGTAAAATCACGTGTCTGGGGATACAGAGCACGCCATGCATCTATGAGACCCAAGTCATGCAACTTTTGCTTAGTATCTGTGGAGAAGGAGCCTGTGTCTGCCCGGTTTGGATGAGTGCTGTCTAGGTCTGGCTGCCAGGTGAGATTAAAATCGCCCAATAGAAGTGTTGGTCCTTATGCAAAATCCTGAATTTTCCCTACTATTGTGTTTAGGAAGGCTGTCTGTCCTGTATTAGGTGCATATGCTGCCACGAATGTGCATAGTGTGCCCTTCAGAGCTCCTTTAACCATGACTAAGCGCCCCTCTTTATCGGTCTGGACATCTAAAGGTTGGAATTTCGTGGAGGTGTGAAAGAGGAGAGCCACTCCTCTGTGTTTAGTAAGAGCGGAGGATCTGTATATCAGGGGGTATTGTTTGTGTCGGAGGCGTGCATCCTCGGCTCTAGCGAGATGTGTCTCCTGGAGAGCTACAATGTCAATGTGATGATCGAGGAGGTATTTCCAGACCTTTTGACGCTTTTGAGGCGAGTTAAGGCCCTTCACATTCCATGAACCAATAGTAACTGTCATCTAGTGAACGTGAACACCCCTTCTCCCCCTAGTGTAGCTATATGATGGGCCTCTGTACTTAGTCAAGGTCCGTGCAAACAAGGTATAGCCCATGTGTAAGTAACACTTAAGCAAAGATCGGAGCCCAATGAACCAACATAGGAGAGCGTTAAAAAGCTGCCACCAGCCCATAGTCCCACCCCCCTCCCCTCCCCGAAATAAACTAGAACTAACTTTGCCAGCTTCAGCGGTGGTAGATCCGCTGACAAATTCCCAGCTGAAGGTAGAGGATCCCCCATGGGAACAGTGGAGGGACGGTACAACCGAGGTCCCCGTCCACGCCCCTCCCGAACATTACTTGGAATTATGATTGCCAATAAGAGTGCGGTTATCTTGTAAAGTCAGCGCTGCAGAAGCACACCCACAAATATGTTAACAGAACTGCCTCTCTGTGACCCTGTGATGAAGAGTATCTGGATTGTCTGTCCCATATTTCCTCTCTGTGAAGATCTCGCTGCTCAGCCGAGGCGCCCCAGGTGGGAGAGGCCACAGCTCAAGGGATCATGGGTTTTAGTTGGCGGAGAGGCAGAGTTGCCCAGCGTGTGTCTTACCAGCATGTCCCCACTTCGAGTTCAGGGGGCCCGGCCATGTTCATCCAACAAGGGTGTGGGCCATCGCTGTGTTCGCCAGCCAGGAACAGTTGAGCAGCCCAGAGAGGTGCAGGGTGTATGTAGAGAAATTCGTCTTCACTAACAGCGATGGCGCCACAGGTCATTACTGGGGATGTCCTTACGGCCAACAGTGCCGAGCAGCCCCTCCTTTCGCTCCACTCTTTCTAGGTTACCTCTGGAGAAGTCCGTCTTCGGAGAAATCAGCAGTGTTCGCTAGGTCGTGCACCCAAATCCGTATGTTTTTGCTGTCTGGGGCACGAGGTCCTCATCTGCGGCCTCTCCGGTAGCCAGTGGACCATTGATATGTCGGAGGCCCGGTTTTCGGCGGGCCCTGAGATTTGCTGTGGGTGGAATCCAGAGAGTCAGAGGGTAGTCCCAAGAGGTCCAGCCCCTCCTGCAGGTCCGAGATGTGGCGTTGTTTATTGTTAAATTCAAAGGAAAGGCCGAACGGATATGTCCATCTATATCTGATGTTGTCATCTCGGAGCTTCGACATGATGGGACGGAAGAGCTGCCTCCTGGCCAGCGTAGCCGGGGCCAGATCCTGAAAGATGAGGCAAGAATGGCCCTGAAAGGAGACAGATCCTTTTTTCCTGGCAGCTAGCAATACGGCTTCCTTTGCTTTGTAGGAGTGAAATTTGGCAAGGACATCGCGCGGCCGTCACCGTTCTCCGGACGTTAGGCCCCCAACTCGGTGTGCTCTGTCTAACATTATTTTTATGGCCTGTGGGTGTAAAACTTTGGCAAAAAGACCCTCCAGGAAGGCATCGAGATCCTGCCCCTCTGCTCCTTCCTCTAAGTCCCGGATATGCAGGTTCTCCCTCCGTGCTCTATTTTCGAGGTCCTCAGCCTTGAGTTGTTGCTGATGTAGTTGATCTTGAAGGGCGCAGATGTCCTCTCGCATGGCGGCGGAGTGCTTATCTATGTCCTGAGCGTGCGCTTCCAGATCCACCACTCTCGTGCCCACGGAGTCTACATCTTGTTGTAGGGAGGTGAGCCGTCCCGTGAGATCGGACTTAAGTTGCTCAATCGAGGCCTTGAGATCTTGATTCAGTTCACTCCTTAGTTCTGTCTTGAATTCTCGTAGTGTAGCTAGAAGATCGTCCTTGGTGAGTGCCATGACGCCTTGTCCCGCGTCTTGTTCAGGTGGTAGTCGCTTGTCTGGTGGTGCGAAGAAATCAGACAGTTTATTCTGTGCCTTACTGGTCCCCCTCTTCGGCGGCATAAGGGCAGGTCCGTACAAGCAGTAGGCAGTGGCCAGGTGGGGAATCTATTGATATGGGTCTGCTGATCAGAGGTAAGTCATCATCTAAGGTTCGGATACTACAAGTACTGAAACCTGCGTCCAAGTCACCTCCTTTCACAGTCCAGGTGGACTAGCTCTGAGAGCCGCTCACCGTGTCCGTCGCGAGGCCTTGCGTATCACTCTTCGGGACCCTCCGTATGCAGTGGGACCTAAGCTGTGGGGGGACTTCACAAAGTGTGGCCGTGGTGGTGTCCGCAGTGTGGAGCTGCTCCAGTCGTTAAATCCCTAGTAGGCACTCCTGAGGCAGGCCGCATCGGTGGCCACCCAGCAATGCTGGAAGGCGCTGGCTGGTGGGGTGCTAGGATTAGCGCGCGGGGCCTTGAGTGTGTTAAATGCGGCATCAGGTCTGGCCTTAGAAGAATGTGATCCGCAACAGACCTGTATAGGGCCTGGCCGCCATTTTAAAGTCAGGCATGGCGCGTGATAGGGGTCGCATGCTGAATATGTAGACTTCACTCTGCAGGAGGCACTTTATAGGATTCCGACACCGCTAGTGAGACTTTCATCGGATCCCCGATCACATTCTCGCCCCACACGCACCTGGCGGGTCTCGAGGGAACAGCCACTCCTCATCGAGCCTCTCCCGGGAAGGACTCCAGCGCGGAGGTGCTCACTTCTTCACGGACACGGCAGCCGAGGGTCGAGAGGCCAGCTCATTTGGGCACAGGCCGCAGCATGAAATTTAAGACCGTCAATAGTCCTCCGGTCGCACCCTCGCTGCTTGCGCACCTGGCGGGCCCAGCCGAGTCGCTCGCCCTGCTCAGGGCTCGCGTCCATAAATGGTGTCGGTGGAGCTGGCAGTCCTCACGTTCTCTCCTGTTGATGGCGAAGAGGGGAAGCGGCCACTCCGGTCTCGATTTGCTCCGCCCCAGTGCCGCGGCAGACCGCCGAGCCCCTCACTGGCGAGCCGCTGCGCCCTTCCCCTGCGATGTGGCGTCCGCCATTTTGATGAGCGGCAGGGCTCCGGAGCAGGGCTTCCCTCGTAGGCTCGGACCGCGAAATCAGAAACCTGGGGTGCTCAGTTCATGCCCCGCGAAGTCAGCTTGCCAGCGCTGTGTTTCCCAGCCAGAAAGGCGACATGGAACCGCCGTTAGCCGTTCAGGAGCCAAGCGTGGACCGGGAGCCGAGACAAACTACGTCTGTCCGGCCATCTTGCTCGGCCACGCCCTCCATCTTGCTCGGCCACGACCTCTGAGATATTGTATTTTAAAGGTGTAGACAGACGTAGATCCAAAAAACTGTGGTTATCTGGTCGTGCCGGACCAGGACAAAGTCACAAGTTCAGGCCGACCGAGACGGAGTACAGGACAGATACAGAGACCAGGTTAGTCCCACTGGGAATTGTACCTTATATCCTTGATGTGAAGTGTTACGTTGTGCTGCATTGTTTCCCATGAGGATCTGCGAAGCCTGCGATGTGAGGTCCTGTGTCAGGTTGCAATGCACTGATTCAAGTTCTGATGAGGAGCTGCGAGGGCTGCGATGCGAGGTCTTGTGTCAAGTTGCATTGGTTCTGAGGAAACCCACAGCTGAGCCAGCAGGAGCACACTCTGATGCCAGCTAAGGATGTAGGACTTGGAAGGCACCTCTTTGGGATCAGGACTCACTCCAGCAGAGACCAGCAGCAGGTCACAGGTGGGTCAAGTTGAGTATGGGTAGATGCAGGTCTCTGGAGCTTGTTATGTCCCTGGAGCTCAGAACTGGAGGCCAGTCAGTTTGCCCTTATAGTCACTCTGGTGGCTCTGTGTTAAAGGAGCAGGTCCAGTCGCCCTCCCTCAAGCAGCAGGGCAGTAGGGCACTCCTTCAAGCAGCAGGGCAGCAAAGCAGTCCTCCTTCTGAGTCGTTCACTGGTCCAGACGTGATCTGAAGAGTGGGTCTGTGGGTCTCATTTTTATACATGCCAAAAGCTTTAAAATGGGAGCAGCTGCTGGAGTCCACCCCTGCAAAAAGGTGTTTGGAGTTTCCTGTCTCCCTGTGCTGGACCCAGTTGGTCTGAGGTCACAATAAGCTAGTTTAAAGTTCTTTGGTTGTGAGCTGAGGCAGTGTCTTTGAAGGGCAAGAGTGACAGGTGACAGCTTTGACCCTCCCATCAAGTCAGTATGACCCATCCTGCCAACAACCAGGCCCTCTATTATGATACTATCTGGGAGGAATACACAAAGGCCAACTGCCAACTACACATAGTCATGTGCCTCAGGATACAGGCATCAATCAGTTTGGACAAGAAAATGCAAACTTTCTGAAAGTGGTGTTTTCAGATTTACGACTTAAAATCCGACTTTACCATTAAAGAGGTTTTAAATTACAATTCCTCAGACACCAAACATAATATTCCGACCTGCATCCAAACAAAAATTAACCCTTAGTTAATGTAATAAGGTAACTCAATGTTAACTTACAGGAGAAATAGGCATCACAGTAGTGAAAAACAAATTTTGGATTTGTTTTCACTACCAGGACATATAAAACTTAAAAGTACATATCCAACTTTTAAATACACAGCACCCTGCTTTATGGTCTGTTTAGGGCCTAGCATACAGATAACTTATATCTATTAAAAAGGAAGATTTAGGCCTGACAAAGGTTTATTTTACTAGGTCGAAATGGCAGTTTAAAACTGCACACACAGGCTGCAATGGCAAACCTCAAACCTGTCAGTGGGTAGCACAATGAGTGCTGCAGGCCCACTAGTAGCATTTAATTTACAGGCCCTTGGTACCTGTAGCACCACTTTACTAGGGACTTATAAGTAAATTAAATGTGCCAATTAGATTTAGGACAATTTTCCATGTTTAAAGGAGAGACCACAACCACTTTAGTACTGCTTAGCAGTGGTAAAGTGCACAGAGCCCTAAAATCCAACAAAAATGGGTTTAGAAAAGAGGTGAGTGAAAGTGATAAGTTTGGGGGTGAACATGCAGAGAGGGCCAGGTCCAACAGTGAATCATTGTCAATAACCTGTAGAGGATATAAATCATTAGATCATTTAAATATCCTTACAGTTTTGTGGGAGACAAAGGTCCTGGGTGATGGGCCAGGGTGGAGCACTTATTGGTCAGTCAAGGTTTCAGAGGGAGTTTCTGCTGTCTGGATTAATTCTGTCCTCAATGCCGATGTCCATGTTCGAGTGTGTTTGTCTGTGTTATGAACAGGGGCCTTTTTTGGGTGTGCTGGTCATGATCACATGTGCATAAGAACATCCTGTAAAGGAGATGGCGTGACAGCCATTTTTTAGTGGTGAAATTAATAGGCGTTCTTTCAGTCTGGAATGGTGAATTGTTTACACTGGTGACATCAGAGCAATATTACTTTTCCACATATTTAGGAGGTGAATTCAGACAACGTATTGGTGTTAGGTTTTAGGAAAAGAGATGAGCAAGGCAGGTCAAAAACAGTATATTAGCCAACGATATTCTCGAAGCGGCCATATTAAAGTAGAAAAATGAGGTCTAGGGTGCATAGTTGGAATCTGACAAATTAAATAATACAAACTCTTGTAAAAGGGCTAAATGTGAAAGAAAGAATGTGTTCATATGGAGGTAGACATATTTGGTTCAGTGTTAGTCGTATAAATCAACGTTGAAAGGTGATCATCATCGCAAAACTCTAATTCAACGAAACTAACTTTTTGCGCAAAGGTCTTGCTTACATAAACACTAAACATTCACAGTATCATTATATAATTTTGCCTACAATTGATTGAGATTTAGTGATAGATGTGTATGTAGAGAGTGTGAGGAAGGGGGTGGGCGCATGATATTAAGCAATGTCCATAGTTATTAAGGTGTGGTTTGTGTGGTTTCATGTTCTGCTTATATATCAGTTAGTTACAAAGGTGATGCAAAGCAGACAATTAAGAAAATCCCTTGATGATATCTGTTTTATGCTTGTGATATGAAGAACCCCCTGTCCATTGTGTGGGTAAAATATATGGAAACTCGATTTTCATGGAGTAGATAAAAGAAAGTAGATGTTTTTTGTTTTTACTGGTAATATTAGTGCTTGTAACCATCTTTGTTCAGACTAGACTGTGTTGTTTTTAGTCTGAGGATGAGTTCACTTTCTTGTTGTTTAGTTTTTAATTCCCTCTCATCCATATTTGTGTGTATGGGAATTTGTTCCAGTGCAATAAAGGTGAAATTTCGGTTGTGTGGATGGTATAGATCGAAATGCTCAGTTAGGGCTAGTCCAGGATCCTTTTTGTATCCCATAGTTTTCTTGTATCCTTGTTTGTAGTGGTCTGTACTTCTAACATTCTGCAGGGGCATTGTATAATGTAGAGGATGCAGGTACAGTTACAGTTAATCCATTGTTTGATTTACATTCTGAATCCACATTCAAACATGATTTCCTTGAACTTTGAGCCTTTCAAATTGTGTTGCTGTGTTATGAGCCCTTAACATGAGCCATTAACGTTTACTGTTTGAGCCAGTACTGCCTGCGAACACCTAAAACAATGCAGAATAAAGCATTAGCAATGCCAAGTGCATAATTTGTACCCAGTATTCTGGAAAGAAAGAACTGTGTCTCTAAGATTGTGAGTTTATTGGTTCTGGAATATAGGTCTATGTCCTGTGTATAGGATTAGTGGCATCAGTCACCCATAATGGAGTCATTTCATTAGCTTAGGGAAGTTTTGGGTACGCAATTTTATACCCAAAGAACACCAGCCTTGATGAAAATGAGGACAGCAGACCTCTAAGACGGCTCTACAGAATAATCCTGCAACTATAAAAGACTTCTTGCAGCCAACACAGATTTCTGAATCATTTTGCAATGTCTCAAACTAATTGGGTGTAGGCCCACTGAACAAACAGCAAGGTCAAATAAAGAACAATTTAAACTGCAAAAGATGGTACAGTTAGGGAGTGTAAATGCAAGTCTCAGCTCATCTTTGTAGGAGAAGGTTTTTTTCTGCACCACTCCTCTAGTCTCTATTAAGGGATAGATAAGGCAATGTGTCTATTTCTCTAGAAACCTATGGCACACCGGGGGCTTTGATGAAGGCAAGGTCAGCAGTAGTACTAGGGCAAGCATTCCAATCCCAGTCCCTAAAGCAAAAAATCTGGGTGTGATGATAGATCAGAGACTGGACTTTGAAGCCCAAGTCAAAACAGTTTCATCATCAAGTTTCTTCATTCTTAAAGCGATCAAGAAAATCCTACCTCTGATTCCAACAGAAAGTAGAAAAACTGTAGTTACATCCTTAGGGGCACATGCATCAATGTAGTCTTTTGCGATTCCTTAATTGCGATTATTAAGGAATCGCAATTAAGGAATCGCAAAAGCCTGTGCATGTAGGAATCGCTATTAAAATAGCGATTCCTAAACATCCCTTAATTGCGACTCGCAAATTGCGAGTCGCAATTAAGGAATGGTTTCCCATTCATTCCTACGGGCCTACAGGCCCATAGGAATGAATGGGAAATTGCATGCGCAATTTGCGAATACCAATAGGTACTCGCAAATTGTGCATGCAATTTCAAGGGTGTCAAAAGGACACCCTGTTGCACCCTGAAATTGTGATGTGCACCCATAAAGAAAGCACACACATGCCCCAAGGGCATGTGTGTGTAATCTGAAACTTTGAAAAATGCACTTTAGTGCATTTTTCAAAGATTGTGCTAAATACCATCAGGTTGAAATAATCTGTATTTAGCGGTCCATATTAGCGAAATCGCTATTTTGAATGCAATCTTGCATTGCATTTAAGGCATCGCAATTTACGATTCCTTAAATGCAATTACAAATTGCGATTTTTGCATTTGGGATGATGCATCCCAAATGCAAAAATTACGGTCGCAAAGGGGCTGATTCGCAGAATCTGCCCCTTTGCGAGCGCAATTTCCAATGATACATGTGCCCCTAAATCCTTTCCAGACTGGATTATTGTAACGGGTTATATCTTGGTATACCCAAGAAGCAATTACGTAGGCTCCAGATGATCCAAAATGCGGCTGCAAGGCTCCTCCTGGGGATTCCCAAATTTCAGTCCGTGGGAAAACACTTCCAGAGTCTGCATTGGCTGCCAATTAAAAGTCGTATCAAATTCAAAACCCTGTGTATCACATATAAGGCACTACACGGGACCGGTCCTCAGTTCTTGAAACGGTCATTCTACTGGTACTCTCCAAACAGATGCCTTCGATCACAAGGGGCAAAAGTAATACTTTCTCAGAGATTTGCTAAATCAAACTGGGGTGGTAGAAGCTTTGTGGTGGGAGCTACAAGGCTGTGGAACTCCCTCCCTCTTACTATCAGAAATCTTCCCTCCTTGACATTGTTCAGGAAAGCCATTAAGACCTGGCTGTTCGTTGAATAGTGCTCCTGCTCGCTGCTACTTGTTCTGCTAGCGCCAAGACACCGTTTGGTATTCGTGAGCTGTATATATTTATAACATAACATTCAGAGTTTCAGTATGGGCCCTTTTTACCTGCCAGGTTAAATTTGCAGCAATAAGTTTCACATTCTGGAAGAGGCAACATCAGCAGGGTCCACACAGGTCCAAGTCCAAAGAAGCTCTAGCATATATACTTTAATTCAAGTAGCTGGGTAACAACCCACTGCCAGGCCTAGTAAGTTCATCCTCTAGATCAGGGTTCTCCAAAGTCAGTGCTGTAGGGTCAGATCCATGCCAGATTTTTAAGGCAACTACATTTATGAAAATGGGGATATGCTGAAAATCTGGTATGGATTAGGCCCTCTAGGACCAACTTTGGAGAACCCTGCCCTAGATTGAAGGACTTCAGCCAGTTAGACTTGGGCTTAGTGTCTCTCCTCAGATACGAGGCTTGGACAGTGGCGGCTCCTCCACTAAGGCAGAGGAGTGTCGCCCCACTGCCTCGAAGCAGCAAAAGAAAGGAAAAAATAAAATGATAATACCTAATGTTATTATCATTTTCTTTTGTACTCCTGCTGCGGCAGCTTGCGTGAGGGGGCGGGGTGGGGCTGAAGAGCAGGGGAGGAGTGGTATAACCCTCCTAAGTGTGGAATGACTGGTCGGCCCTCTCGGGCCGCCCAAAACAGTCTTGTGCACTTTACCTGTTCTCCATGCAGGCTGCATTACAGCCTGCATGGAGAACATGCCCACCCCTACAGCCCCTGGCTGAGCACCGTGTCACGGTGCTCAGACCAATCACAATGCTGAATTGCAGAGTTGCGATTGGCTGCGGGGAGCGTGGGAGCCCTGGTGCTTTCAGTTTCTCACAAGAAGCCAGGAAGAGGACGCAGGAGAGGCAGCTCAGCCGACCGGCTGCCCGAGAGGTAAGTGTTTTTTTTTTTTAAGTGATCCCCCCACCCCTACACACTCACCTGCCCCACTGCTACTTCCAGGCAGCAGCCGCGACTGGGCTTGGAAGTTTACCACCCCAAAATACAACATCACAGTTACTGCTTATGTGCAGATGACCAGGCGGCTTCTCTCACTGTAATCCTTGGAACATTTCATGCAGGCAGCATTGAAAACAAAGATTAGCACAGGAAGAAGTTGTGGATGGGCAATGGCCAAATGGGCAAGAGCTTCACTGCTTTACAAGATAACACTGCACTGCCCCCAGCTTTGGACTCCACTACTTATACTCAAATGTTGGAGGAATTTGGACTGCATTTCTCAACCCTCCATTTTCTGACTGAGCTACTTGTTACAGCAAATTTTCAAAACCAAGCACGAGGGCTGTATGAGCATCATGGAATTTGCTGCCGGGGTAGCAGGGGGCCTGAATATACAATATCATCAGGAATCCCTACACCAAATTCCAGCAATTATAAGTTTTCCCCCATAATGGAGATTAACTAATCAGTCCCAGTAATACATGTCCTTTTCTGGGCACTTTTTACGCAGTTCTAAGGGGAAACTGCTTACATTTTCCTCTTGCTCTGTACAGGTGGAAAGTGGCAGCTGGACAACCAATAGGTGGTGGGGTTGGGTAAAGGAGTGATGCAGAGCTGCAGGGCACGGTTATGCCTGTCTGAGCGGAGAAGTGTCTGCTTCCCCTGAACTGCTGCAGGGATCAGGTAGGGGATGGGCTGTGTCCCTGTACCTGTTGTAGTATTTACAGGACCAGTGTTTATGGCCCCAGAATTAACAGAACTGGAGTTTGCGGACCCAACATTTCCGGGACCGGAGAGACTTGGAATTCACAAGGCACAATTTCACCTGGGGTTATCACTCAGAGTGAAATACCATAACTAACAATGACAGTCTTAGTGTCTAACCCTAAGAGCTTGTTGACGTCATCTTCATAAATTATGTATGCATATTGCAAGGCAAACAAATACTATTGCTTAAAGTCTATCTTTCCAAATCTACTCTAGCGTTATTTGAATGTTAGAATCATGTTTATCACTAAGCATCAAAGAGATGCCTCCATAAGACCTCTATCTGTGTATTCACCCTCCTAATTAATCTGCTGCTTCAAACTCAGAGTTTGAACAATTATTGATCTAGTGTCTATTTCAATCATCTAATTTTGAAGTTTCATTACCAGTCGTGTGTTTTAGCTTTCACTCTTCATGTGATCTGAAGTTGTAGTGGTATGCGTGTCAGTATCTTCAGGTTCCTTGATGATACACTCATTGAAGTGTGGTGTTGATTTTCTGTGTTTATAAAGTAACTTTTTGATACACATAAAATACAGTTAGTCCTATGCATCGTGGTTATTTCCTGCCTGTTCATGACACACAGGTATTACAAGGACTCCCATTTTACACTTTTTACTACTGTTTCATTACAAAATTACTTTACTCTTATTTCTGGCACACCTGCTGGTTAACTGTAATGAGCATTCACGCTTGTTCTATGAAAAAAAGATTCCAGTGTAATTCCTAAACATTTTCTCCGCTGTTCCATATATTGTGTCACTTATTCTCTGTTATGTGAATTGTTTTTGTGTACGAAAATATTGGCCAATTTATTGACTGTTGGCTTTTTGGGCAGACAGCTGTATAGTTGGTGAGCTAACTTGAGGGAGGTTCTTTGGGTAGGACTAACAGGTAAATTACTTTCTATGTCCTGTGTACTTTTGTCTGAGATAGATCTAAAAGTTAGACTTTTCACTAAGATGGTACTCTGTGGTGGTGGGGCAAGCACTGTATGCTTCCAATGCTGTTCAGACCATGATGGTTGAAATTATAAATGTATCTGTATATACAATACAGTTTAGACTCCAATCATATTCAAAACGATCGCTGTTGGATTTGACCCTTTGCAGAGTAATCCCCAAACCTTTTGCCCCCCTATTTCCGGAACCCGTTTTTGTTGGCTTTTAGCACTCCGCACACTTCACCCCTGCTAACTAGTGCTAAAGTGCTTTTGTGTTTTTCTTTAAAGATGGTGAAGTTGGCTTACAACCAATTGGCACATTTTATTTATATGTTAATCCTTGGAAAAGTGGTACTGCCTGTACCCAGGGCCTGTAAATGAGATGGTACTAGTGGGCTTGCAGCATTAATTGTGCAGCCCACTTAAGGAGCCCTTTCAAACATGTCTCGGGCAGTTTTAACTTGTCATTTCGACCTGGCAAAATAAACCTTTTGCAAGGTCCAAACCAGTGCTAAAGTGCCTATGCTCTTTTCTTTAAACATGGTGAATTTGGTTTACAACCAATTGGCACAATTAATGTATTTGTTAGTCCCTAGTAAAGTGGTACTGCCTGTACCCAGGGCCTGTAAATGAGATGGTACTAGTGGGCTTGCAGCATTCAGTGGTGGCTGGTGACAATTGAAAGTGGTGGGGTATAAACTTTGTGGGAGAGCACCGTGGCGAGTGAGCATAGTGAGTGAGCCCAAACAATTAAAGGGGGTTGGGGGTTCTCCCCGAGAAAATTTTGAAAAAGAGTGGGTAAATGGTGCATTTTCAAGCAAATTTGAGAACCAAGAAGGTTAATAAAGCAATTGTGAAAGTGCAGTTATTACATTAATAAAGGGATGTCATATAACAACAACATGGTAGCTGCTTATTCAGTATAACCACAGAGCTTCATAACAGACAGAAATATAAGGAACAATTAACTTTTAAATTTGTGTATGCATATTTCTACAATCACAGTTACTGAGCAACCAGATGTGGTCTTCACATTGGACTCACTTACAAAGAAAACCAGAAATGTTCAGAAAGATAGGCACATGTTCCCCTATTCCATAGATGCCTTTCGTTCTTGATGTCAAAAGAAGTGAACTATTGTGAAAAATAAAAATACCTCTTAAAATGGAAGATCAGATTCCTTATTTTAACTGTACGGAAAATAAATGGTCCCGATATACATCAACGCGGGCTTGCCCTAAATTCTTCACAAAACTAAAAAAAAAAGAAATTACATTTTTTTTAAATGGTGTTGCGATGACATGTTAAACGTGTTAAATATGTATTTGCCTGTGCTTCCATCGAGTTTGACATTTATTGTATGTATACTTAAACATTTGAGCAAATGCAAGCTTTTTTCCTGTTTCTGAAATAAATGCTTTTTTAAGTCAGGTATTTAACTTCCTGCTACTCTGGGTGATTACCACATGAGGAAAACATCTCTGAGAGTTCCAAAGCGAAGTTTTGCTATATCTTAGCACAGAATTGTTGGTTAGTCTTAAGTGACCTGTGGATGTTGACTTAGAAATGCACACACTGTGATTCATCACGCAGGCCCCCTCCCCTCCACAATCCCCCCTCCAATTTGTAAACATGAATTTAGAGTCGGCACAGTTCACAATTCTGTAAATGAGGAGTGGGAAATCATGCAACACTTCTGTCAAATGCTAAATCAGTATTCCGCTGCATGAACCTCCTAACTGCATTGGGAAAGACATCTGGCGCACGCTCTCTGGGAGGCTTCTTCAATAATCTCCCAGAAGGGGGAGAGAGCCTGACATAATTTCGAAAAAGAAGATGGCCAGGTTAAATCAAACATAAATTCGCTGTCAGACCGTGGAATACTGTAGAAAACAACAGGCGTGAAAAAAATGTGCTGCTGCCAGGAGGCCAGGGCCTACTACCAGCAGGGATGTGACGCAGCAGCAGCACACACAGTCATCTGATTCATCATGGCCCGCCGCCGTAATAATGGCCAGGGCAGAACTGCTGCTGGTGCTGACTTTAATTAGTTTGGAGACGCGACGCGAGAGAGACACCAAAGTCAGCAGTGCTGACTTTGGTGTTTGCGTCTCCAAACTAGTAAAATCAGAGGCAGCTGTGTGCTGACTGTGCTCTGGCCACAGACACCACATCGTAGGGTACTACGGTCAGACCAGAGCAGACACGGGCCACACAAAATTCAGCCACATCACTTGGTTGCACAACAAATTAATTTATATATGCATAATAAATATGCAGTGCTGTAGACTCGTCATACGTACTCACTCAGTCTGTCACTACACTGTCGAGTCGAGTGTGTGTCGCAGATAGTACTGTGGTGGTGTGTCGTGACGTTGATCCCTTTTCCCCCGAGCCGAGTAGTGGCCGAGTCAGAGTTACTCTGACTGACTGCGCTCAGTCTGTTCAAATCTATACGATCGATGATGATGGCACCACTTGGCACGCACTGCTCAGCAGCAGCAGGGGGGCTTGCCTTGCACCGACTGGCCTGCCTGAGTACTCACACACACTCCGTTCTGTGTGCACTGCAAATGGCACGTACGCATGCGCGGAGGGGAGGGGGAGCAGCAGAGAGAGCGGGGCTGATGAGTCTGACCATGACCAATCACTGCACGGCCGTACAATACAGCCATGCAGTGATTGGTCAATATGCCCCCATGCTCTGGACATGCCCCGACTCTGCCCAGTGACTAAAGGAGCCAATCCAGGCAGCGCTTGGATTGGCCTGGGGCAGGAGACCTCGCTGCTCCTTAGGAGGCCGTGGGGCTGCGGCTTCAACCCACCCCCCCTCCTCAATTCTACAGCGAGAGTGGCAAGACCAGTAAGACTGCGCATGTCGGGCTGGCCAGGGAAAGGCACCCAGCCAACCCAACATGCGCATTTTTGCTGCACTGGCTCCATTGCCACAAGCCAAGTTGCTCCAACTCCCCCCCCCGTGAGTGACGTCACGGTAATGAATGGCATGCCCGCGGCTGAGAGAGACAGCTGACTGCTGCCGTGGGCTGAAATTTAATTTAGTAAGAACTGTGCTGGTGCTGCTGGTGGACCCCTGGGGGCAAAATAATCAGTGGGGCGATGCCCCAACGCCTATACAAAGGAACCGCCACTGGCAGCATTCATTGTGCAACCCACTTAATGATCCCTTTTAAACATGTATGATGTGCAGTTTTAACTTGCCATTTTGACCTGGCAAAATAAACCCTTTGCCAGGCCTAAACCTTAATTTTTAAGACATATAAGTTACCCCTAGGGCAGGCCCTAAACAGCCCATAGGGCAGGGTGCAGTGTATTCTAAAAAGTCGGGCATGCACTTTTAATTTTTACATGTCCTTGTAGTGAAAAACTCTTAAATTCGTTTTCACTACTGCAAGGCCTACTTCTTCCATAGGATAACATAGGGTTACCTTATTATATTTATTAATTGATAACTTTCAATTTGGAAAAGATGGGAATGTTGAGTTTGCTGTTTAAAGAACTGTAATTTAATACCCTCTTTAGTCACAATTCTGAAAATGCCACTCTTGGAAAGTTGTCATTTTCTTGCCCTAAACATATGGTGCCCCAAGCGTATTTCCTGGGTCACATGACTAGGTGTAGCTGGCAGTAGGCCTTTGTGTATTGCTCCCAGACAGTAAGACAAAGGGGGAAAAGGTATTGGCCATCTCTCACTTCACTGGGGTGGAGAAGCATTTCCTACTACAAAGCTGGTACCAAGTGCAAATATTGGACCCTTAGACCCAACTCTTCAGTACACCTTTGGACCTGTGGAAGCCTCAAAAGGACTGTTATGCTGCCCTCCAAAAAGGACATCTACTCAGGCTGCCCTGATGCCTGAGTGAGAATGACTGGACCTGCATCTTGAACCCAGGACCACAAGTGTGACTCCAAGGGCTAGTTGGACCCTTGGAAGAGGACCTGAAGGTGCTCTACCAGCCCAGCTTTGGTCCCATGAGCAGAACCGATGCAGCGCAACACGTCTCCTTGCAGTGGCATTGGAACCACTGCTGTGTGATGCATTCCTGACACAGGACATTGTATCGCAGCACCGCAGCTTCCACGGAACAGCTGATGCGTTGCGCATCATTGACACAGGATCTCGCAATGCTCCGCAAAGCAGGATTTAAGGTACTTTGTTCAGAGGGCCTAACTTGATCCCTGTATACGGCCCATGCTCTATCTCAGTCAGCCTGAACTTGTGACTTTTCCCTGTCGGGCGCAACTAGATACCCGCAGTTGGCTCTTAATTCACATAAATCTATAAAAATTGCTTTTCTCCGGTTCTACCGATCGGATTTTTGTCTTTTGTTGTTTTGATCTCAAATAATTTAATAAATGTTACTCTATTTTTCTAAGTTGGTGTGGACTTTTTCTTCTGTTGTGTTTTTACTTTATTACTGTTTGAAGTGGTGCATAAATACTTTACACATCACCTATAGGTTAAGCCTGACTGCTTTTGTGCCAAGCTACTAGAGAGTTCAGCACAGGTTAATTTGGGGTTTGCTTGCGTTTCACCGTGACAGAGATTGTGATTGCTGCTTGAGTAGGGTTTCACCCCCTCAATCAGTAACCCGATTTCCTACAATTGTGCACTCAAGCTTTACACATGCAGGTGTTTATTGCTGTTCCTACAGCTCAATTCCTCAGTAAGATCTTGATTACAGTAAGGCTAAAAATCTATCCTTACTCAATTTCAATATGTCAAAACCCCGCCACATCTGTGACTAATAAAAATATTGAAAATGTTGCATGTACTCTTGCTCTTCACAAAAGAACCCATACCAGGTTTTGGATCCCCTTTATAAAACACAAATCAAACAGATTTAGCAGGTTATTAATTAAGGATGCTTAATTAATTAATTTATGTATGAGTGTGTGTGTAGGAAAATGCCCTTTTAGCGAGGCCATCCCACTTTGTGCTGGCTTTAGTTGCTGTTTTTTTGACTCTGCACACTGCTGTATTATGCCTAGTTTATGTGCTCTGACCAATGAAAATATGTTGAACTGATTTACTCCTAATTGGCATATTTAAATTACCTATAAGTCCCTAGTACATAGTACAAAGTGTACCCAGGGCCTGTAAGTTAAATGCCACTATTGCCACTAATGAACTTCAGCACCCATTGGGCCACCCCATACATTTAGAGTGCAAAATGCAGGCCTACCACTGTAGCCTGTCTTTGCAACTGTAAATTTGCTCTTTCAAAATACTCCCCTTTTGACAGGCCAAAACCCTCCTTATAAATATAAATATCACCCTTAAGTAGGCCTGAATTCATATAAGGCAGGGTGCATAATATTTCAAAATAGGGCACAAAATGTTTAATGTAAAACATGTCCTTACAGTGACAAGTCACCAACAGCTATTTTCACTGTCGCAAGGTTAGCTGTTCCAAAGGAAAGCATTGGGATACAATATCAAATGTAATAATGTTATCCATGCCTAGGAAACCACCACAAACTTCATTTTTGTACTCTTTAAATATTTATTACAAGCACAATTTACTGGTAAAGTAGGGTTTGTAATACATATTTCAGTAAAGGGACTTTTAGAAAGTTACCTTGTCCTGCCTAAAGCCTCTAGAAGCCTGTTTGCCTGAGCTTTCAAATATCACCCAGGAGTTGAATGGCCCCGTTGATATGGTGCGAACTTGCTCCCAGAGCTGAGACAAAGGCCTTGGGTGTGGGGAGGTGTTCTTTTATTTGGCAGAAGGACCATCTGGGGTGTACCCATGAACTTAATTAACTTCAAAGACACCTACCCTATCACATACAAATGTTAGTTGACACCTGGGCAGTGCTCTCTTTTGTCCACCTAGTCAGGCAAGCACCAATCCTAGTGGGAGAGGAGCTGCCCCACAACTGGTTTGAAGTGACCACAGGGTAGAGGGCTGCTTATTTCCCAGTGCAGTCCAAGATCCAGAGATAAGATAAGATAAAATAGGATAAGATAGATCATTTTGGTGTCAAATCATGCGGGACCATTGACCACACAATTGAGATATGGACCATACAATTTGTTGTGACTGTACTAATAGTGATTGGTGTTAGTAGAACCTATTGCACTAAGGGGAAACTAAATCAGTAATGGTGATTTTTGCTGGTCGAAATTTCATCTGTGTGTGGGCGGAAGGCAGCAGGTTTTATTTCTGACTATTTTTTGTATGAGTGAATTATTTTAAATTCTTTAGTGGAGCGGACAAGAGTTATTTGTTTATTGTGCTTGCTTAAAATTGTGGAATTTAATGTGTGAGAAAACTGTAAAGGTGGGTTAACTGCTGGGAGGAGTGAGAATTGTGTCAGAGAATACCTCACTAGGATAGGTCAACTGGTACGAAGTGTTGCACTGGGATTGATTGGTGAGTGATCAGGTGCCATATTTTGATAAGTTTACAAAGGAAAGAACTGCTTTGAGATTGGATGGGAATATTGATTTGTACTGAACTGCGATTTGAACATAACATTGAAAATAGCTGAATCAGCCTTGCTCATTTAGTGTTAAATTATTGTAATCATTAAATGTTTTAAAACTCTCAGGGGGATATTCACAAGGACTTATCTCCGAGTTATCGCCACCTTAACGCAACAAAAGTGGAGATAGATTTAACGCCCCATTCACAAGTGGTTGCAAACTGAAGACAACGCAAGTATTCCCGCGATAACTGCCTCAAAATTTACCTCCACGGGTGACACCACCAACTAACCCTAATGAGATGCAGAGTAGGCGTTCCCGTGAAAAACACACGAAAACACCACTACACCACATTCACAATGAACTGCCAGATCTGCGATGCGAACCAAAACCACGCGATAAGCCGCGGTAGCAGCAGCTATTTAACACCTGCCTCTTGCTGGTGTTAAGCAGGCCGACTACCTGCAGTAGGCAACGAAGCCCCGCACACAGCCACACCCGAAGAACAACCGATGCCATGGAGCTACTCATCATGCAGCTTGGGGCCCCAACAGGGCCACAACACCCACCGCCACCACCCCCAGGACCGGGACCGGCACCCCCCCAGACCACCACAGAGGCAGCGCAGAGTGACACAGCGGACCTACCGAAAATGCACTAGTCTCACAGACCTAACGCCCTAGGAAGTCATTGCCCACTACAGGCTCAAAAGGACAACCATCCTCCACATCATGACCCACATTGGCCCCAGGCTGACGGTCCCAACACAGCGGACAACCAACATCCCTCCGCAGACAAAGCTGCTGGCTGTGCTGCACACGTTGGCCTCTGGTACCTTCCAACCAACAACGGCCAGAGTAGGAGGAGTCTCACAGCCAGCCCTATCAAAGTTCCTCACACCTGTCCTGGATGCCATCATCAGCTTCATACCCCAGTACCTCCACTTCCCCAACACTGCGCAGGAACAGCTGGAGACCAAGCAAGGCTTCTACGCCATTGCTAGCTTCCCACACGTGCTGGGGGCTATTGACTGCACACATGTCCCACTTGTGCCCCCTGCGGACACTGCACACATCTACCGCAACAGAAAGCACACGCATTCCATCAATGTGCAGGCAATAGTGGACCACCGGGGAATGTTCACCAATGTCGTCACAAACTACCCAGGCAGTGTGCACGATTCCTACATCTTCCGACAGTCCATCATCAACCAGCGCTTCCAGGATGGCATCTATGGAACTGGACTGCTCGTTGGTAAGTACCAAAGCAACACACCACACACCTCAAACCCACCATCACACAACGCACAACTGTGGGAATGCACACGTGACCAAACCACATACAAAATGTCAGTCAACATGCCCACCTACCAGACACGACAACACAACTCCATTGGGATACTGGGCTTCCCATGTACACAATCCAGCCATATCATGGCACCACAGCCACACAACAGCTGAACGTGTGGAGAGGCGGAAAGCAGGCATGTGCGAAGGACGCAAGTGACCCATGAATGGGAATGTACACAAGGACAAGTGTGGCACGAATGTACTGGACAGACCTGGGTATGCAAACCACAGATACGTCCATGCAGACATTAACTGCTGGTGTCTGGGGAGTAGTGAACAGTGGACGCAACCATGTCACCTCAGGCTGTAGGGTAGATCACGGAAATGTCGCTCGCTTCATCCACCCCTGTGTGCGTGAGCATAGTGGGTTGGCCTGGCTTACGCCAGGCCTGCACAGGGGTGTGGATAAAAAAAACGTTGCGCTGAGCGTGGTGCACTCCCGTAATGGCCAACGTCACTGCCAGGGCGGCGCCTCTCAGCCCGCCACGAGGCCGACGCCGTGCGCAGCGGGGCCTGCGAGCCTGTGCGCCTGCTGCACCCCAGGCCGCTGATACCCAGACCCGGCTTGCCTGCCCCAGCGCTCCAAGGCCGCACTGCTCACCTGCCGACACCGTCGTGTGTCAAAGAGGGCCCACCAAGTGCCGGTGCTAGCTCCAAGACCCATGCCCGCGAGCTTGGCAGCCTCCTCAGACCATCGCTGTCCTCCGTGACACAGGCCCCTAGGAGTCCACATTCGTTGGCATACCCCACCACTGCAGCCAGCCTACACTGCAGTCCAGTATGTCCCACATCTAGTACTGAGTCCTCATTCATCAATGGCAGAGTTCATGCCAGTGGACGCAGGGGGAGGAGTGAGAGACAGATACGTTTCAGTCCAGTGGGAACACGGATCACCGTTACGGAGGAGGTCAACCACTCGCAAGGACTGACCTGGTGCCACTTACCCTGTGCGCCGTGAGACACTGTCAGCCTCCGGCTGAACATTGTTGGTGTCTGAGCCTGTGGCCTGGGGGTTGTCATCAGCAACTGGCAGGTACGGACTTGGTGTTTGGCATGAGTCTGTGGCAATCATATCCGCCATGTTGCCGGACACAGCTGGTGTGTGCCCTCTGCACCATGCCCTGAGGGTACACCTCCCACTCTCCTCGGGACACTCCGCGAAAACCACCTTTGATACATACGAGACCCTGCTCTGCCCTCATGACCCTACCCCATTGTCCCGCAAGTCAGCGTCCCGTGGCGGTAGGCCCGCGTCGGCCGCTGTGCATCCGGGGCCACTAACTCTGTGCAACTCAAGTCATGCTCCCTTGCTGTTCGTACATTGCATTCCTGAGTGCCTGATGACTGTTGAAGTTGTTGCCAGCACCAGGTACTCCCTGAGGGCTGGCCTGCACACACCCCACACACAGCCAGCATAGGCGTCACTGGACTAGTGGGCCTGCCAACACATCATGCCGAACCAAGTATTGACTCTTATCTCTCTGCACTGTCACAGGTGATCAAGGATATGCACTCTGCCCTTGGATGATGACACCCCTCCGAGACCCGAACACCCCCCCAGAGGCAGTACAATGCGGCCCACATACGCACCAGGGGCATCGTGGAACGCACATTTGGCGTGTTGAAGTCATGTTTCAGGTGCCTGGACGTCACAGGTGGAAGGCTCCTGTACAGCCCAGACATCGTGTGCAAGATGATCGTTGCATGTTGTGTGTTGCACAACATCTGTGTACGCACCAATGCACCATGGATCCCGGTTCCGGAGGTACCTGACGATGATGAGGATGATGGGGCAGGTGGCCCACATGCCACTGCAGCTGCGAGAGGAATAGCCCGTAGGAACACCCTCATTGCCAATTTCTTCTCCTGAGCACGTCACATTGTGGCCGACCTTGGCAATCATGGGACAGTACTAAATGTCCACAAGAACGGCATGTGTGAATAATAAATATTTGCAGGTTACAGGTTGTACTTGTACATTGTCATGTCACAGTTTCCTGCTGTGCCAGATGTGATTGGCCGTGTTGTGCACATACGCAGCACCAGTTGTGTCCTGTGTTCTGTTGTGGTAGTGTTGCTGTGTGTACCAGGATGTTGTCAATGTCGAGGTGCACTTATTCTTCTGTGCGTATGCTGCACGGTGGGTGAGGCGCTCCGGCGGCTCTGATATGGCTGCCACTTCTCCCTTCCATGCAGTGTCCCTTTCAGTTCTGTGCTTCCACAGTGCTGAGATGTTGCAGACTTGGGTGACTTGTGCTCTTTGTCGAGTTGTGACTCTTGGGCATGGGGTGTCCGCAGATGTGTCGTTGACGTCAGGGGTTGTTTGTGCAGGTGGTTGTGTCCGAGTGTGACCTGCTCCTTTCCGGTTGTGGTCCGCACTCAGCCACTTCAGTGTTGTGCTGTGTACATTGTCATGAGGATTGGACTGCAGCCATGCTACTCGTCATGTGGTGTCTCTTGCTGTGTCAGTGTGGCTGACGTATATGCATGTTTGCTGTGTTTCGCACGTGTGCACGTGTGCATGTGTTGGTTGTGTGATTGTTGATGTGTTGGGTGGATGCCCCTTTGGGCACATGGTGTACGTGGGACTACTTGGTGTTTGTGTGTGTGCTGACGTGTTCCCGTGGGATCAGGGACATGATCCTGAGTCATTGTGGTGGCAGTGTGCTCTGCTTGATTGTACATGTGTGCCATTGTGCCCAGTTCCCCCTTCCCCCACTCCCTGGTCGGTACGCGCCTCTGTTGCTGTGGTGTCGGGTCATGTTGGGCAGTGTCCGGATCCCCAACTCCTGTCACCGTCTCCAGACTGATGGCTGTGGCCACCATCTTCCCCATGTCATTCAGCTCCTGGTATCCTGCTGGCCCCCCTCCTCCGAAGTGCGTTGCTGCTTTCGTGTTGGCCGCGTGTTTCTGCTTGGTTTTGCCATTCACATCAATCCAGCGCCTCTTGTCCTCTTCCATTGTCCTCCTCGGCGCTGCGACAGCATTCACATGGTCCGAGGTGGTGTGCCATCTTTGCCTCTTTGTTGCCAATGACACGTTGGAGGTGACGTGCAGTTGGTGGTGGTGTTCTATCTCATCCGTGCAGATGATCGTGTTTTCATGCAGCATGTAACCTGTCTTCCTCTTCTCATTGCCCTTCCACGTGCCCTGGATTCCTGGGTGTTCCTCCGTGGGGATTGTGGTGTTCAAGTTGTCCTCTGCAGTCGGTCAGGGTGCATCCGTGGTACTCCGCAGTTCATTTCCTTTTTGGTGGCATTTTCCGTATGCTGTTCTTGTGCTTTTTCCCGCATTACGCGTGGGTATTGCTGGCCTCTCGCTGGTTATCACTGTTTTCTTATCGCGTTTGGGCCCATCGTGTCTTTTTACGCGTTGGGGTTTGTGCTTTTATCGCCGTCGCGGTGCTTGTATCGCGGACATTGGCCGCTGTTTCGGGAGGCTATCGCATGGCACCGCCGTGTTGTGAATTCCACGTTTAACACTGGGTTATTTTCCCGCGATAGACTGCGATGTGTGAAGTTGCGTTAACATTTTTTGGAGATGTTTAGCGCACGTTCTTGTGAATATGCCCCTGAGAGATTTAATGAGAGGTGATGTATGAGTCCCTGTCTGTGATGGCGATGAGGCTGCACCGGAAGGTACGCCAGGAAATTATATGGCGACAAATTTAGGGCTAAATCAAAGAAAAGGGGGGAGAAAGAGGGAATATGCTAGGTCCACCCTCCAAAAATGATCAAGAATTCACAAAATACAGAGATCTCGGTTACAGGAACCTAGCCAGTTTCTTCAAAAAGTTTTTTACTCATATGAAAGTCAGAAAAAACAGAAAAAAAAGGAAAAATGTCCTTTCTTGAGTCCCCTCACTCACTAGGGTTTCCCCATGGTGACATGCTTCATCATTGAGCCATCCCAACCCGCTGCGGGTTGAGGCGTGCTACGACTTGCGACACTACGTAGGAGCACTACTTGTGAGTGACTATGTGTGGTGCAGTGATGGAGGTGGAGTGGGTGAGATTAAAAATATCTAGCTAGTGGGCAAAAAAGAATTTATTCAGGCTCCTAGCCGATATATTAAAAACGGGGTTGGTCTCTAGGGTGCCTGTCTTTATGAGTCAGGAGTCCCTAGTGGACGTCAACTAGTTTCGAGCTACCCCAGTGCTCTTCTTCAGGACAAACAGGGTCCAGCCCTGTTTTGTACCACTCCAAAGTGACCTAAGGATAGGAAAAATCCTGCGGAATATTAGCAGGCAAGAGTTAATACATACGGTACATTGACCACGTAGTATCTGCAATAGAGAAAGGAGAGAAGGCATTATCAAGAACAATCTACTACGTGCTGTGTAGATAGTTGTTGGAACCGTGTTGCTGCTGATCAATATGTGTCCAAAACAGAAAAGAGAAATAGAATTAATCACATAGAACCTACTTCATGCTGTGTAGGTAAGTAATTGAAACCGCCATGCTACACAATCATGTATCCAATCAGACACTCACTTATCCATTGCTGGTGTGTATTGTTCAGAGCTCTCCCGTTGATAACCTTGTGTAGTTACGTGGGCTATGAACACCTCATTAGTCATGGTCTCGTTAATGCCCAATCTAGTTTAAAAACAAAAGGTCTCCACGTGACATTACCCTTTAAAACAACCTTAATGAATTAATTGTTGAATTGTAAGTAATCTCGGTCATGCCAGACAGTTAGGTGAAAGCCTAGTGACTTCATGACGTGCGCCAGGAAATAAATAATGAAAATAAAAAGCATACTGACTTATACAAACAAACAATACGACAAAGAAAAACTACATTGAAGGAGAAAAACACATACTAATTATGGAGCAACAATGTGCTTCATGGTCTCTGAGGGCTGGAGAGATCATCGCCACTGTAGGAGAAAGCAAAACAAAGCGATAATGAAAGCTTTGAGCTGAAAAACAGAGCGGGTGCACTGTGAGAGTCTCTGCTGGCTGCCCGGTCCGATTCTGTGAAGAAATTAGCTTACTTGTGGATGATATCTGCTCTGGCGTGTTGCCTGCTTTCCTCGCGACCGCATATTGGCGAGTCTCTCCCGGGTACTAGTATTTGAAGGGCGTGGCTTCCGCCTAGTCATGGGAAAGAGACTAGAGCGGAAACTAAACAAAATGGCCGCCACCTTTGGCTCAATTTGGTGGCCTTTTGGGAGGTGAAAAGATTCTACTAAGTGCCTATTGAAAGGATATAAAGTGATTAGAGGCAATCAATAAAACAAACATATACACACAATGTGCCTCACATTGATATATACGTGAAGCCTAATTAGAGTGCCTATTGAGGAATAACTAAAGTGTTTAGACGTAACCATATAAACAAACATAAAGACGAAGTATGCCAAATTTTTAAATATTATGCGAGGGGATGTTGTACTACCGCTCTCTGAAGACGTGTTAGGTTATGTAAGGAGAGTAGTTACAATTTATTGGCTGACTGTATTCATTTCATTTATAGGGTGACTGTTATTTACTCTAACGTTGCCCAATTGATGTGATA
>CAWUFW010017156.1:0-276085 GCA_963921515.1 Calotriton arnoldi | reverse complement strand
CAACTTTGGTGAAAAACTCCAGCTAATTTTGAAGTAAGTTTGAACTGTGTACTGCATTTACCAGGATGCAAAGGGGCGTAACTGTGCTGGGACTGTGAGGCAGTGTGCTCCCAACCCCCATTCTGTTTAAAAGGCTCCCTTGAGCCAGCAAGCTGACGAGCTTTGGAGATGCACCTGTGTGCCTGTGAGTGGTACTGTGACCTGAGAGGAACTTGGCAGCATTTCCAGCAACCCCAGATGATTTTTCTTTGCTCTCTAATACTGCTGCTCTCTACTGATGACGGGCTCAACCCAGAAACACGTGTCTAGAGATATACAGCAATGTCTGCACCAACTTTGGTGAAAAACTCCAGCTAATTTTGAAGTAAGTTTGAACTGTGTACTGCATTTACCAGGATGCAAAGGGGCTGAACTGTGCTGGGACTGTGAGGCAGTGTGCTCCCAACCCCCATTCTGTTTAAAAGGCTCCCTTGAGCCAGCAAGCTGACGAGCTTTGGAGATGCACCTGTGTGCCTGTGAGTGGTACTGTGACCTGAGAGGAACTTGGCAGCATTTCCAGCAACCCCAGATGATTTTTCTTTGCTCTCTAATACTGCTGCTCTCTACTGATGACGGGCTCAACCCAGAAACACGTGTCTAGAGATATACAGCAATGTCTGCACCAACTTTGGTGAAAAACTCCAGCTAATTTTGAAGTAAGTTTGAACTGTGTACTGCATTTACCAGGATGCAAAGGGGCGAACTGTGCTGGGACTGTGAGGCAGTGTGCTCCCAACCCCCATTCTGTTTAAAAGGCTCCCTTGAGCCAGCAAGCTGACGAGCTTTGGAGATGCACCTGTGTGCCTGTGAGTGGTACTGTGACCTGAGAGGAACTTGGCAGCATTTCCAGCAACCCCAGATGATTTTTCTTTGCTCTCTAATACTGCTGCTCTCTACTGATGACGGGCTCAACCCAGAAACACGTGTCTAGAGATATACAGCAATGTCTGCACCAACTTTGGTGAAAAACTCCAGCTAATTTTGAAGTAAGTTTGAACTGTGTACTGCATTTACCAGGATGCAAAGGGGCGAACTGTGCTGGGACTGTGAGGCAGTGTGCTCCCAACCCCCATTCTGTTTAAAAGGCTCCCTTGAGCCAGCAAGCTGACGAGCTTTGGAGATGCACCTGTGTGCCTGTGAGTGGTACTGTGACCTGAGAGGAACTTGGCAGCATTTCCAGCAACCCCAGATGATTTTTCTTTGCTCTCTAATACTGCTGCTCTCTACTGATGACGGGCTCAACCCAGAAACACGTGTCTAGAGATATACAGCAATGTCTGCACCAACTTTGGTGAAAAACTCCAGCTAATTTTGAAGTAAGTTTGAACTGTGTACTGCATTTACCAGGATGCAAAGGGGCGAACTGTGCTGGGACTGTGAGGCAGTGTGCTCCCAACCCCCATTCTGTTTAAAAGGCTCCCTTGAGCCAGCAAGCTGACGAGCTTTGGAGATGCACCTGTGTGCCTGTGAGTGGTACTGTGACCTGAGAGGAACTTGGCAGCATTTCCAGCAACCCCAGATGATTTTTCTTTGCTCTCTAATACTGCTGCTCTCTACTGATGACGGGCTCAACCCAGAAACACGTGTCTAGAGATATACAGCAATGTCTGCACCAACTTTGGTGAAAAACTCCAGCTAATTTTGAAGTAAGTTTGAACTGTGTACTGCATTTACCAGGATGCAAAGGGGCGAACTGTGCTGGGACTGTGAGGCAGTGTGCTCCCAACCCCCATTCTGTTTAAAAGGCTCCCTTGAGCCAGCAAGCTGACGAGCTTTGGAGATGCACCTGTGTGCCTGTGAGTGGTACTGTGACCTGAGAGGAACTTGGCAGCATTTCCAGCAACCCCAGATGATTTTTCTTTGCTCTCTAATACTGCTGCTCTCTACTGATGACGGGCTCAACCCAGAAACACGTGTCTAGAGATATACAGCAATGTCTGCACCAACTTTGGTGAAAAACTCCAGCTAATTTTGAAGTAAGTTTGAACTGTGTACTGCATTTACCAGGATGCAAAGGGGCGAACTGTGCTGGGACTGTGAGGCAGTGTGCTCCCAACCCCCATTCTGTTTAAAAGGCTCCCTTGAGCCAGCAAGCTGACGAGCTTTGGAGATGCACCTGTGTGCCTGTGAGTGGTACTGTGACCTGAGAGGAACTTGGCAGCATTTCCAGCAACCCCAGATGATTTTTCTTTGCTCTCTAATACTGCTGCTCTCTACTGATGACGGGCTCAACCCAGAAACACGTGTCTAGAGATATACAGCAATGTCTGCACCAACTTTGGTGAAAAACTCCAGCTAATTTTGAAGTAAGTTTGAACTGTGTACTGCATTTACCAGGATGCAAAGGGGCGAACTGTGCTGGGACTGTGAGGCAGTGTGCTCCCAACCCCCATTCTGTTTAAAAGGCTCCCTTGAGCCAGCAAGCTGACGAGCTTTGGAGATGCACCTGTGTGCCTGTGAGTGGTACTGTGACCTGAGAGGAACTTGGCAGCATTTCCAGCAACCCCAGATGATTTTTCTTTGCTCTCTAATACTGCTGCTCTCTACTGATGACGGGCTCAACCCAGAAACACGTGTCTAGAGATATACAGCAATGTCTGCACCAACTTTGGTGAAAAACTCCAGCTAATTTTGAAGTAAGTTTGAACTGTGTACTGCATTTACCAGGATGCAAAGGGGCGAACTGTGCTGGGACTGTGAGGCAGTGTGCTCCCAACCCCCATTCTGTTTAAAAGGCTCCCTTGAGCCAGCAAGCTGACGAGCTTTGGAGATGCACCTGTGTGCCTGTGAGTGGTACTGTGACCTGAGAGGAACTTGGCAGCATTTCCAGCAACCCCAGATGATTTTTCTTTGCTCTCTAATACTGCTGCTCTCTACTGATGACGGGCTCAACCCAGAAACACGTGTCTAGAGATATACAGCAATGTCTGCACCAACTTTGGTGAAAAACTCCAGCTAATTTTGAAGTAAGTTTGAACTGTGTACTGCATTTACCAGGATGCAAAGGGGCGAACTGTGCTGGGACTGTGAGGCAGTGTGCTCCCAACCCCCATTCTGTTTAAAAGGCTCCCTTGAGCCAGCAAGCTGACGAGCTTTGGAGATGCACCTGTGTGCCTGTGAGTGGTACTGTGACCTGAGAGGAACTTGGCAGCATTTCCAGCAACCCCAGATGATTTTTCTTTGCTCTCTAATACTGCTGCTCTCTACTGATGACGGGCTCAACCCAGAAACACGTGTCTAGAGATATACAGCAATGTCTGCACCAACTTTGGTGAAAAACTCCAGCTAATTTTGAAGTAAGTTTGAACTGTGTACTGCATTTACCAGGATGCAAAGGGGCGAACTGTGCTGGGACTGTGAGGCAGTGTGCTCCCAACCCCCATTCTGTTTAAAAGGCTCCCTTGAGCCAGCAAGCTGACGAGCTTTGGAGATGCACCTGTGTGCCTGTGAGTGGTACTGTGACCTGAGAGGAACTTGGCAGCATTTCCAGCAACCCCAGATGATTTTTCTTTGCTCTCTAATACTGCTGCTCTCTACTGATGACGGGCTCAACCCAGAAACACGTGTCTAGAGATATACAGCAATGTCTGCACCAACTTTGGTGAAAAACTCCAGCTAATTTTGAAGTAAGTTTGAACTGTGTACTGCATTTACCAGGATGCAAAGGGGCGAACTGTGCTGGGACTGTGAGGCAGTGTGCTCCCAACCCCCATTCTGTTTAAAAGGCTCCCTTGAGCCAGCAAGCTGACGAGCTTTGGAGATGCACCTGTGTGCCTGTGAGTGGTACTGTGACCTGAGAGGAACTTGGCAGCATTTCCAGCAACCCCAGATGATTTTTCTTTGCTCTCTAATACTGCTGCTCTCTACTGATGACGGGCTCAACCCAGAAACACGTGTCTAGAGATATACAGCAATGTCTGCACCAACTTTGGTGAAAAACTCCAGCTAATTTTGAAGTAAGTTTGAACTGTGTACTGCATTTACCAGGATGCAAAGGGGCGAACTGTGCTGGGACTGTGAGGCAGTGTGCTCCCAACCCCCATTCTGTTTAAAAGGCTCCCTTGAGCCAGCAAGCTGACGAGCTTTGGAGATGCACCTGTGTGCCTGTGAGTGGTACTGTGACCTGAGAGGAACTTGGCAGCATTTCCAGCAACCCCAGATGATTTTTCTTTGCTCTCTAATACTGCTGCTCTCTACTGATGACGGGCTCAACCCAGAAACACGTGTCTAGAGATATACAGCAATGTCTGCACCAACTTTGGTGAAAAACTCCAGCTAATTTTGAAGTAAGTTTGAACTGTGTACTGCATTTACCAGGATGCAAAGGGGCGAACTGTGCTGGGACTGTGAGGCAGTGTGCTCCCAACCCCCATTCTGTTTAAAAGGCTCCCTTGAGCCAGCAAGCTGACGAGCTTTGGAGATGCACCTGTGTGCCTGTGAGTGGTACTGTGACCTGAGAGGAACTTGGCAGCATTTCCAGCAACCCCAGATGATTTTTCTTTGCTCTCTAATACTGCTGCTCTCTACTGATGACGGGCTCAACCCAGAAACACGTGTCTAGAGATATACAGCAATGTCTGCACCAACTTTGGTGAAAAACTCCAGCTAATTTTGAAGTAAGTTTGAACTGTGTACTGCATTTACCAGGATGCAAAGGGGCGAACTGTGCTGGGACTGTGAGGCAGTGTGCTCCCAACCCCCATTCTGTTTAAAAGGCTCCCTTGAGCCAGCAAGCTGACGAGCTTTGGAGATGCACCTGTGTGCCTGTGAGTGGTACTGTGACCTGAGAGGAACTTGGCAGCATTTCCAGCAACCCCAGATGATTTTTCTTTGCTCTCTAATACTGCTGCTCTCTACTGATGACGGGCTCAACCCAGAAACACGTGTCTAGAGATATACAGCAATGTCTGCACCAACTTTGGTGAAAAACTCCAGCTAATTTTGAAGTAAGTTTGAACTGTGTACTGCATTTACCAGGATGCAAAGGGGCGAACTGTGCTGGGACTGTGAGGCAGTGTGCTCCCAACCCCCATTCTGTTTAAAAGGCTCCCTTGAGCCAGCAAGCTGACGAGCTTTGGAGATGCACCTGTGTGCCTGTGAGTGGTACTGTGACCTGAGAGGAACTTGGCAGCATTTCCAGCAACCCCAGATGATTTTTCTTTGCTCTCTAATACTGCTGCTCTCTACTGATGACGGGCTCAACCCAGAAACACGTGTCTAGAGATATACAGCAATGTCTGCACCAACTTTGGTGAAAAACTCCAGCTAATTTTGAAGTAAGTTTGAACTGTGTACTGCATTTACCAGGATGCAAAGGGGCGAACTGTGCTGGGACTGTGAGGCAGTGTGCTCCCAACCCCCATTCTGTTTAAAAGGCTCCCTTGAGCCAGCAAGCTGACGAGCTTTGGAGATGCACCTGTGTGCCTGTGAGTGGTACTGTGACCTGAGAGGAACTTGGCAGCATTTCCAGCAACCCCAGATGATTTTTCTTTGCTCTCTAATACTGCTGCTCTCTACTGATGACGGGCTCAACCCAGAAACACGTGTCTAGAGATATACAGCAATGTCTGCACCAACTTTGGTGAAAAACTCCAGCTAATTTTGAAGTAAGTTTGAACTGTGTACTGCATTTACCAGGATGCAAAGGGGCGAACTGTGCTGGGACTGTGAGGCAGTGTGCTCCCAACCCCCATTCTGTTTAAAAGGCTCCCTTGAGCCAGCAAGCTGACGAGCTTTGGAGATGCACCTGTGTGCCTGTGAGTGGTACTGTGACCTGAGAGGAACTTGGCAGCATTTCCAGCAACCCCAGATGATTTTTCTTTGCTCTCTAATACTGCTGCTCTCTACTGATGACGGGCTCAACCCAGAAACACGTGTCTAGAGATATACAGCAATGTCTGCACCAACTTTGGTGAAAAACTCCAGCTAATTTTGAAGTAAGTTTGAACTGTGTACTGCATTTACCAGGATGCAAAGGGGCGAACTGTGCTGGGACTGTGAGGCAGTGTGCTCCCAACCCCCATTCTGTTTAAAAGGCTCCCTTGAGCCAGCAAGCTGACGAGCTTTGGAGATGCACCTGTGTGCCTGTGAGTGGTACTGTGACCTGAGAGGAACTTGGCAGCATTTCCAGCAACCCCAGATGATTTTTCTTTGCTCTCTAATACTGCTGCTCTCTACTGATGACGGGCTCAACCCAGAAACACGTGTCTAGAGATATACAGCAATGTCTGCACCAACTTTGGTGAAAAACTCCAGCTAATTTTGAAGTAAGTTTGAACTGTGTACTGCATTTACCAGGATGCAAAGGGGCGAACTGTGCTGGGACTGTGAGGCAGTGTGCTCCCAACCCCCATTCTGTTTAAAAGGCTCCCTTGAGCCAGCAAGCTGACGAGCTTTGGAGATGCACCTGTGTGCCTGTGAGTGGTACTGTGACCTGAGAGGAACTTGGCAGCATTTCCAGCAACCCCAGATGATTTTTCTTTGCTCTCTAATACTGCTGCTCTCTACTGATGACGGGCTCAACCCAGAAACACGTGTCTAGAGATATACAGCAATGTCTGCACCAACTTTGGTGAAAAACTCCAGCTAATTTTGAAGTAAGTTTGAACTGTGTACTGCATTTACCAGGATGCAAAGGGGCGAACTGTGCTGGGACTGTGAGGCAGTGTGCTCCCAACCCCCATTCTGTTTAAAAGGCTCCCTTGAGCCAGCAAGCTGACGAGCTTTGGAGATGCACCTGTGTGCCTGTGAGTGGTACTGTGACCTGAGAGGAACTTGGCAGCATTTCCAGCAACCCCAGATGATTTTTCTTTGCTCTCTAATACTGCTGCTCTCTACTGATGACGGGCTCAACCCAGAAACACGTGTCTAGAGATATACAGCAATGTCTGCACCAACTTTGGTGAAAAACTCCAGCTAATTTTGAAGTAAGTTTGAACTGTGTACTGCATTTACCAGGATGCAAAGGGGCGAACTGTGCTGGGACTGTGAGGCAGTGTGCTCCCAACCCCCATTCTGTTTAAAAGGCTCCCTTGAGCCAGCAAGCTGACGAGCTTTGGAGATGCACCTGTGTGCCTGTGAGTGGTACTGTGACCTGAGAGGAACTTGGCAGCATTTCCAGCAACCCCAGATGATTTTTCTTTGCTCTCTAATACTGCTGCTCTCTACTGATGACGGGCTCAACCCAGAAACACGTGTCTAGAGATATACAGCAATGTCTGCACCAACTTTGGTGAAAAACTCCAGCTAATTTTGAAGTAAGTTTGAACTGTGTACTGCATTTACCAGGATGCAAAGGGGCGAACTGTGCTGGGACTGTGAGGCAGTGTGCTCCCAACCCCCATTCTGTTTAAAAGGCTCCCTTGAGCCAGCAAGCTGACGAGCTTTGGAGATGCACCTGTGTGCCTGTGAGTGGTACTGTGACCTGAGAGGAACTTGGCAGCATTTCCAGCAACCCCAGATGATTTTTCTTTGCTCTCTAATACTGCTGCTCTCTACTGATGACGGGCTCAACCCAGAAACACGTGTCTAGAGATATACAGCAATGTCTGCACCAACTTTGGTGAAAAACTCCAGCTAATTTTGAAGTAAGTTTGAACTGTGTACTGCATTTACCAGGATGCAAAGGGGCGAACTGTGCTGGGACTGTGAGGCAGTGTGCTCCCAACCCCCATTCTGTTTAAAAGGCTCCCTTGAGCCAGCAAGCTGACGAGCTTTGGAGATGCACCTGTGTGCCTGTGAGTGGTACTGTGACCTGAGAGGAACTTGGCAGCATTTCCAGCAACCCCAGATGATTTTTCTTTGCTCTCTAATACTGCTGCTCTCTACTGATGACGGGCTCAACCCAGAAACACGTGTCTAGAGATATACAGCAATGTCTGCACCAACTTTGGTGAAAAACTCCAGCTAATTTTGAAGTAAGTTTGAACTGTGTACTGCATTTACCAGGATGCAAAGGGGCGAACTGTGCTGGGACTGTGAGGCAGTGTGCTCCCAACCCCCATTCTGTTTAAAAGGCTCCCTTGAGCCAGCAAGCTGACGAGCTTTGGAGATGCACCTGTGTGCCTGTGAGTGGTACTGTGACCTGAGAGGAACTTGGCAGCATTTCCAGCAACCCCAGATGATTTTTCTTTGCTCTCTAATACTGCTGCTCTCTACTGATGACGGGCTCAACCCAGAAACACGTGTCTAGAGATATACAGCAATGTCTGCACCAACTTTGGTGAAAAACTCCAGCTAATTTTGAAGTAAGTTTGAACTGTGTACTGCATTTACCAGGATGCAAAGGGGCGAACTGTGCTGGGACTGTGAGGCAGTGTGCTCCCAACCCCCATTCTGTTTAAAAGGCTCCCTTGAGCCAGCAAGCTGACGAGCTTTGGAGATGCACCTGTGTGCCTGTGAGTGGTACTGTGACCTGAGAGGAACTTGGCAGCATTTCCAGCAACCCCAGATGATTTTTCTTTGCTCTCTAATACTGCTGCTCTCTACTGATGACGGGCTCAACCCAGAAACACGTGTCTAGAGATATACAGCAATGTCTGCACCAACTTTGGTGAAAAACTCCAGCTAATTTTGAAGTAAGTTTGAACTGTGTACTGCATTTACCAGGATGCAAAGGGGCGAACTGTGCTGGGACTGTGAGGCAGTGTGCTCCCAACCCCCATTCTGTTTAAAAGGCTCCCTTGAGCCAGCAAGCTGACGAGCTTTGGAGATGCACCTGTGTGCCTGTGAGTGGTACTGTGACCTGAGAGGAACTTGGCAGCATTTCCAGCAACCCCAGATGATTTTTCTTTGCTCTCTAATACTGCTGCTCTCTACTGATGACGGGCTCAACCCAGAAACACGTGTCTAGAGATATACAGCAATGTCTGCACCAACTTTGGTGAAAAACTCCAGCTAATTTTGAAGTAAGTTTGAACTGTGTACTGCATTTACCAGGATGCAAAGGGGCGAACTGTGCTGGGACTGTGAGGCAGTGTGCTCCCAACCCCCATTCTGTTTAAAAGGCTCCCTTGAGCCAGCAAGCTGACGAGCTTTGGAGATGCACCTGTGTGCCTGTGAGTGGTACTGTGACCTGAGAGGAACTTGGCAGCATTTCCAGCAACCCCAGATGATTTTTCTTTGCTCTCTAATACTGCTGCTCTCTACTGATGACGGGCTCAACCCAGAAACACGTGTCTAGAGATATACAGCAATGTCTGCACCAACTTTGGTGAAAAACTCCAGCTAATTTTGAAGTAAGTTTGAACTGTGTACTGCATTTACCAGGATGCAAAGGGGCGAACTGTGCTGGGACTGTGAGGCAGTGTGCTCCCAACCCCCATTCTGTTTAAAAGGCTCCCTTGAGCCAGCAAGCTGACGAGCTTTGGAGATGCACCTGTGTGCCTGTGAGTGGTACTGTGACCTGAGAGGAACTTGGCAGCATTTCCAGCAACCCCAGATGATTTTTCTTTGCTCTCTAATACTGCTGCTCTCTACTGATGACGGGCTCAACCCAGAAACACGTGTCTAGAGATATACAGCAATGTCTGCACCAACTTTGGTGAAAAACTCCAGCTAATTTTGAAGTAAGTTTGAACTGTGTACTGCATTTACCAGGATGCAAAGGGGCGAACTGTGCTGGGACTGTGAGGCAGTGTGCTCCCAACCCCCATTCTGTTTAAAAGGCTCCCTTGAGCCAGCAAGCTGACGAGCTTTGGAGATGCACCTGTGTGCCTGTGAGTGGTACTGTGACCTGAGAGGAACTTGGCAGCATTTCCAGCAACCCCAGATGATTTTTCTTTGCTCTCTAATACTGCTGCTCTCTACTGATGACGGGCTCAACCCAGAAACACGTGTCTAGAGATATACAGCAATGTCTGCACCAACTTTGGTGAAAAACTCCAGCTAATTTTGAAGTAAGTTTGAACTGTGTACTGCATTTACCAGGATGCAAAGGGGCGAACTGTGCTGGGACTGTGAGGCAGTGTGCTCCCAACCCCCATTCTGTTTAAAAGGCTCCCTTGAGCCAGCAAGCTGACGAGCTTTGGAGATGCACCTGTGTGCCTGTGAGTGGTACTGTGACCTGAGAGGAACTTGGCAGCATTTCCAGCAACCCCAGATGATTTTTCTTTGCTCTCTAATACTGCTGCTCTCTACTGATGACGGGCTCAACCCAGAAACACGTGTCTAGAGATATACAGCAATGTCTGCACCAACTTTGGTGAAAAACTCCAGCTAATTTTGAAGTAAGTTTGAACTGTGTACTGCATTTACCAGGATGCAAAGGGGCGAACTGTGCTGGGACTGTGAGGCAGTGTGCTCCCAACCCCCATTCTGTTTAAAAGGCTCCCTTGAGCCAGCAAGCTGACGAGCTTTGGAGATGCACCTGTGTGCCTGTGAGTGGTACTGTGACCTGAGAGGAACTTGGCAGCATTTCCAGCAACCCCAGATGATTTTTCTTTGCTCTCTAATACTGCTGCTCTCTACTGATGACGGGCTCAACCCAGAAACACGTGTCTAGAGATATACAGCAATGTCTGCACCAACTTTGGTGAAAAACTCCAGCTAATTTTGAAGTAAGTTTGAACTGTGTACTGCATTTACCAGGATGCAAAGGGGCGAACTGTGCTGGGACTGTGAGGCAGTGTGCTCCCAACCCCCATTCTGTTTAAAAGGCTCCCTTGAGCCAGCAAGCTGACGAGCTTTGGAGATGCACCTGTGTGCCTGTGAGTGGTACTGTGACCTGAGAGGAACTTGGCAGCATTTCCAGCAACCCCAGATGATTTTTCTTTGCTCTCTAATACTGCTGCTCTCTACTGATGACGGGCTCAACCCAGAAACACGTGTCTAGAGATATACAGCAATGTCTGCACCAACTTTGGTGAAAAACTCCAGCTAATTTTGAAGTAAGTTTGAACTGTGTACTGCATTTACCAGGATGCAAAGGGGCGAACTGTGCTGGGACTGTGAGGCAGTGTGCTCCCAACCCCCATTCTGTTTAAAAGGCTCCCTTGAGCCAGCAAGCTGACGAGCTTTGGAGATGCACCTGTGTGCCTGTGAGTGGTACTGTGACCTGAGAGGAACTTGGCAGCATTTCCAGCAACCCCAGATGATTTTTCTTTGCTCTCTAATACTGCTGCTCTCTACTGATGACGGGCTCAACCCAGAAACACGTGTCTAGAGATATACAGCAATGTCTGCACCAACTTTGGTGAAAAACTCCAGCTAATTTTGAAGTAAGTTTGAACTGTGTACTGCATTTACCAGGATGCAAAGGGGCGAACTGTGCTGGGACTGTGAGGCAGTGTGCTCCCAACCCCCATTCTGTTTAAAAGGCTCCCTTGAGCCAGCAAGCTGACGAGCTTTGGAGATGCACCTGTGTGCCTGTGAGTGGTACTGTGACCTGAGAGGAACTTGGCAGCATTTCCAGCAACCCCAGATGATTTTTCTTTGCTCTCTAATACTGCTGCTCTCTACTGATGACGGGCTCAACCCAGAAACACGTGTCTAGAGATATACAGCAATGTCTGCACCAACTTTGGTGAAAAACTCCAGCTAATTTTGAAGTAAGTTTGAACTGTGTACTGCATTTACCAGGATGCAAAGGGGCGAACTGTGCTGGGACTGTGAGGCAGTGTGCTCCCAACCCCCATTCTGTTTAAAAGGCTCCCTTGAGCCAGCAAGCTGACGAGCTTTGGAGATGCACCTGTGTGCCTGTGAGTGGTACTGTGACCTGAGAGGAACTTGGCAGCATTTCCAGCAACCCCAGATGATTTTTCTTTGCTCTCTAATACTGCTGCTCTCTACTGATGACGGGCTCAACCCAGAAACACGTGTCTAGAGATATACAGCAATGTCTGCACCAACTTTGGTGAAAAACTCCAGCTAATTTTGAAGTAAGTTTGAACTGTGTACTGCATTTACCAGGATGCAAAGGGGCGAACTGTGCTGGGACTGTGAGGCAGTGTGCTCCCAACCCCCATTCTGTTTAAAAGGCTCCCTTGAGCCAGCAAGCTGACGAGCTTTGGAGATGCACCTGTGTGCCTGTGAGTGGTACTGTGACCTGAGAGGAACTTGGCAGCATTTCCAGCAACCCCAGATGATTTTTCTTTGCTCTCTAATACTGCTGCTCTCTACTGATGACGGGCTCAACCCAGAAACACGTGTCTAGAGATATACAGCAATGTCTGCACCAACTTTGGTGAAAAACTCCAGCTAATTTTGAAGTAAGTTTGAACTGTGTACTGCATTTACCAGGATGCAAAGGGGCGAACTGTGCTGGGACTGTGAGGCAGTGTGCTCCCAACCCCCATTCTGTTTAAAAGGCTCCCTTGAGCCAGCAAGCTGACGAGCTTTGGAGATGCACCTGTGTGCCTGTGAGTGGTACTGTGACCTGAGAGGAACTTGGCAGCATTTCCAGCAACCCCAGATGATTTTTCTTTGCTCTCTAATACTGCTGCTCTCTACTGATGACGGGCTCAACCCAGAAACACGTGTCTAGAGATATACAGCAATGTCTGCACCAACTTTGGTGAAAAACTCCAGCTAATTTTGAAGTAAGTTTGAACTGTGTACTGCATTTACCAGGATGCAAAGGGGCGAACTGTGCTGGGACTGTGAGGCAGTGTGCTCCCAACCCCCATTCTGTTTAAAAGGCTCCCTTGAGCCAGCAAGCTGACGAGCTTTGGAGATGCACCTGTGTGCCTGTGAGTGGTACTGTGACCTGAGAGGAACTTGGCAGCATTTCCAGCAACCCCAGATGATTTTTCTTTGCTCTCTAATACTGCTGCTCTCTACTGATGACGGGCTCAACCCAGAAACACGTGTCTAGAGATATACAGCAATGTCTGCACCAACTTTGGTGAAAAACTCCAGCTAATTTTGAAGTAAGTTTGAACTGTGTACTGCATTTACCAGGATGCAAAGGGGCGAACTGTGCTGGGACTGTGAGGCAGTGTGCTCCCAACCCCCATTCTGTTTAAAAGGCTCCCTTGAGCCAGCAAGCTGACGAGCTTTGGAGATGCACCTGTGTGCCTGTGAGTGGTACTGTGACCTGAGAGGAACTTGGCAGCATTTCCAGCAACCCCAGATGATTTTTCTTTGCTCTCTAATACTGCTGCTCTCTACTGATGACGGGCTCAACCCAGAAACACGTGTCTAGAGATATACAGCAATGTCTGCACCAACTTTGGTGAAAAACTCCAGCTAATTTTGAAGTAAGTTTGAACTGTGTACTGCATTTACCAGGATGCAAAGGGGCGAACTGTGCTGGGACTGTGAGGCAGTGTGCTCCCAACCCCCATTCTGTTTAAAAGGCTCCCTTGAGCCAGCAAGCTGACGAGCTTTGGAGATGCACCTGTGTGCCTGTGAGTGGTACTGTGACCTGAGAGGAACTTGGCAGCATTTCCAGCAACCCCAGATGATTTTTCTTTGCTCTCTAATACTGCTGCTCTCTACTGATGACGGGCTCAACCCAGAAACACGTGTCTAGAGATATACAGCAATGTCTGCACCAACTTTGGTGAAAAACTCCAGCTAATTTTGAAGTAAGTTTGAACTGTGTACTGCATTTACCAGGATGCAAAGGGGCGAACTGTGCTGGGACTGTGAGGCAGTGTGCTCCCAACCCCCATTCTGTTTAAAAGGCTCCCTTGAGCCAGCAAGCTGACGAGCTTTGGAGATGCACCTGTGTGCCTGTGAGTGGTACTGTGACCTGAGAGGAACTTGGCAGCATTTCCAGCAACCCCAGATGATTTTTCTTTGCTCTCTAATACTGCTGCTCTCTACTGATGACGGGCTCAACCCAGAAACACGTGTCTAGAGATATACAGCAATGTCTGCACCAACTTTGGTGAAAAACTCCAGCTAATTTTGAAGTAAGTTTGAACTGTGTACTGCATTTACCAGGATGCAAAGGGTCGAACTGTGCTGGGACTGTGAGGCAGTGTGCTCCCAACCCCCATTCTGTTTAAAAGACTCCCTTTGAGCCAGCAAGCTGACGAGCTTTGGAGATGCACCTGTGTGCCTGTGAGTGGTACTGTGACCTGAGAGGAACTTGGCAGCATTTCCAGCAACCCCAGATGATTTTTCTTTGCTCTCTAATACTGCTGCTCTCTACTGATGACGGGCTCAACCCAGAAACACGTGTCTAGAGATATACAGCAATGTCTGCACCAACTTTGGTGAAAAACTCCAGCTAATTTTGAAGTAAGTTTGAACTGTGTACTGCATTTACCAGGATGCAAAGGGGCGAACTGTGCTGGGACTGTGAGGCAGTGTGCTCCCAACCCCCATTCTGTTTAAAAGGCTCCCTTGAGTCAGCAAGCTGACGAGCTTTGGAGATGCACCTGTGTGCCTGTGAGTGGTACTGTGACCTGAGAGGAACTTGGCAGCATTTCCAGCAACCCCAGATGATTTTTCTTTGCTCTCTAATACTGCTGCTCTCTACTGATGACGGGCTCAACCCAGAAACACGTGTCTAGAGATATACAGCAATGTCTGCACCAACTTTGGTGAAAAACTCCAGCTAATTTTGAAGTAAGTTTGAACTGTGTACTGCATTTACCAGGATGCAAAGGGGCGAACTGTGCTGGGACTGTGAGGCAGTGTGCTCCCAACCCCCATTCTGTTTAAAAGGCTCCCTTGAGCCAGCAAGCTGACGAGCTTTGGAGATGCACCTGTGTGCCTGTGAGTGGTACTGTGACCTGAGAGGAACTTGGCAGCATTTCCAGCAACCCCAGATGATTTTTCTTTGCTCTCTAATACTGCTGCTCTCTACTGATGACGGGCTCAACCCAGAAACACGTGTCTAGAGATATACAGCAATGTCTGCACCAACTTTGGTGAAAAACTCCAGCTAATTTTGAAGTAAGTTTGAACTGTGTACTGCATTTACCAGGATGCAAAGGGGCGAACTGTGCTGGGACTGTGAGGCAGTGTGCTCCCAACCCCCATTCTGTTTAAAAGGCTCCCTTGAGCCAGCAAGCTGACGAGCTTTGGAGATGCACCTGTGTGCCTGTGAGTGGTACTGTGACCTGAGAGGAACTTGGCAGCATTTCCAGCAACCCCAGATGATTTTTCTTTGCTCTCTAATACTGCTGCTCTCTACTGATGACGGGCTCAACCCAGAAACACGTGTCTAGAGATATACAGCAATGTCTGCACCAACTTTGGTGAAAAACTCCAGCTAATTTTGAAGTAAGTTTGAACTGTGTACTGCATTTACCAGGATGCAAAGGGGCGAACTGTGCTGGGACTGTGAGGCAGTGTGCTCCCAACCCCCATTCTGTTTAAAAGGCTCCCTTGAGCCAGCAAGCTGACGAGCTTTGGAGATGCACCTGTGTGCCTGTGAGTGGTACTGTGACCTGAGAGGAACTTGGCAGCATTTCCAGCAACCCCAGATGATTTTTCTTTGCTCTCTAATACTGCTGCTCTCTACTGATGACGGGCTCAACCCAGAAACACGTGTCTAGAGATATACAGCAATGTCTGCACCAACTTTGGTGAAAAACTCCAGCTAATTTTGAAGTAAGTTTGAACTGTGTACTGCATTTACCAGGATGCAAAGGGGCGAACTGTGCTGGGACTGTGAGGCAGTGTGCTCCCAACCCCCATTCTGTTTAAAAGGCTCCCTTGAGCCAGCAAGCTGACGAGCTTTGGAGATGCACCTGTGTGCCTGTGAGTGGTACTGTGACCTGAGAGGAACTTGGCAGCATTTCCAGCAACCCCAGATGATTTTTCTTTGCTCTCTAATACTGCTGCTCTCTACTGATGACGGGCTCAACCCAGAAACACGTGTCTAGAGATATACAGCAATGTCTGCACCAACTTTGGTGAAAAACTCCAGCTAATTTTGAAGTAAGTTTGAACTGTGTACTGCATTTACCAGGATGCAAAGGGGCGAACTGTGCTGGGACTGTGAGGCAGTGTGCTCCCAACCCCCATTCTGTTTAAAAGGCTCCCTTGAGCCAGCAAGCTGACGAGCTTTGGAGATGCACCTGTGTGCCTGTGAGTGGTACTGTGACCTGAGAGGAACTTGGCAGCATTTCCAGCAACCCCAGATGATTTTTCTTTGCTCTCTAATACTGCTGCTCTCTACTGATGACGGGCTCAACCCAGAAACACGTGTCTAGAGATATACAGCAATGTCTGCACCAACTTTGGTGAAAAACTCCAGCTAATTTTGAAGTAAGTTTGAACTGTGTACTGCATTTACCAGGATGCAAAGGGGCGAACTGTGCTGGGACTGTGAGGCAGTGTGCTCCCAACCCCCATTCTGTTTAAAAGGCTCCCTTGAGCCAGCAAGCTGACGAGCTTTGGAGATGCACCTGTGTGCCTGTGAGTGGTACTGTGACCTGAGAGGAACTTGGCAGCATTTCCAGCAACCCCAGATGATTTTTCTTTGCTCTCTAATACTGCTGCTCTCTACTGATGACGGGCTCAACCCAGAAACACGTGTCTAGAGATATACAGCAATGTCTGCACCAACTTTGGTGAAAAACTCCAGCTAATTTTGAAGTAAGTTTGAACTGTGTACTGCATTTACCAGGATGCAAAGGGGCGAACTGTGCTGGGACTGTGAGGCAGTGTGCTCCCAACCCCCATTCTGTTTAAAAGGCTCCCTTGAGCCAGCAAGCTGACGAGCTTTGGAGATGCACCTGTGTGCCTGTGAGTGGTACTGTGACCTGAGAGGAACTTGGCAGCATTTCCAGCAACCCCAGATGATTTTTCTTTGCTCTCTAATACTGCTGCTCTCTACTGATGACGGGCTCAACCCAGAAACACGTGTCTAGAGATATACAGCAATGTCTGCACCAACTTTGGTGAAAAACTCCAGCTAATTTTGAAGTAAGTTTGAACTGTGTACTGCATTTACCAGGATGCAAAGGGGCTGAACTGTGCTGGGACTGTGAGGCAGTGTGCTCCCAACCCCCATTCTGTTTAAAAGGCTCCCTTGAGCCAGCAAGCTGACGAGCTTTGGAGATGCACCTGTGTGCCTGTGAGTGGTACTGTGACCTGAGAGGAACTTGGCAGCATTTCCAGCAACCCCAGATGATTTTTCTTTGCTCTCTAATACTGCTGCTCTCTACTGATGACGGGCTCAACCCAGAAACACGTGTCTAGAGATATACAGCAATGTCTGCACCAACTTTGGTGAAAAACTCCAGCTAATTTTGAAGTAAGTTTGAACTGTGTACTGCATTTACCAGGATGCAAAGGGGCGAACTGTGCTGGGACTGTGAGGCAGTGTGCTCCCAACCCCCATTCTGTTTAAAAGGCTCCCTTGAGCCAGCAAGCTGACGAGCTTTGGAGATGCACCTGTGTGCCTGTGAGTGGTACTGTGACCTGAGAGGAACTTGGCAGCATTTCCAGCAACCCCAGATGATTTTTCTTTGCTCTCTAATACTGCTGCTCTCTACTGATGACGGGCTCAACCCAGAAACACGTGTCTAGAGATATACAGCAATGTCTGCACCAACTTTGGTGAAAAACTCCAGCTAATTTTGAAGTAAGTTTGAACTGTGTACTGCATTTACCAGGATGCAAAGGGGCGAACTGTGCTGGGACTGTGAGGCAGTGTGCTCCCAACCCCCATTCTGTTTAAAAGGCTCCCTTGAGCCAGCAAGCTGACGAGCTTTGGAGATGCACCTGTGTGCCTGTGAGTGGTACTGTGACCTGAGAGGAACTTGGCAGCATTTCCAGCAACCCCAGATGATTTTTCTTTGCTCTCTAATACTGCTGCTCTCTACTGATGACGGGCTCAACCCAGAAACACGTGTCTAGAGATATACAGCAATGTCTGCACCAACTTTGGTGAAAAACTCCAGCTAATTTTGAAGTAAGTTTGAACTGTGTACTGCATTTACCAGGATGCAAAGGGGCGAACTGTGCTGGGACTGTGAGGCAGTGTGCTCCCAACCCCCATTCTGTTTAAAAGGCTCCCTTGAGCCAGCAAGCTGACGAGCTTTGGAGATGCACCTGTGTGCCTGTGAGTGGTACTGTGACCTGAGAGGAACTTGGCAGCATTTCCAGCAACCCCAGATGATTTTTCTTTGCTCTCTAATACTGCTGCTCTCTACTGATGACGGGCTCAACCCAGAAACACGTGTCTAGAGATATACAGCAATGTCTGCACCAACTTTGGTGAAAAACTCCAGCTAATTTTGAAGTAAGTTTGAACTGTGTACTGCATTTACCAGGATGCAAAGGGGCGAACTGTGCTGGGACTGTGAGGCAGTGTGCTCCCAACCCCCATTCTGTTTAAAAGGCTCCCTTGAGCCAGCAAGCTGACGAGCTTTGGAGATGCACCTGTGTGCCTGTGAGTGGTACTGTGACCTGAGAGGAACTTGGCAGCATTTCCAGCAACCCCAGATGATTTTTCTTTGCTCTCTAATACTGCTGCTCTCTACTGATGACGGGCTCAACCCAGAAACACGTGTCTAGAGATATACAGCAATGTCTGCACCAACTTTGGTGAAAAACTCCAGCTAATTTTGAAGTAAGTTTGAACTGTGTACTGCATTTACCAGGATGCAAAGGGGCGAACTGTGCTGGGACTGTGAGGCAGTGTGCTCCCAACCCCCATTCTGTTTAAAAGGCTCCCTTGAGCCAGCAAGCTGACGAGCTTTGGAGATGCACCTGTGTGCCTGTGAGTGGTACTGTGACCTGAGAGGAACTTGGCAGCATTTCCAGCAACCCCAGATGATTTTTCTTTGCTCTCTAATACTGCTGCTCTCTACTGATGACGGGCTCAACCCAGAAACACGTGTCTAGAGATATACAGCAATGTCTGCACCAACTTTGGTGAAAAACTCCAGCTAATTTTGAAGTAAGTTTGAACTGTGTACTGCATTTACCAGGATGCAAAGGGGCGAACTGTGCTGGGACTGTGAGGCAGTGTGCTCCCAACCCCCATTCTGTTTAAAAGGCTCCCTTGAGCCAGCAAGCTGACGAGCTTTGGAGATGCACCTGTGTGCCTGTGAGTGGTACTGTGACCTGAGAGGAACTTGGCAGCATTTCCAGCAACCCCAGATGATTTTTCTTTGCTCTCTAATACTGCTGCTCTCTACTGATGACGGGCTCAACCCAGAAACACGTGTCTAGAGATATACAGCAATGTCTGCACCAACTTTGGTGAAAAACTCCAGCTAATTTTGAAGTAAGTTTGAACTGTGTACTGCATTTACCAGGATGCAAAGGGGCGAACTGTGCTGGGACTGTGAGGCAGTGTGCTCCCAACCCCCATTCTGTTTAAAAGGCTCCCTTGAGCCAGCAAGCTGACGAGCTTTGGAGATGCACCTGTGTGCCTGTGAGTGGTACTGTGACCTGAGAGGAACTTGGCAGCATTTCCAGCAACCCCAGATGATTTTTCTTTGCTCTCTAATACTGCTGCTCTCTACTGATGACGGGCTCAACCCAGAAACACGTGTCTAGAGATATACAGCAATGTCTGCACCAACTTTGGTGAAAAACTCCAGCTAATTTTGAAGTAAGTTTGAACTGTGTACTGCATTTACCAGGATGCAAAGGGGCGAACTGTGCTGGGACTGTGAGGCAGTGTGCTCCCAACCCCCATTCTGTTTAAAAGGCTCCCTTGAGCCAGCAAGCTGACGAGCTTTGGAGATGCACCTGTGTGCCTGTGAGTGGTACTGTGACCTGAGAGGAACTTGGCAGCATTTCCAGCAACCCCAGATGATTTTTCTTTGCTCTCTAATACTGCTGCTCTCTACTGATGACGGGCTCAACCCAGAAACACGTGTCTAGAGATATACAGCAATGTCTGCACCAACTTTGGTGAAAAACTCCAGCTAATTTTGAAGTAAGTTTGAACTGTGTACTGCATTTACCAGGATGCAAAGGGGCGAACTGTGCTGGGACTGTGAGGCAGTGTGCTCCCAACCCCCATTCTGTTTAAAAGGCTCCCTTGAGCCAGCAAGCTGACGAGCTTTGGAGATGCACCTGTGTGCCTGTGAGTGGTACTGTGACCTGAGAGGAACTTGGCAGCATTTCCAGCAACCCCAGATGATTTTTCTTTGCTCTCTAATACTGCTGCTCTCTACTGATGACGGGCTCAACCCAGAAACACGTGTCTAGAGATATACAGCAATGTCTGCACCAACTTTGGTGAAAAACTCCAGCTAATTTTGAAGTAAGTTTGAACTGTGTACTGCATTTACCAGGATGCAAAGGGGCGAACTGTGCTGCTACTGTGAGGCAGTGTGCTCCCAACCCCCATTCTGTTTAAAAGGCTCCCTTGAGCCAGCAAGCTGACGAGCTTTGGAGATGCACCTGTGTGCCTGTGAGTGGTACTGTGACCTGAGAGGAACTTGGCAGCATTTCCAGCAACCCCAGATGATTTTTCTTTGCTCTCTAATACTGCTGCTCTCTACTGATGACGGGCTCAACCCAGAAACACGTGTCTAGAGATATACAGCAATGTCTGCACCAACTTTGGTGAAAAACTCCAGCTAATTTTGAAGTAAGTTTGAACTGTGTACTGCATTTACCAGGATGCAAAGGGGCGAACTGTGCTGGGACTGTGAGGCAGTGTGCTCCCAACCCCCATTCTGTTTAAAAGGCTCCCTTGAGCCAGCAAGCTATCGAGCTTTGGAGATGCACCTGTGTGCCTGTGAGTGGTACTGTGACCTGAGAGGAACTTGGCAGCATTTCCAGCAACCCCAGATGATTTTTCTTTGCTCTCTAATACTGCTGCTCTCTACTGATGACGGGCTCAACCCAGAAACACGTGTCTAGAGATATACAGCAATGTCTGCACCAACTTTGGTGAAAAACTCCAGCTAATTTTGAAGTAAGTTTGAACTGTGTACTGCATTTACCAGGATGCAAAGGGGCGAACTGTGCTGGGACTGTGAGGCAGTGTGCTCCCAACCCCCATTCTGTTTAAAAGGCTCCCTTGAGCCAGCAAGCTGACGAGCTTTGGAGATGCACCTGTGTGCCTGTGAGTGGTACTGTGACCTGGGAGGAACTTGGCAGCATTTCCAGCAACCCCTGATGTTTTTTCTTTGCTCTCTAATACTGCTGCTCTCTACTGATGACGGGCTCAACCCAGAAACACGTGTCTAGAGATATACAGCAATGTCTGCACCAACTTTGGTGAAAAACTCCAGCTAATTTTGAAGTAAGTTTGAACTGTGTACTGCATTTACCAGGATGCAAAGGGGCGAACTGTGCTGGGACTGTGAGGCAGTGTGCTCCCAACCCCCATTCTGTTTAAAAGGCTCCCTTGAGCCAGCAAGCTGACGAGCTTTGGAGATGCACCTGTGTGCCTGTGAGTGGTACTGTGACCTGAGAGGAACTTGGCAGCATTTCCAGCAACCCCAGATGATTTTACTTTGCTCTCTAATACTGCTGCTCTCTACTGATGACGGGCTCAACCCAGAAACATGTGTCTAGAGATATACAGCAATGTCTGCACCAACTTTGGTGAATAACTCCAGCTAATTTTGAAGTAAGTTTGAACTGTGTACTGCATTTACCAGGATGCAAAGGGGCGAACTGTGCTGGGACTGTGAGGCAGTGTGCTCCCAACCCCCATTCTGTTTAAAAGGCTCCCTTGAGCCAGCAAGCTGACGAGCTTTGGAGTTGCACCTGTGTGCCTGAGAGTGGTACTGTGACCTGAGAGGAACTTGGCAGCATTTCCAGCAACCCCAGATGATTTTTCTTTGCTCTCTAATACTGCTGCTCTCTACTGATGATGGGCTCAACCCAGAAACATGTGTCTAGAGATATACAGCAATGTCTGCACCAACTTTGGTGAAAAACTCCAGCTAATTTTGAAGTAAGTTTGAACTGTGTACTGCATTTACCAGGATGCAAAGGGGCGAACTGTGCTGGGACTGTGAGGCAGTGTGCTCCCAACCCCCATTCTGTTTAAAAGGCTCCCTTGAGCCAGCAAGCTGACGAGCTTTGGAGATGCACCTGTGTGCCTGTGAGTGGTACTGTGACCTGAGAGGAACTTGGCAGCATTTCCAGCAACCCCAGATGATTTTTCTTTGCTCTCTAATACTGCTGCTCTCTACTGATGACAGGCTCAACCCAGAAACAGGTGTCTAGAGATATACAGCAATGTCTACACCAACTTTGGTGAAAAACTCCAGCTAATTTTGAAGTAAGTTTGAACTGTGTACTGCATTTACCAGGATGCAAAGGGGCGAACTGTGCTGGGACTGTGAGGCAGTGTGCTCCCAACCCCCATTCTGTTTAAGATAAAGATACTTTATTTTTCTAAACTGGTGTGGTGTCCATTTGTGGTGTTATAACTGTGTTACTGTAAGTGTTGGTACAAATACTTTACACATTGCCTTTGGGATAAGCCTATCTGCTCGTGCCAAGCTACCAAGGGGGTGAGCAGGGGTTATCTAGAGTGTGTATCGCCCTTACCCTGACTAGAAGCAAGGGTCCCTATTTGGACAAAGGTAACTACCTCTGCCAACTAGAGACCCCCATTTCTAAAAAGTGCTTATTGCTTTTAAGCTAAATTTTGCAGTTTATTCTTTACAAATTCATATCTCAAGTTCTACTTATTGGATGTTTGTTGTTTTGGTTTTGCTTTGTTCAATAAATAAGCTCTATTTGTCTAACCAGGTGTGGTATATTTTTGTGAGGTGTTTTACTGTTTGGAGTGTTGCACAAATACTTTACACACTGACTCTTAAGTTATGCCCTGACGGCTCTGTGCCAAGCTACCAGAGGGAGAGCACAGGTTAATTCAGGATGTGTATCTGACTTACCCTGAATAAGTTGGCGGTTCCTGCTTGGACAGGGTGCATACCTCTGCCAACCAGAAACCCAATTTCTAACAATACTGTTCTACTCTGTGTTCACATCCTTGTTGAGGGTCTAGTCTATTTCTTTCCTTAAATTGTACTTTGGACAGGTCAGGAAAAACAAACAGAGTCTTTAACTTGCTCTTCCTTCTCATAGCTTTTGTATTTTATTTTGGCAAGGCATACATACAGCACGCATACTGAATATTTCAATGGAAAGAAACACTGACCTTGTTATGTTATGTCATGTTATGCTATGTTATGTTTTTGTTATATTATGTTGTTATGTTATGTTAGGTGTATTTCTATAGCGCACAACTCACCCAGGAGATATTCTGGCACTGAAACAGGATCTGTATGGGAAGAGAAAGGGTCAGGCCAGTTGAAGAGCCAGGTCTTGCAGAATTCAAGAACTGAGAAGGAGGCTCTGATGTGCACAGGCAGGCAGTTCCAGGCTTTAGGAGCGAGGTAGTAGAAGTCACACCTGTTAAATCTGGTTCTGTGTATGTCAGAGGTGTGTGCGAGTACAAGTCCAGCTGAGCAGATGTGTCTGGTAGGTTTGTGGAAGTTCATGCAGTTGTTGAGGTATGTGTGGCCATTGTTGTGTAAGGCTTTGCATGTGTGCATGGGGAGTTTGAAGAGTGCTTGTTTGTGGATTGGAAGCCAGTGGGGCTGGGGTGTGGGGTGATGTAAGTGCTGGGTGAGAAGTTGAGGGCATGCATAGCAGCTGAGTTTTGGATGGTCTGGAGTCTTCTGAGTGATTCCAGCATAGAGTGTGTTACCTTAGTACAGCTTGCTGGTGATGAGGGCTTGGGTGATGGTTCTACAAGTGTTGGTTGGGAGCTATTTAAAGATATTCTTGAACATTTTGAGTGTGTGGAAGCAGGAGATAAAGAGTGTGTCCAATTGGCCAGTCATAGTGAGTTGGTTGTGGACTACTGTTCAGAGGTTCATTACATGGCTTGCTGGGAGGGGTGTGGGTCCGAGTTCGGTATGCCATTGGGTGGATTCCTAAAGCGAGGCGTCTTGGCTGAAGATTAATACTTACGCCTTGTCTGTGTTGCACTCGAAGCAGTTGATTTTCATTCCTCTGGTGACTTCAGTCATGCCGGCAGAGAAATTGATCCGAGTCTTTGGCATATTGTCTGAGAGGAAGAGTATGAACTCATTCTAGTCATCATAGGATATGATGTTGATTCTGTGGGGCGTGGATAATGCTGACCAGTGGGATCATATAAGCATTAAACAGAGTGGGGCTGAGCGAAGATCCTTGCAGAACTCCGCAGATAAGGTTGATGGCTGATTGACTGGATGCAGCCTGTCAGGAAGTAGAAAATGCAGCAAAGTTTTGGACCTTGAATGCTGTTTCGTGCAGTCATTGGATAAAGATGGATTGGGAGAAGGTGTGGAAGGCTGCGGAAATATCTAGTAGGATGAGGGCCACTGTGTCACCTCTGTCCGTGATCATCCAGATGTTATTTGTGGCGGTGATGAGGGCGATCTCTGTACTGTGGTTGGCCTGAAACCAGATTGAGTGGTGTAAAGGAGGTAGTTGTCAGTGAGGTGGGTGGCTAGGTGTTTGATTATCATCTTTTCCATTATTTTTGCCAGATAAGGTATCAAGGTGATAGGTCGGTAGTTGTCTAGTGTCTAGGGTCTACTGAAGGTTTCTTGATGCGGGGAAGTGCTGTGGCATGCTTCCAGGCGTCCGTGTAGGTGGCTGTGAAACTCTTGCCAGTTCCACTTGGTTGCTGGAGTTAAACAATGGAAGAACATTTTGCCACATTTTCAGGGTGGCTCAGACCCATTACCACTGTGTTGGTCTGAGGTGTGAAAGGTAGCTTCCTGTGTAAGATGGTTGCCATGCTTCCGACCTTTTTATAGGTGTGAGGGCATTTCGTAGCTTTCTTGACTATTTGCATGAAAGGGTGACCCTATTGTGGTACTGGGCATTAGAACACAACCGAGGCCTATAATTATCCGTTTCATCACTTTGAAAAGTAAATATAAACGCTCACAAACCCCAAGCTCTCATTTACATTAGTGTATATAAAATGGAATTATCGTTATTTAAAAAACAAGACATAACAAAATACCAGATATAAAATATTAAATGTGATTTTTAGGGTTAACAATCGTATGCCATAATGGAAACTGTGTCATGGTAGTTAAACCTCTGACCTTCAGAAAGGCGTGTGGCAAATCAAAACGCTTCCACCTCATAGACTATGTATCAAGGTAAACTAAAATGTATTTTTTGAAATGTGAATGCAAACGTAGTGCAATTCATATACACCATTCTGGCATTCTAGGGGGTCACATAGTAGTAAGTTTTCTCTGCTCCTGGGTTGATCTTACATTTTGTTAAAAGCAGCAATATTTTGTTAGAAAATTACAAAGTAATGTTTCTTGTTTCAAATACACTACCCTCAAATTTAAGGGGATGCATTGAAAAAGGGACATTGCACTGCTCTGGGTAAAAATTGCGCAGTTCTGGTTACATTTTGTTGCTTTATGGTAAAGGTACTAACAGAATAGGCAGCACATAGTTCGGTCCCATGTGTAGTGACCTGGGTCAGGGGCACTAGGACCCTGCACTCGACCAAGGGGAGGGGACAGAGACCGGACACCACTTCTGGTCAGGGAGTGGGGAGGGCATTACTGGACACGAGGGCAGAGGGAACGGACATGCATGTGGGCACCGAGATAAGCAAAGAATAAAGAACGAGATAAGCACCTACCAGTCTCTGCGTGGGTCATTCCAACAACACGACAAATGGCAACGAGGAGGTGGGATCCGGAGTCACCACCAGAAGCGACGAAGCGCGTGCCTCGCCCACTACATCCACCCGGAGCAAGGAGCCCACCCTGGTCCGCCGATCGACGAGACGACGTCAGGAGTACACCCGACCACAGAAGACGACGAAACCAGGAGCCTACCCTGGTCCGTCGGGCCCCAAAGAGAGAAGACACGAAATCGGGAGCCCACCCCGATCGCGAGATAGACGGAGCCAGGAGCCCACCCTGGTCCGTGTGCAGCGTCGACAGCGACATCGGGAGCCCACCCCGGCCCCATCAAGGAGTGAGGTGAGGGAAATACAAAAAAAGGCACCCGATCGTGGAGAAAGCTGCCCGCTGACTGAAGGAGAGCCCCGAGCCTCCCGCGTTGAGATTTAACCTGAAATCTCGCGAGACCTCAGCAGCCATCTTAGAGTCAGGCGGGACAGCCAATGAGAGGCTGGAGAGGGCCAGGCAGCCATTTTTAAGTCAGGCATTAACAAAAGCCATAGGAAAAGAAGAAAATAAAGAAATAAAAGGGCATTGCAACACAAAGAGGAAATAAGGAACAAAGTACAACAAAAAGAAGACGGAAACATAAAGGAAAGATGGAAGATAGCCAACGAAAGTGACAAGACCAGCGCACAGGCAATATTTCGCAGACCACTACCATTCAGCCTATCGGAACCACAGACAGGCATCAGGTGGGAATGATGGATTCGGCAATTCGAACGCTACATGCGCGCCACAGACATCGCCGAGGCCAAACATGTTGATCTCTTTTTAAATTTCGTAGGGGATGAAGTGGAGGACCTGCTCACAACATTCCCCAGCGATCAAATAGCGACGTACAAGGGACTGATACAGTGCCTCACAGAGAATTCGACCCGCAAAGAAACATCTACTTCGAGAGGTACACATTTAACACCGCTTGTCAACGAGCAGAGGAGTCCTTTGACGACTTTGCAACAAGACTGCGCAAACTAGTAACATATTGCGAGTTTGACAAGTTCGACAATGAACAAGCGATACGACTGCGCATCATTGAAGGTTGCCAGTCTGTGGAGTTCCGCGCACGTATTTTGAAGGAACCAACGACGCTGGAGAAAATACTGACAATGGCCCGAGCAGAAGCAAGAGCAACGACGCATGCCAAACAGATGGAGCTAGGTAAAGATAGAAGGGCGGAACAAGCGAACCGTGTAACAGGAAACAGCAAGAAGAAGGACAGCACACCGCCACTGCCAACGAAAAGGCAGGAAAGAACGTGCTACAGGTGCGGCCTTAAATTCCTACACGTCGGTGCATGCCCGGCAATGGGCCAGAAATGCAGGAAGTGCAACAGAGACAATCACTTTGCAAGTGCTTGCATTAGTAGACAGTTTAAAAGTGAGCGAGGAAGACCGGCAAGACCACGAGCAGTACCGAGCAGATATGCCAGGCACATGGAGACGGCAAATCGCAGCTCCTCAAATGAATCCAAAGGAACAGTCGCGTCAGAAAGGGCGGAACGACTGTATCTGATGTCAGATGCACCCAAGGAAGAACGAAGGCCAGAGCACATTAACACTGTGGAGAAGCATCAGATCAAGAAAACAGCAACAGTGGAGATTGAAGTAGGATGCCACAGTACACGTTTCGTGCTTGATAGTGGGGCCACGTGCAACATAATGTGCACGTCGGAGTACGAGAAGATGAAGATAAGACCACCACTATCACCATCTACAGTCGATGTTTTCACCTGGGGCTCGAAGAAGCCAGTGGAAAACATGGGGAAGTTCACAGAGACACTGACGTACAAGGACAGGTCATGCAGAGAAGAGATACATGTGCTACAGGGAGACATCCCAGCACCATGCCTGCTGAGCAATGTCACGGCGCAGGTAATGGGCCTCCTGGCAATGACATACCACATGTTAGAGAAACTGAACATTTTACAAGAACATCCAGCCATACTACAAGGCCTAGGAAAACTAAAAGGGAAACAAATCACATTGCACATCAACGAGGCAATCAAACCTGTGGCTCAGCATCACCGACGAGTGCCCACATATCTACAACCTCAGGTCGAAGAGGAAATACAAAGTCTACTGGCACAGAACATCATTGAGCCTGCGGAAGGGCCGACTCCCTGGGTGTCTCCAATAGTGGCGGTTCCGAAAAAGAACACCTCAAAGATTCGCATATGCGTGGACATGAGGATACCAAATACAGCCATTGAGAGAGAACGACACCCTGGGCCACACCTAAATGACATGATAAGCTGTCTCACTGGTGCCTGCCGATTCTCGAAGCTGGACCTGTGCAAAGGGTACCATCATCAACTGGAGCTCGACGAGCAATCAAGGTACATTACCACGTTCTCCACGCACATGGGCCTGTTCCGCTACAAGCGACTGAGTTTCGGCATATCAGCCGCTGCGGAGATATTTCAGGAAACGATAAGGCAGGTAATAAGGCCGGTGAAGAACAGTTTAAACTACAGCGACGACATCCTGGTGTTTGGTCGGTCTGATGAAGCACATGACAGTGCCCTACGTGAAGTATGCCTGCAGCTGGAACAAGCAGGACTAACACTGAACGCTGACAAATGTGAGCTGGGAAGAAGTGAACTGGTATTCTTTGGGCACATCTTCTCCAAGAAAGGAATGAGGCCGGACCGCAGCAAGGTAGTGACATTGAAAAAGGCGAGTCCTCCAATGGATGTTGCAGAAGTGAGGTCATTTCTTGGTCTTGCCAGCTACTGTGCCCGCTATATAAAGGACTTCGCCACGGTGAGCACACCACTGCGGGACCTAACAAAGCAGGGTCAGAAGTTCATCTGGTCACAAGAGTGCAGCTGGGCATTTGAGGCCATCAGGCATGCCGTGATGGCCGTAGATCATCTTGCCTATTTCGATCCGTTGCTATGCACCGAGCTGACCGTAGACGCCAGCCCGGTTGGACTAGGGGCAATCCTAGCACAACACTTGCCAGGTAGAGACTCACCAAGAAAAATTGTTGCATACACAAGCAAAAGTCTGTCGGACGTTGAAAGGGCATACTCCCAACCAGAAAAGGAGAGCTTAGCAGTGGTATGGGCGTGTGAACACTATCACATGTTCATTTACGAAAAACAATTCACTATCGTAACTGACCATCAGGCCCTGGTGACAATATATGGCAATCCGAATGCAAAGATGCCACCCCCCATTGAGCGTTGGGGCATAAGACTGATGGACTACGACTTCAAGATAGTGCACAAGCCGGGCAAAGAACACAACCCGGCTGACTACATGTCTCGACACCCCTTACCACAGGCACCAGAGAAGACCTCAATGGCAGAAGAATATCTCAACTTTGTACTAAGATAGAACACGCCGGCGCCAATAACACTGGCTGAACTAGAGCAGGAGACAGCAAAGGATGACACAATGCACGCGGTGAAAGCAACAACAAAACAGCAGAGATGGAGACACATCAACAACAACTGTGCAATGGGAGACGGAGTAAACAAGGAGGAAATGATAGCATTCAAAAAGATACATGAAGAACTATCAGAAACTGAAAATGGTATACTAATGCGGGGAACAAGGATAGTAATGCCAAGTGGCCTACGTCGACAGACTGTTAGTTTAGCACATGAGTCACACAGAGGCATGGTCGCAACAAAGAAGATGCTACGGGAGAAAGTATGGTTCCCTGGCCTAGACAGAATGGTGGAAGACACCATCATGAGCTGTCACATCTGCCAAACGACAGGCCGGCCAGCAAAGCCGGAACCCTTACAAATGTCAGAACTTCCAAAGGCAGTGTGGACAACGTTGGCAGCAGACTTCTATGGGCCGCTAGACACGGGCAACTACCTGCTCGTGATCATTGATGAATACTCAAGGTTTCCCATAGTACGCCACATCTCCTCGACATCAGCAACTGCGACATTGCCCATACTGGATGACATATTTGCAGCCTGGGGATCCCCCAAGACACTAAAGACAGATAACGGCCCTCCGTTTTCAGGGGAGGAGTTAAAAAAATTCATGACCTACCTAGGCATTCATCACAGGAAGATAACGCCTCTGTGGCCACAAGCGAATGGCATGGTGGAGAGATTCATGAGCAACATAAAGAAGGCTGTCCAAAGAGCAAAGCTGGCACAGATCTCCATAGGACAGGCACTCTGTCAAGTACTACGAGACTATAGAAACACCCCCCACAGCTCCACAGGACGATGTCCAGCTGAATTAGTGCTGGGGAGGACAAGCAGGACGAGGTTACCACAGTTAGCGGTGAAGAGAACACCAGACCACAGCAGCATTGCTGTCAGGGATCAGGAGGCAAAGGAGAAGATGAAAGCTCACGCGGACGCCAGGCGACATGTCACTCCGGTGCACCTCAAGCAAGGGGACCAAGTGGTGGTGCGTCAGCGACAACGGAGAAAGTCTGACAGTCCATTTTCAAAGGACCAGCTAACCATAACAGAGGTCAAGGGGCCAATGATCACGGCGGAGTCGGGCCCCTACAGAATAACAAGAAACAGTTCTCACTTCAAAGGAGTGAAGACCATGGATGAAGATGGAGAGGACACTGCGGCAGAGAACATCAGCGCACAGGAGAGAAACAGAGCAATAGATAATGAAGGAAGAGGTACGGACAAGAGTGAAGGACAAGAAGAGGGATCACAGGAAGAAAAAGAAGGGACTTGTCCAAGAAGAGTGAGCAAAAGGACAAAAGACTGATTGAAGAAATGTAGTGATGGGGATGAATACATGTCTCTCCATTCTTCCCATTTTTTCTCTCTCTCTCTCTCTCTCTCTCTCTCTCTCTCTCTCTCCCTCTCTCTCTCCTTTCTTCTCGACACATACATAGATCTCTCTCTCTCTTTCTCCTTTCTTCTCGACACATACATAGATCTCTCTCTCTCTCGTCGCATTCTTTCTCGTGACAAAGGGGGAGATGTAGTGACCTGGGTCAGGGGCACTAGGACCCTGCACTCAACTAAGGGGAGGGGACAGAGACCGGACACCACTTCCGGTCAGGGAGTGGGGAGGGCATTACTGGACACGAGGGCAGAGGGAACGGACATGCATGTGGGCACCGAGATAAGCAAAGAATAAAGAACGAGATAAGCCCCTACCAGTCTCTGCGTGGGTCATTCCAACAACACGACACCATGTACACGAACAACTGAAATAATTAATATGAAAGGCAACCAATCGACCTCTTCCTAGAGTCTTGGGCGGTATTCTGATCTGACTTAGAAGAGTGGCACGTCTACTTCCATGAGTAGCAATCCCTCCTATCCACACCTCCCTCGTGTAACTTGCTCTGTCTATTCTAACACGGTGCACTAGGAATCAGTTGTAGTAAAGATTTTAGGTGAACGCTTGGAGTTGTTCTCCAGACAACGTCTGACAAAACAATTAGCCAATGTCTATACTAAACCTACTTTTAAAATGCTTTTGACTCCGTTTTCTTTTTCTAAACAATAGATCGTGATAAGCAATGCAGTGTCAGTCATAGCCAAAATCAAAATCAGTTTGCTACCAGGACATTTTATGTTAGCTGTTGCCAAAAATGTGAAATTAAATTCTTTCACTCTGCAATTACCGTCCCCGATGGACTATCCCACTCCACGAGCTTCCGAAAGTGCCAGTGAGGTACAAAGGAAATAAGGTAGTTATAATGTAGAAATCATGGGCACTGGGGTACTTCACTTACTTTTTGTGGTGTCAGTACAGGTTCAACCTTGAAGTTGGTGCTTTTTATTGTCAATGGTTAAATCATGGTCCAGTCTCTGACATAATTTTTCACATTCTAATAATCTTTTTTGACAAAAGTAAATATCTAAAAATACTTTAGCTCCCTCTCAGTCTCTCCAATCTCTAATCTAATTACCATCAAAACTGCCACTAACACTTTGCAAATAAATGCTATCAAACATGATAATCTCACCCATGGTGCTAGTCATACTTTGCAAACCCCCGAGAATATGTATGTGAGAGATGGCTTTCACTGCTAGGCTTTCAGGTACTCCCAGTGCTTTAAATGGGCCGGTACTCACCGGTTCTGAGTACCGGCACTTCCGAATTTTTTGTCCGTCAGTACCGGCACTTCTCTGTAGACAGGGAGAGTACCGGTACCCTGATCGACGGCAGGCTCAGGTTAGGCAGCTCCTCCAGGGCAGGGCTTCCGAGCAGCTTGTAAGTAAATGAGCTGTGTAGCCACCCTTTTGCAGAGTTGCTGCTGAAGATTCCAGCAGCGCCCATTTCAGTGTTCCCAAACTGCAGGGGTTTGAGTGGGCACTTGTCACACTGCGATTAACAGGGCAGGGTCTCTAGACAGACTCTGCACTGTCAATCAGGTGTGCAGTGACCATTCAGATGAAAGTGCTTTAGCCCCCTACCCCCACCCCTCCCTCAGGTGCGTGAAATGAGTTGGGGCCTCCAGTCACTAATCCAGTCCCATTTAGGTTATGGCACTGACCATAGTAAAGTGAGTTGCAGCGCAAGACAGTCCTCCACCTTCGTCATGGTCGTTTTTTTCTTTTCATGTTTTTGTTCAGCACAGGAGCTGCTTCCCTTTGTGTGCCCCTCCAACACAAATTGCTGCATTTACATGATAACAGCGACTGAGTTGGGTAAAGGGTTCATGGGTGTGAAGTTAGCCCTGCCCTTATGGCACTGATTAGCAGGGAACCTGCAGCGCTCCAGGAATGAGCTCCCATGACAACTGGTGATGTATTTGGTTGGGGGAAAGACAAGGTGAACATAGAAGGATGGGGGAGGGAGGAATGTAAAGAAGTGAGGTGTCAGGTGAAGTTAGCATTGCCACTTTTTCAGATAAAAATGCCAGGTATTTGTTGAGTTCTGAAATCATAAATGGGCTTAGAAATGGTATTTTAACACAAATTTGTGTAAAGTCAAAACTCTGGTATATTTCTTGTTAACTTTAATATATATATATATATATATATATATATATATATATATATATATATATATATATATATATATATATATATATTGCCACTACCTCGAACACCAAGGAATGACGACGCCGTGTACTGGCCAAAATTCATTTATTCAGTCAGCTGATAGGACGCGTTTCGCCTGACCAGCAGGCTTGATCACCAACAATTTTTTCTTTCCATATCAACCATTTTTAAATAGCGTGCTCGTGACAAGTCACATGACATGACTACCAAAAAGTGCATTAAAAGAAAGACTGGTAGTTTTTGCTCCTTTTCATATCTCATTACAATTTAAATTTCAAAATTATTGACAGTGTACATTTGAATTAACAACGAGGATTGTACAAAAATAATAAATACGTTCTTTCTGAAGGCCGCTTCCAAAAATAGTCGGAAGACAGACTCCGAACGAAAAACATTCAGTACGCTAATCTCTTCAGGCGTGTTACTACTGAATAGGATGGAATTCAATTCAAAATATAAATTCATCAATATCATATAGTATAAAGGTATCCCATTTAGTCTTAATAACAAAACCTTACCTTCACTCTGTTATTGAGTTGAAGGAAAAAACACTCAGTTGAATGCTAGGAAACTTTTTTCAGACTACAAAGTACAAATTCTACCCTAGTGGGTCTGTTCACAAATCCATACACCTCAAACATGTAATTGTTCGTGCTATGATAAAAGGCAAAAAAGTTCTTTGTATATATATATATGATATATAATATGATAATCCCGCCCTAGTGGGCAATACTTATTTTTGCAATGTCTACCTTCTTCCAAATAAACGTGCTAAAAACCCTGTGACAAAATTAATAATGACAAAAACAGTTAAAAACAGATCCAGAGAGGTTGCATATTATGTTTCCTTAATGAAATCAATGAAACCTGAAGAGAATTTTACAAATGTGTGATCAAATCCTCTTCAATATTTAATCCTGTCGGAATACGAGTATTTAATTCCAAAATATAACATGACTCAAGTTTTCTAAGCTTTTTTTCGCGATTTCCACCACGCACATTAGGTGGAATACAGTCAATTACAAAATATGTTAAACCTTGTACATTTTTCTCATGATGAGACTCAAAATGTCGTGCTACTGGATAAGCTCCATCTCCATTGCGTATTGCTCTGAGATGTTGCAATATCCTTTTATGTACCGGATGGATTGTGCTGCCCACGTATCTCATGCCACAAGGGCATTGGAGGACGTAGACTGCATAATCCGTCTTACAGGAGAAATACCCTTTGATCTTTTCTCTCTTTTAGAGAGGCCCAATGTGTATGACACAGTGTTTTTGCCATGGCTACATGCCTTGCATTTGGTACACTTAATAAAACCTTCTTTTCGTTTTAGCCATGTTGAGGGATGGCTACCTTGCTGTTTCTTGGATATCATGTTGCTGACTAGCATTTGTTTAAAGGAGCGTGCTTTTCTAAACGTTATTGCCGGTTTTTTCTGGACTGATTTTCCCAACAACGGGTCATTACGAATCAGATGCCAATGCTTAGCTACAATGCTCCTAACCTTCCCATGCTGACGATTAAAGGAGGTGATCATTCTAACTTGATTATCTTGCTTTTTCTCTCGTTTGATTTTATTCTGACTTGTATTGAAGAGAATATCCTCTCTAGATCTCTTTTTTGCTATACAGATGGCAGCATGAACAATGCCCTCTGTATAGCCTCTGGCTCTAAACCGAGTTCTCAGTGAGTTTAATTCACTGTCTAAAATTTCCTTTTCACTACAATTGCGAATCGTCCTCAGACATTCTCATAGGGGTGGAAACTAGTTGCATGAAGCAACGTGTTTCCCGCTGTAGGTTTCCTGTAGAGCATAGTATGCAGCTTAGAATCTTTGGCATAAATGGTTAAATCCAAAAGGATATTGCAACATCTCAGAGCAATACGCAATGGAGATGGAGCTTATCCAGTAGCACGACATTTTGAGTCTCATCATGAGAAAAATGTACAAGGTTTAACATATTTTGTAATTGACTGTATTCCACCTAATGTGCGTGGTGGAAATCGCGAAAAAAGCTTAGAAAACTTGAGTCATGTTATATTTTGGAATTAAATACTCGTATTCCGACAGGATTAAATATTGAAGAGGATTTGATCACACATTTGTAAAATTCTCTTCAGGTTTCATTGATTTCATTAAGGAAACATAATATGCAACCTCTCTGGATCTGTTTTTAACTGTTTTTGTCATTATTAATTTTGTCACAGGGTTTTTAGCACGTTTATTTGGAAGAAGGTAGACATTGCAAAAATAAGTATTGCCCACTAGGGCGGGATTATCATATTATATATCATATATATATATACACAAAGAACTTTTTTGCCTTTTATCATAGCACGAACAATTACATGTTTGAGGTGTATGCATTTGTGAACAGACCCACTAGGGTAGAATTTGTACTTTGTAGTCTGAAAAAGTTTCCTAGCATTCAACTGAGTGTTTTTTCCTTCAACTCAATAACAGAGTGAAGGTAAGGTTTTGTTATTAAGACTAAATGGGATACCTTTATACAATATGATATTGATGAATTTATATTTTGAATTGAATTCCATCCTATTCAGTAGTAACACGCCTGAAGAGATTAGCGTACTGAATGTTTTTCGTTCGGAGTCTGTCTTCCGACTATTTTTGGAAGCGGCCTTCAGAAAGAACGTATTTATTATTTTTGTACAATCCTCGTTGCTAATTCAAATGTACACTGTCAATAATTTTGAAATGTAAATTGTAATGAGATATGAAAAGGAGCAAAAACTACCAGTCTTTCTTTTAATGCACTTTTTGGTAGTCATGTCATGTGACTTGTCACGAGCACGCTATTTAAAAATGGTTGATATGGAAAGAAAAAATTGTTGGTGATCAAGCCTGCTGGTCAGGCGAAACGCGTCCTATCAGCTGACTGAATAAATGAATTTTGGCCAGTACACGGCGTCGTCATTCCTTGGTGTTCGAGGTAGTGGCAATTATTATTGGACTGTGCTTGGGTGGTCCATTTACGACGACGCACCCTCTGGTATGGAGCAGCGGCGGCTGTAACCTGAGTATGGAGGAGAGAGGATATATATATATATATATATATATATATATGTATATATATGTGTATGTGTATATATATATATATGTGTATATATATGTGTGTATATATATATATACACATATATGTGTGTGTGTATGCATATATGTGTGTGCATGTATATATGTGTGTTTATGTATGTATATATATGTGTGTGTGTATATATATGTGTGTGTATGTATATATATATATATGTGTGTGTGTGTATATACATGTGTGTATGTATAGATATATATGTGTGTATGTGTGTGTGTGTATATAAAAATAATGAAATATAGCAGAACAAACTAGTGGCTAGGTGGCAAACTTAGGGGATGAGTACAGCATGGAGGGGAGAACTGGAGGCAAGTAGGGAAAAAACCAGTGAGAAAATGTAAGAGACTTGTGGAGAGAGTAAGGCAGAAGTGCGAGTAAGAGACAGAACTAGCGAGAAAAGGTTAGAGGCTGGGTAAAGATGAGAGGCAAGGGGAGCGGACATGTGGATGTAAAAACACGGAACGAGCAAGAGACAGGAAGAGCCCGGTCGTAGGGAAAAGGACAGTGGAGGTGCTTTAAATGGGCCAGCACTCGCAGGTACTGACTACTGGCACTTCTTATTTTTATCACTAGAAGTACTGCACTTCTCTACTGTGAGGAGAGTACCGGTACTCATGAAAGGTAGGCGTATTGGTTGCAAGTGCTGGTGAGCACTAGGCTGTCAGCGTTGGAACCTATTTGACAGCCAAGGCCCACTGTATTCCTGAGCTGAGCTGCGCTGAACTATTCAGAGTGGGCTTTTATGCATGATGTCCCTGTGTTCACCATCACACTGTGTTTGACAGTGGAGGCCCCATTTAGGCCCTGTGCTGTTAATCACATTCACACTATTGTGTGGATTTGTGCAAACACATGTATGGAGGCAGCAGGCTGACAGCGGCTATTAAAAAAGCCATGGGAGGTAAGGATTTTAAAATGGCTTTAATCCCACCTGAGACTTTGTGTGAGTGTTTGCATATGGCTGTGTGCTTGCCTGCTTGTGTGTGCCTGCTTGTGTGTGCCTGTTCTTCTGTGAGAGAAAGATGGAGTGAATAAGGACACTCTCAGGAAATATTTTAAGGGGACTGTGTGGAATGCTTTTGTATACGTGTGCTTGTTTCTTTCTGTGTGTGTGTGTGCAGGCTTGAGAATTTATAGTATTGTGCCAAACAACAACAAGTAACAAGATGGCATTAAGAAGCAGCAAATATTACAAATCAAGAAAATGTTAACATATCATCCTGTTTGGCTTTCATTTTGTGTAATGAGTTAATCTGTTTTGTTGACATAAATGCATTTCTTATGTGTTTTGATATGTGCTGCAACTGGTACAGAAGTCATTATGTACGATCATATCTTCCCGTAGCCCCGCCCCTAGCCCCGCCCACTTGCCACACCTCTAGCTCATTTTAATGAGTACCTGCACTTATTTTTTTCCATTTAAAGCACTGGGTACTCCTCAAGCAAATACACCACTCCAGAAAGTCACTACTGTGCCCTCTAAAATGAAAGTCACTACAGTGCCCTCTAAAATGAAAGTCACTACAGTGCCCTCTAACATTTCTTGCTAATGACAGCCATCATGATGCCCTTTGAAAGTTCTGAAATCCCTTTCCCACCTCCAAGCCTCTCATCTCTTTCACAGCCTTATGACTTTTCATGGTTATAGCAACACTGCCAATAACTGATCAATACAAACCCTGCTTTCATCACACTCTGAATCTCAGCATCTCACCATCTCATCAGTCAATCTAGCAGCTCCCCCACCCACTCAGAGAGGAGATGTGTCCTCGCAGCTTGAGCTGCCGACTTTGGTACCTGGGGACTCAGGTCCGCATCCTGGCTTGAGCCCTAGACCTAACATCTTGTGATTCTAGACAAATCACTTAATCTCCCTGCGCCTCAATGTGTGTAAAATGTAACTGTGTGATCCCCACTTGATGTACACAATCTCTGACTGTTTCCCAACCTCTCATCTAATGTACAGCGTTTAACACCCAGATTTGTGCTATATAAATACCAGCACATACATGCACTGCACATCCGGAGCAACATAAAGAGATGAGTTTCTAGCCTTGAATCAAAAGCTCAGCTCGATACTTGATGATATACTCGATCTGATAAACAATAGCCACAGCCTTGAGCAACAGTCTCCATCTGATCCTGTAATACATTCCCAGTGGTGCAACGCGAAGTGACGGGGTCCCCCTGCAGAATGTGATGAGAGGCCCCTGAGTCAACCATGCCTCACAGATCTTCATTGGCTTTGGGCTGAAGGGGGGACCCCGGAACGTATCAGGTTCCCCTGGAGTGACGGGGGCCGCCCTATTCCACACTGGCTTCAGGGACCACCCTTACCTCCCTGCACGTTCCAGTGACCCTTGCCCTCTGCTACATGGCTCTGGGACCTCGCACAATCTCTCAAAGCCGCTTGAAGCTTTGATCCCTCATAGCCCATGTCCCACTAACCTCAATGAAAGCTATGCTTAGTTTTTAATAAAATGCTGATGATAGGCATCCTTGAACATAAATCGGACCAGAATGTAAAGTGAAACCGCAATGCATGGGATAGGATAATTATAATTTGTGCTGCCTTAATTGAACAAGAGCAGCTAATTATGGCTTTGGAAATGGATGGCTTAATAAACCCTAATTTCAAGTGAAATGTGGAAGGAAACCAAGGGACAGTGTGGAACTAACCGACGTCCTACCATGGCTATATATGGCAAAAGTGTGATTCCTCAATGTATTGATAATCAGATGTGTCTGTTAGTGTTGCCCTTGAGATTTAAATCTTTTGGCCTTTGATTTTCTGCAAATGAAAGGAATATTCTAACAAAATAACGAAGCAGAAACTATATTCCCAAGCGCTGAACATTTATTAAAAAACTAACATCACCATTTCTGCCTTTACACTTTATCAAATTGTCATCTGCACTTAACATTCAGAAAATGCAGTGAAGCCTGTTTTAGAAAAGAGCTTTCCTATTTTCAGCTCACCCTGCAGCAGAGACTCTTCGGGCATCATTGTAAACACTGCTGGCTACAATCTGCAGCCTGATTGACACCCAATCTGCCAGATATCCTATCACACACTGCGGCGGAATAGTCTGATTTATCGCCTGATCTTGAGACTTTTATTAATTTAAGGCATCGAAAACGATGCTTTTTAATCCGTGCCGTGTGAGTCTACCTACCACGCCGGTGGAAAGGGGAATACTGTAAAAAAAAAAAACACCTTTCGAAGAAAGTGTAAGGCCTCATAATCCCATCTTCATCTTTTACAAACCAGTACACATTCTTTCCCTTTCAGGCTTGATATGGAAAAGCCACAAGGAGACCGTCATTTTCATCACAGGTAATCTTGTCTTCCCTTTAAAAACAATAGCCTGCCTGTTCCAATGTTCTCAAAAGTGTCTGAAGGGCCACTTAATCACTGTTTGTAATATGTTTGTTGGCAATATCATTTTTGTTTCACCTTGGGAACCTTGGCAAGGGCAGTCCTCTTGATTCTAATTCTGTATCCTGCCACAATAACCGTGGTGTTACCTTGAGTCTTGTTTCAGCATACTGAAAAGGCAAGCTCTTCTCGGAAAGGGGGAATCCTTTGACTCCGGTTCAGTTTATGATTTTATCTATCCCTGCGGTTCATTTTAGAAGAACGGACTGAAGAATATAGGAGACGGTATGATGGTTTGTGTGGAATGAATTTGTGGTATTGTCTTTCAGGGGACTTAAAAAACATATATTTGCTCAAACGTCTATTTGCCTGTCCTGATAAGAGAAACAACCGCTTCCTACATTCCAAACTACCCCACGAAGTCTCATATCCAGGGATGGGTGAAATGTGTAATTTTTGAGAAACCCATATCTACTACATCAAACTACAAAAATACAAACAGCAGGCGGTATTATCCCGAAGCAGTCCACTCGCGGCTTCGAGGCTACCTGCCCACTGGAGTCAGGGAGCATCATTCTTGAGCAGTTTAGACTGGCCCCTACAGGAGATAATCAGTTTGCTGCAATCACACCAATGTGATTAGACTCCCTTTAAACCAATCAGAATACTTCTCTGTCTTAGTACCATTCTCTGTCAATCAATCAATCAATCATGTCACTTATAAAGCGCACTACATACCCGCGAGGGTCTCAAGGCGCTGGGGAAAGAGGGGGGTGGTGCTGCTACTGATCGAAGAGCCAGGTCTTGAGGAGTCTTCTGAAGGCCAGTAGGTCTTGGGTCTGTCAGAGGTTGGTGGGGAGGGTGTTCCAGGTCTTGGCGGCGAGGTGGGAGAAGGATCTGCCGCCGGCGGTCGTTTTCCGGATGCGGGGGACTGTGGCGAGGCGAGGCTGGTCGAGCGGAGCTGGCGGGTGGGGGTGTAGAAGCTGAGTCGTCTGTTGAGGTAGGCTGGTCCGGAGTTGTGGAGTGCTTTGTGTGCGTGGGTGAGGAGCTTGAAGGTTATCCTCTTGTTGACAGGGAGCCAGTGCAGGTCTCTCAGGTGGGGTGTGATGTGGCTGCGTCGGGGGATGTCGAGGATAAGACGTGCAGAGGCGTTCTGGATGCGTTGCAGCCGTCTCAGGAGCTTAGCCGTCGTTCCTGCGTAGAGGGCGTTTCCGTAGTCCAGCCTGCTGGTGACGAGGGCCTTCGTGACTGTTTTTCTTGTTTCGGTGGGGATTCACTTGAAGATCCTGCGGAGCATTCGGAGGATGTTGAAGCAGGATGAGGAAACGGCGTTGACCTGCTTAGTCATGGAGAGGGTGGGGTCGAGGATGACCCCTAGGTTGCGTACGTGGTCGGTGGGTGGCGGGGCTGTTCCCAGTGATGTTGGCCACCAGGAGTCGTCCCAGGCTGAAGGGTTGGAACCAAGGATGAGGACCTCCGTCTTCTCCGAGTTCAGCTTCAGGCGGCTGGTCCTCATCCATTCGGCGATGGCCTTCATTCCTTCGTGGAGGTGGGCTTTGGCGGTGTGAGGGTCTTTGGTGAGGGAGAGGATCAGCTGGGTGTCGTCGGCGTAGGAGATGATGTTGAGGTTGTGCTGTCGGGCGACGTGGGCGAGGGGTGCCATGTAGATGTTGAACAGCATTGGGCTGAGGGAGGAGCCTTGGGGTACGCCGCAGATGATCTTGGTGGCCTTGGATCGGAAGGGGAGAGGCGGACGCTTTGTGTTCTGCCGGAAAGGAAGGATGTGGTCCAGTCCAGGGCCTTATCTTGGATCCCGGCGTCGTGAAGGCGTGTTCGTAGTGTGTGGTGGCAGACCGTGTCGAAGGCGGCTGATCGGTCCAGGAGGATGAGGGCTGCTGTTTCTCCGTTGTCTAGCAGGGTCCTGATGTCATCGGTGGCGGCGATGAGGGCGGTTTCGGTGCTATGGTTGCTGCGGAAGCCGGACTGGGAAGGGTCCAGGATGTTGTTCTCCTCGAGGTAGCGGGTCAGTTGTTTGTTGACGATTTTCTCGGTGACCTTCGCGGGGAACGGGAGCAGAGAGATGGGTCGGAAGTTCTTGAGGTCCTTGGGGTCTGCCTTGGGTTTCTTGAGTAAGGCGGTGATCTCGGCGTGCTTCCAGCTTTCCGGGAAGGTTGCTGTCTCGAAGGAGATGTTGATTATTTTCCGGAGATGGGGCGCGATGGCTGTACTGGCTTTGTTGAAGATGTGGTGAGGGCACGGGTCTAGCGGTGAACCGGAGTGGATGGTGTTCATGATCTCGCTGGTGTCCTCGTCGTTGATGTTGGTCCAGGAGAGCAGGCGGTTGGTGGTTGTGGGGGCAGTGGTCTCGGTGGTTGCCGGGGCGGTCGTGGTGTTGAAGCTGTCGTGGATGTCGGCGATTTTGCAGTGGAAGAAGGTGGCCAGTGAGTCGCACAGGTCTCGCGACGGCTGGAGGTCGTTGGTGTTGGAGCTGGGGTTGGAGAGTTCCTTCACGATGTTGAAGAGCTCTTTGCTGTTGTGTGCGTTGTTGTCTAGGCGGTCTTTGAGTGAGGCCCTTTTGGCGGATCTGATGAGGTGATGGTGACTGCGGGTGGCGCTCTTGTGGGCGGCGTAGCTGTCCGCTGTCCGTTCGTGGAGCCAGATCTTCTCCAGTTTTCGGCATGTTCGTTTGGAGGCCTGGAGGTCTTCGGTGAACCAGGTGGCTTTCTTGCTGGTGTGGCTGTTGGGCGGATTCTTGAGCGGGGCGAGGGTGTTGGCGCAGTCGTCGATCCACTGTCTGAGGTTGCGGTCGGCGGTGTCGGGGTCGGAGGGTTCGGTGGGTGGGCTCAGGGCGAGGGTTGTGGTTAGCTGGTCTTCCGTGACTCTGCTCCAGCAGCGGCGAGGCATTTGTTCGGTGCGGTGGTGCGTGGTGGGCTTCCTGTAGGTGAAGTGGATGCAGTGGTGGTCAGTCCAGTGGGGTTCGGAGGTGTGGTTGAAGGAGACGTGTGGGCTTGCGGAAAAGATGGAGTCTAGCGTGTGGCCGGCGGCGTGGGTGGGTGTAGTCACGAGCTGTCTGAGTCCGAGGGTGGCGAGGTTGTCGATCAGGGTGGTGGAGTTGGTGTCCTTGTTGTTCTCGAGGTGGAAGTTCAGGTCCCCGAGGAGGATGTAGTCCGTGGAGGCGATGGCGTGTGTGCTGACGAAGTCAGCGATGGAATCGCTGAACTGTGGTCGGGGTCCGGGGGTCTGTAGATGAGGGTTCCTCTGAGGGTGGTGTTGGGATCTGTGTGGATCTGGAAGTGCATGTGTTCGGCGGTGCTGAGGGTGTCGTCGGTGTTGCTTGAGACTCTGAGGGTGTTCCTGTGGACGATGGCGATGCCTCCTCCGACTCCGTTGGTGCGGTCCCTGCGGGTGATCTTGTATCCGTCCGGGATGGCAATAGCGATGTCGGGGGCTGAAGCGGGATTCAGCCAGGTCTCCGTCAGGAATGCGACGTCTGGGGAGGTTGAGTCGAGAAGGTCCCAGAGTTCGATGGCGTGTTTGCGGGCGGAGCGGGTGTTGAGGAGGATGCATCTGAGGTAGTTGGGTTCTTTCCTGGGCGGTGGTTTGGCGGGGCGGGTGCTGGCGAAGCTGCAGTTCCGGCAGGTGAAGGGCCCTTGGGTGCGCTTCGGGGTGGCCTGGTAGCAGGCGTGATCTTTTCCGGGGTTGAGTGCGTGGAGGGTGCTGGCATCGTATCGGCGTCTGTTGATGTGATGCCCGGACCAGGGGGTCTGGCGCTGGGCGCGGTCACGGCGCGGACGGGCGCAGACAAGCTTGCCTTAGGCGCGCCTTCGGCGCGCCAGTGGCGCGGCCGCCATAAATGGGGAGGTGGGAGGGAGGAGCAGGGAATGGGGCAGCGAATGGGCAGTGAGGGGGCGGGGCCGCAGGGGCGAAGCGGCGGGAAAAGGGCACAGAAGGGAAAACGAGCACAATCAGGGCATCAAGGGGGCACAGAAAGGAAAAGAAAACGAGCACAATCAGGGGCAGCAAGGGGGCACAGAAAGGAAAAAACGAGCACAATCAGGGGCAGCAAGGGGGCACAGAAAGGAAAAACGAGCACAACCAGGGGCAGCAAGGGGGGCACAGAAAGGAAAAAAAACGAGCACAATCAGGGGCAGCAAGGGGGGCACAGAAAGGAAAAACGAGCACAATCAGGGGCAGCAAGGGGGCACAGAAAGGAAAAACGAGCACAATCAGGGGCAGCAAGGGGGCACAGAAAGGAAAAACGAGCATAATCAGGGGCAGCAAGGGGGCACAGAAAGGAAAAACGAGCACAATCACGGGCAGCAAGGGGGCACAGAAAGGAAAAACGAGCACAATCAGGGGCAGCAAGGGGGCACAGAAAGGAAAAACGAGCACAATCAGGGGCAGCAGCAGGGCACACAGACGGAGCTGTGTGGTGGGGGAGCGACCTACCAGTCAAGGTCAGGGGTCTGTGGCTATTGAAAGTCAATTTGAATTCTTGGGCCTCATTTATGAAAAGTGACGCATCGCTGCGTGGAAACAGCGATGCGTCACTTTTCATTGCGCCCTCCTTGTGACATGCTGAATGCGTCATATTTATAGTATGACGCATCATGTCGCAAGGAGTTACAGATACATCAGTTTTTCTGACGTATCTGTAGTCGTAAAAATGAAGCATTGCTGGAGTGTGTCAAAAAAGTGACGCAACTTCAGCAATGGGTCATTTCACATGGGCAAGTCCCATTTCAAATGTGCCTGCGTCAGTCTTACGCCTGCTGTGAGACAGGCGTAAGATATTGACGCATTTGCGTCCTAGAAGTGGCGCAGTGAAATCTCAGATTTCACTGCGTCAGAATGCCCACCCTGCATACATTATACCTGGCGCAGGTATAATGTGGCGCAGGGGTTTACAAAGTGACGCATCTACCTAGATTTGTCACTTTGTAAATATGACGCAACATGGCGCATATAACAAAAACGGACGCACCGGTGGCGCAAAAGTGACGCAAGGGCTCATAAATAAGCCCCCTTGTGTTTAGCCTGCGCCTCCATGTACCACTTCTTTGAGATCATAGGAGGCTCAGGTCCCCAGATGACAGACAATTTTTTCTGTTGACGTATGGATTTGGCCTTTTTTTCTGGTCTGCCTTTGGAGGAGATTGTGATGGTATTTGTTAGAAATGGAGGTCACTAGTTGATAGTGGCTTGCACCCTGTCAAAGCAGGGACCCTTATTTTAGTCAGGGTTAGGGGATTAGACAGCTAAAATAACCCCTGCCCACCCTCTCGGTAGCTTGGCACAAGCAGTCAGGCTCATCTCAGAGGCAATGTGTAAAGCATTTGTACAAACACACACAGTAACACAGTGAAAACACTACAATGGACACCACACCAATTTAGAAAAATAACCAATCTTTATCTGAATAAAACAAGACTAAAATGACAAAAATCTAACATACACAAGTAAAGATATCACTTTTAAAAGATTCAAAATAGTTCAGTTCATAGAAAACTATGGATGCATCACTTTTATCACAAAATACTGTCTTGTGGATTGTTACCTGCCTTGTTATGTTGGCCTAGGCCTGGCTGCCATGCTGCTTCTCTTTGCGCACGTTACACTGAGCCGGGCCTTCCTCGCCCTTTGCTCGTGCCAAGTTCTTTTGCACTGTCTGCATTTTCTGTTGTTCACCTTTTTGGGCTCAGTCTGCACAAACATGTACAAGGTCACATAACAATGTATTCTGGTTCTTCCTGATATGGCCAGTCTCGCGCACCCAGACATAACATTATGTGCAATTGCCATGAAGAATTTGATATGCTTTTAATACTGTGGTTTACTAGCGCTTAAAGGCACTTGGAGAAATCCCTTTCAGTGAGAAGAGCTATGATGTCCTGCTGATGTAATTCTGCATCTAGAGACTGAGGTATGGGGGTTCGCTAGCCAAAGCCCAGAGGTCTTCTATTTATTATAATAAACTATCTTACTGCAAGGGGAGGGTGGTAATGTTATTTATACGTTTATCCACTGAGCTCTGAGATGCTTTCCCCGTTTGTATTCTATGGAATTGTAACCATGCTGCTTATATTAGTCATATGCATTATGCTATTAGTGCTGACACGTGTACTGTACATTAGAGCACGTAAGTTGGAATAAACATTTTAACCTATCCAGTGTCTCTTACTACGCACCTTGTGGACAAGTACGAGTGAGTGGCGAAAGAGTGTTCTTGCTTCAGTGAGTCCTGAGATAAAGATACCGTGTTCTGGGTTGTCCAAACATTAGTGCTTGGGTGCTAATGGGATGCTAAGCTAGTTGGGTTGGGGTTTTTGGGTACTATGGTATATGGTGGCAAACCACTGTATTCCAGGGTCCCATTTTCCTGTGCATAGCTCTGTGTATGTGCAGAAACCTTATGACATGGCGCGACCAACGTGGGGCAGCTTATCTGCGAGACGCTTGAGTAGTGCTTGTGCTTGTCCACAAACCCCTCGCGTACGCTTCCGGAGGCGTATGTGACGGTGATACCTCCTATATTGAATATTTTATAGGTTCTTTCAAGCTTGATATTATTAAAAAGGTTAGTTAATAGACCCATTTTTGTGCTCCCTGTTAGGTTGTCGTATATAATTGTTTAGTCATGGCTGGTGTGGCGATAGCTGCACATAGTCGAGGAGCACTCCGAGACCACTTAGCTGTGTATGGAGTGCCCGATACTGGGGTCGAGTTGGTCTTTGTGGTTCAAGCCGATGCGGCTTATCACTTTGAAGTGTTTTACACTTGGATCACTTTTGAAGCGGTGGATGCAGGTGATAAGCTGTTTCATGAATATAAGCCCACCGCTGTTCCTGCTGCCTATCGACCCTATACTGTTCTTGAAGTGCCTCTCACGGCTTGGCAGCACCGTGTTTGGTTCAATGGCGCCCTACCACAACCAACTACCGCAGTTCGTTTAGGCCCCTTGTCAATTCAGGGGGCCACTTGGCCTGTATTGGCCGGGTATACCCCACATCCGAATTATCTGGCATTACCGCTATGGAATTGCGCACTATGCATACCGAATTGGTGCGAGTGCATCGAGCCTTGGTGACATACGTTACAGGTAGCCTCCATGGAGCTGCTCCTGTAGTCGCAGGCCAACCAGCTATTGCAGCTGGAGTGACTATAAGTCCTGTCATGGTAAATTCTGTGATGGGCAAACGTCCACAAAATAAGGACGACTATCCTTACTGGCTTGCTGAAAAGTTCGATCAGATAGAAGCAGTGTTTCCACATACATCCCCAGTAGATAAACACCGCATCCTCACGATAAGTTTGCCAAAAGACATAATCCCCGATTTGACATCATGTGAAAACTGGGGTAAGGTATTCGCAGCAGTTTATTCAAAATGTTTTGGAACTCCTTCCATGACGGTTCTACCCTCTGTAATTAAAAAAGTACAGGATGAACATGGCCCTGAAGCGGCTGTGGAATTAGGGATGAGACTAGTGGGAGTGTTTGATGTAGTAGCTGAGCTGATCCTTGGAAATGTCAAGGGCGATGCTATGAACTTTCAAGTAGCGAATGCTTTGGCTTTGGTCCCAGAGTTGGACAGGCCTCGCGAATTACCGAAAATAATAGCCCGGGCTTATAAAACAATTGGAAGAAATAGCCTAGGCAACAAGCCTTTTGTAAAAATGCAAACTCAATCGCAAACACAAGTTATACAAACAAAAAGTGCATCTGAGAAAGATGATAAACCAGTCTTCACTAAAAAGAGTTGGAGACAGAAAAAACAGGGTAAGCAACAAAAGAAGCCGGGGTCGAGAGGCGCTTCCCCAGTTTCGGTTTCTTCTGAACGTACTTATGATTTACGTGATAGGTCAAGGATTAAATCACCAGAAAGGTTTCAGAGCTCTGATACGCGTTCTCCTCGTTCTTCACAGGCCCAGACGTCGTCACAGGCTGGTGGAGGAGGACGGCAAGATAGAGGAAGGGGCCGAGAGGCTCCCCAGGAGCGAGACCAACCTCGACAACAAGTCAGAGGGAAAGCAGAAGACTTTCATCTTCCTCGACCGCAATTTCAGAAGAAAAAGGTTGCCGCTGTTACAGCGAAATATGCCTCAGACCGTGAGAACGAGACTCCAGAATTGGACGTGGGCAGTGACCCTCCTAGACAGCGCCGCGGAAGTTACCATAGTGCGGGAGGCGCTACGTCCTCATATGGAGGCGACAGCAACTGAAACATTCGTTACTGTAGAGACAGCTGACACGAGAGTGGCACCCCCTGACAGACTATATAATATAGTCATACAAATTGAAGGTGACATACCGCGTGAAATAAAAGGGATTTTTTGGGAAAATCTAACCTCTTCATATGACATTTTGTTAGCAGAGGTGGATTGGCCACCCCCATTCGTTTTAGCTGCACATAAAGGAGAGGAGGTAATCCTTCCAAGCTTTTCAAAGCAAGTCCCAAAAGACAAAGCTGAAGCACTTGCAGCTGAGTGGGCTGTGTACCTGGCACCAGCGTTATACCGCAACCATGTGGGATGGGATGAAGAATCACCTCCTCATGCAATACCTTTGCGGTCACTACCGCAGCCACAACCCCAATATCCCATCAAACGGCAGGCAAAAGGCCCCGTCTCCGAAATTCTGACACAGTTGGAATATCAGGGAGTAATTGAACCATGCGTATCACCTATGAACAATCCCCTTTTCGTGGTTTCTAAACCCGATGGATCGTACCGCTTAGTTTTGGATTACCGGCATTTAAATACTCATTGTCGGAACTTTGCGGTGCAAAATACACACAGTTCTGCGCTTGTAGACAGTCTTGTTCGTAAAAAATACAAAACGACACTTGACCTTTCAAACGGTTTCTACACGCACAACCTAGCCCCGGAGAGTGGTCAATGGACCGCATTCACATCCGGTGGTAAATTATTCCAGTTCCGGCGATTACCCATGGGCTATAAAAATAGTCCGGGTATATTCGCCGCCCGTGTTGTTTCTTTGTTAAATGACATTGATCAAGACGCATGTTCGTACGTTGATGACATCTATCTGACAGACGACGAGTTATATCAGCATCTGTCCCGTGTGGACCGCATTATTCTTGAATTTGCGGAGCAGGGTTACAAATTTAACTTTGCTAAGTCACACATTGCTGAATTTACCGTTCTGTTCTTGGGCTATGAGCTCAATAACGAAGGTAAGGGCTTAGCCCCCATTTCTTGGAAAAATGTGCACATTTGTGCCCCCCAAATACTCTGAAGAAACTTCAGTCTTTGCTGGGTTTCTTGAATTTCGGGCGTACTTACATTCCCGAATATGCCCAGCGTATCAAGCCTTTGTATGCTTTGATACAACCTACTTATTCAAGGTCTTGCTGGCTGCCTGAGCATACCTCAATACTGCAGTCTTTGCAGACAGACCTTTTGGAGTCTAAATATCTTTTGACTCGTGATAACCACACAAACCTGGTGATTAGAATAATTCCGGGGGCGGTGGGATTCACATACTTAACCTTTAATGAAGGTGATACAGTACCCATTGCATACAAGTCACATCTGTACACGTCCGCTGAATTGCGCTTTACATCTGTCGAAAAAGTTCTGACTGCAGTGCAAATGGCGATTCTGAAAGAACGCGCACTGGCACAGGGAAAGCGGATTCTGGTGGTAACACCCTGTCCTGCCCTAGAGGCAGTAACAAAGGCAAGTGTACCGAACTCAAAAGCAATGCATCCCCGTTGGATACAATGGGCTACATCTTTGACGTCATCAGACGTCACCTTTGTTTTCGATTCTTCTCTTCAGACTCAGGAGTTTTTGCAGTATGAATTCGTTCATCCTCCTCCTTTGTTTTTACTACCGCTTGAGGATTACAAATGTGTGATCTACACCGATGGTTCGGCGCAACCGGCCACTGGGTCCAAGCACGCTTATTCAGCTGCATGTGCTATTGTGGCGGGTTCCTTTGTAAATGGAACGTTCAAATCCTCTGCAGTGCATACTCGCACACTTGGAGATAGTACCGCACAATTGGCCGAGCTGCATGCATTGCTACTTGCACTTGAGTTTGCTTCTCAGGATGAGACAACTCTTATTGTATGTGATTCCTTCTACTGTGTACAATCTTACAATGACAATCTGTTTTTCTGGTCGAAAACGACTACAAGGACGCAAAAGGGAGCACAATTAAGCATAAAATGCTTTGGGTTCGAGTGGCAGAATTGCAACAACGTCTGCCCCTCACACAGGTGGTTCACACCTTAGGCCATCAGCGGGTGGGCGCACACGCTATTGGTAACGATCTGGCAGATGAGGCTGCCCGTTCAGCAGTGGTCACGTGTTCAGTAGCAGCGGTTACCAGGTCCATGTCTAAAATAGACCCTGTTATATTAGCAGCTATTGCTGCAACCAAGGAAGGTAATAATTACCCTACAGGTTTCCCTTCCAAGTATTCTTACAAATTAAGTCCCGATCAGGTTCCTTATGTAACTATACCTGACGTTGGAGATCGGCTGATCCCCAACGCGGACCGCAGGAGTGCCTTGATATCAGCTGCACACGAAGGCATGGCCTCCGCTCATGCAGGTGTGTCAGCTACGGTTTCCATCTTGCAGCAGCGTTATTGGTGGCGTGGGTTATATAAAGACACCCGTGCTTTTGTGCTTTCTTGCGACGTTTGTCAACAGATTAAGCCTTCCACGGTAACACGTCCACCACAAACACCGCTCTGCATTGCTAACAGACCCTTTGGGTGTGTTTACTTGGATCACTGCGGTCCATTCTCATCAGACACTGCTTATAAATACATTTTAGTGGCAGTGGACTCGTGCACACGGTTTCTCTGGGTCTGGCCACAACGGAGTGCTGACGCCCGAAATGTAATCAGGGATTTGCGTGTCTTTGTGGGAATTTTCGCATGCGGCACCTTCCATTCGGACCAAGGTCCAGCGTTTGCCTCTAGGGCTTACAAGGATGCAATGGCTTCGCTTGGGGTGCGGGTGAAATTTTCGTCTCCGTATAGGCCTGAGGGCAACTCTATCGTTGAACGAATGAACCGTGACTTAAAGCAATCCTTAACAGCTAGGGTTATAGGTACTGGCAGGAACTGGCTGGCCCATTTGTATACCGTTCAGCGTGCACTTAATAATCTCCCTAGAAGACCTCTGGGTGGGCGGACCCCATACGAAATGCTCTTTGGCATAAGAATGTTTGTGCCTGACCTTGAGGGTCCAGACATCGCGGCGCAATCCGCCAAGTTTGATGTAGATAACCATTCTGCTATGTTACAGGACTTACAAGAAGCCCGAGACAAACTTGCAACTACACATTTGCCTTCAGCCACAGATCCTGCGTTGCAGATTCCGGTAGCCGGCTGGCTTCCGAAAGTTGGAGAACTGGTTCGAGAGAAGGTTGAAAACAAAAAGAATTTGGCCCCTCTTTTCGTGCACCGGTTCCAGTTCTTGGCCTGAAGGGAACACGTACAGTCATTTTACCACCGCTTCCTGGTCGCAAAGAGAACAGATACATCTCAGTTGAAAATGTCAAGCTACAGCGCCTGGCCGATCCTGAATAGTGTCACACCAGCGGTCTCTTGTCCTGCCATTTATCGGACATATGTTCATAGTCCATCTGCACGAACGATCGCTGATGCTGTAATTGAGATGGTTGATTTGCCTGAATCCTCTACTTTGCCTGAAACTATGATTGATCCCCAACTCTCCACCCATATCAACGAGGACGAGTATACTTATCCTGCATCAGAATCGGTGGCACATCAACCAACAACGCCACTAAGCCCGACTCGTTATTCCTTTGATTCGGATTCCACATCTTCAAAAGTTCCATCCAAGTTCAGTATTTTTATATCCTGGTTTAGAGACAATTTTTTGATTCCCCCTGGACATACATCTGGTTGGTACTTTTCTTGATATTTTTGTTCATGTCCATTGGCTTTGTCACAGTGTTTTTTCTACTAATTAATGGTCACTATTTACCTGAACGCTCTGCTGTAGACTATGTTTCTGGAACTTTGGCTCCTCATTCCTCGTCTCACATCATGAAGCGTGACCACACATTTGTGAATATTTCAGCTTTCCCCGTTGCTGATGGCATCGTATGGGATGCAGTGAACTATCAAATCCATGGTCCGACGGAAATCATTAATGTACCTAATGTCCTTCGTGTTTCAATGGGTGATGTAGTACAAAATAATATTCATTCTGATGATTGGGATGTGCATGCCGTTGAAGCATTGTTTGCCGATTTAAAATATTATGCATCTTTTAATGCTGAAGATTTATATATGAATTCTGCTAATTATGCCGATTTGTATTGTTACCAACATTGGGGTAATCATTTTCTCCATAAGCCCAGTGCCCTGCGTAGTTCTGTTAACTATACCCAATGGGAACATTGTCCAAACCCCTTGCCAGGTAGCTCTCAAACTCTTAGAAATAAGTTTAATTATTTTACTGATTTTAATCGGTCGAACCCTGCATCCTATTATTTTAGACTTAATAACACATCAACTCAGAAAATTATGTTGACACACACCAAATTGCTTTATTCAGGTTCCTTTCTAAGTGCCCTAGCTGTGGGTGGTTATGAGTACTGGGATAATACAGTGGATTTAAAATCTATTTGGGGCTCCAAGCCATGGCAGGTACAGGGAACCGAGGCATTACACCGTGCTTGCCTCATCCCCACACAAATTATGTTCCTCAATGTCTCCATCTATCAGACTACATGTTGGGGCTTAGCAACCACTAAACAATTGAATACTCCATCAATACCATCCCTGTCAAGTTTTCCCAATGAAAGCTCACGATTCAATATGTCCCTCGTGTCCCTGCAGGCTCTGTTACAGAATAATTCGTTTAATGTTTCTGAGCTAGTGCAGTCACCCTGGTTGGTATGGCCTACATCATCTAATGCATGTCAAATGCGTTTTCACGATTCTGGTGCTAGCTACACACAGAATAGGCCTGATCCGAGGTTTACTGATGCCCGTACTGTCACTACATACTCTGTTGGTAAATTATGCAAACAATGGCTGCAACATTCGTCCCTTCTTACAGGCAATATTGATCTGTCCGACTTTGTTTTGGGACCTCGTGGTCCCCGACCTAAGAGATTCATTTATGAAACGATATAATGAACTCTGGAAGCTATCACAAATGGAAGCTGCTTCCCGTCTTCGGGAAATAGATCAAGCAAATATGGAAAAGGTGCTTGCTGTTGTTGACAATAGTATTAATACCCTGTCTTCTCGCATTTACACTTTAGAGAATATTGTGTCCTCTGTTGTTGATATTGTACAAGATGATGTTTCTGTGTTATATCATGGTCAGAATCAATTGCGCTCAGTTATGCAGTTTGCATGGACTTTACAAACACTTAAGTTAGGTAAAGTGCCTTGGCATTTCTTGAACACCTCTGCCTTATTTCTACCTTTTAACTTAACTGATAAACAGCAATTTATGTCCATGAAGGATGCAACTTACACTCTATTACATATCGAAAAGGTGGATCCTTTGCCGTTCTCTGTTGCAGAACTCGATTCTGCTGTATGGCTAGTCCATGGGGTTATAGCTTTACCATTTTCCTTGTTTGAATTTGACTCGTGCATGAAACATTATCCTGTGGGCCGTTACCGGCCATTGGGCAGTGCTTTCCTGCATGAACTCTGGTCCTTGCCTTTCATGTATAAATGCCTTCGGGACGGCAAGGAAGTCTTTCTCACGGGGAGTACTGCGACTCGACTATAGGTCATTCGCTTATTTGTAAACACATTAAATTGCATGGCTCATGTAGCGTTTCCTCTCCTAATCTTGCTTGTGTGCTGAAAGGTATTCCTGCTCCTGTTATTTCACCTACTTTCACTCTCCTTTCCAATGGTAGTTATTTACTTTTAAATAACGAAAACTGTTGTGGCCTGCAAGCTGGCATTCCTTACATTGTAACAGTTTCGCACAGGGTTGTCTGCTGCAAAAATGTGCTTTTTCCTCCCCCTCATGGCAAGGTTGATATCTCTATTTGGCCTTCCATCCCTACCATGGAAGCAGATTTCAATAGACTGAGCAGAATAAAGGCACTATTATTAAACGAGGAAGTTATGCTCACGTCCGCCCGGGAGACATTCATTCTCCAGGTGGCGAGTACCCACAGTGAAATACAGGCCCTTTTAAACACTAATCTCCCCCAACATTTTGGGGAGTTAATACATCGTATTTTTAACGCATCTAACACTGAAGGCCTAGTACACTTTTTTAAGGTCGTTGGGTCGGGCTTGGTGTCCTCCTTCCAAACTATTTTTGGTGTCATCCCGGCTTTCATACATTCTATATTTTCCAGTGTCTTTGGCGGTTTCCCATTGATCCTCGCTTTAGCGGCTGGTGTCTTGCTCTTAATTTGCTTTCTGCGCAATGGCTGCTCCCCGATGGGACCTGCTCGATCCAGAACGCCTCCAGCTGCTCCGTGAGCGCCTTTTGGCCGGTTTTGGTGTCTTGCCATTGGCGACACTGAGCGTGTCATATACTCTTTCATTTCGCTTTGCGTATTTCACTTGCGTGCAACCTGTGATGACTTGTGTCCGCTGTCCTTTCACCTGGACTCTGGATTATTGCCTCTCCAATTCGTCATTGTCTGTTCCGGATTTTGTTCAGTTGATGGGTCCCTTAGAGGCCCATGAGCAGGACTGTTCCGTCGCTGGCTGTATGGCGCGTGCGGCTGCACTGGGGATTTTGGCGCAATGGGATATCTGGGCGGCTGCCCAGGATCTCCTACAACGAAGCTGTTTTATTTATCACGCAAGCTGTCCCGCATTGCTTATGGATGCTCCCTTTGCTGAGGAGCATTCCTGCTCTTTCGAACTCATGGATTGGATGGCATCTATGTTTTTTGACGATTCCAATGATGAACTCTTGGAGGGTATGGCTTTTTTCTGCACTTTCACTTTCATGGATTGACCTGCCCTTCGCCGTTTGGGCGCTCCCTGTGCTCCGACATCTGTTTTTCTCCTCTGATGGGCCTCTGTCCTGGCCGCCGGACTGTCCAGGGAGGGTGTCTTGTGGATTGTTACCTGCCTTGTTATGTTGGCCTAGGCCTGGCTGCCATGCTGCTTCTCTTTGCGCACGTTACACTGAGCCGGGCCTTCCTCGCCCTTTGCTTGTGCCAAGTTCTTTTGCACTGTCTGCATTTTCTGTTGTTCACCTTTTGGGCTCAGTCTGCACAAACATGTACAAGGTCACATAACAATGTATTCTGGTTCTTCCTGATATGGCCAGTCTCGCGCACCCAGACATAACATTATGTGCAATTGCCATGAAGAATTTGATATGCTTTTAATACTGTGGTTTACTAGCGCTTAAAGGCACTTGGAGAAATCCCTTTCAGTGAGAAGAGCTATGATGTCCTGCTGATGTAATTCTGCATCTAGAGACTGAGGTATGGGGGTTCGCTAGCCAAAGCCCAGAGGTCTTCTATTTATTATAATAAACTATCTTACTGCAAGGGGAGGGTGGTAATGTTATTTATACGTTTATCCACTGAGCTCTGAGATGCTTTCCCCGTTTGTATTCTATGGAATTGTAACCATGCTGCTTATATTAGTCATATGCATTATGCTATTAGTGCTGACACGTGTACTGTACATTAGAGCACGTAAGTTGGAATAAACATTTTAACCTATCCAGTGTCTCTTACTACGCACCTTGTGGACAAGTACGAGTGAGTGGCGAAAGAGTGTTCTTGCTTCAGTGAGTCCTGAGATAAAGATACCGTGTTCTGGGTTGTCCAAACATTAGTGCTTGGGTGCTAATGGGATGCTAAGCTAGTTGGGTTGGGGTTTTTGGGTACTATGGTATATGGTGGCAAACCACTGTATTCCAGGGTCCCATTTTCCTGTGCATAGCTCTGTGTATGTGCAGAAACCTTATGACAATACCTGGGATGCATCAAAATCAAAGACAAAAACAGGCGCAGGGGAAATGAGGCACCGGAAAAGCAAAGTAATGTCTCGATTCCTGAAGCACAGGGGAAGTGATGCTTCAATTCCCTACTGCCAGGGAAGGTGAATGGTCGATTCCTTACTGTCAGGGGATGTGATGCGTCGATTCCTTACTGCTAGATGGAGGTGATGCGCCGATTCCTTACTGCGAGGGGAGGTGATGCGTTGATTCCTTACTGCGAGATCGAGGTGATGCGTTGATTCCTTACTGCGAGGGGAGGTGATGCGTCGATCTCTGGACATGCGGCCTTGGTTCCTTACTGCTGGGCTCCGTTGGTGAAGAACTGGCACACAGGTGCAGTGTGTTGAAAACCCGGATACACTGGGTCAATATGGTGGTGGCGAAACAGGCGTTGCATCGATTTTCAAACCACGTCTCAGGTGATGTTTTGATTTCTTCAGCTACACAACAGGGCCTGTGTCAGAGTCGGAGCAGGTACCTCGGACGTCAGAGACACAGTGCTCAGGCTGCGGTGATCTTTCACTGCACAGCAGGTGCCACGTTGATTCTTCGGCAGCACAGCGGCGATGCATTCGTTTTTCAGCCGCATGGCAGTGCAGCGTCAGGAAAAATGGGCGCTGAAGGTCGATGCATGGATTTTCTCAGTCCTTTGCAGCAAAACTTCCTCCAAGGGCCCAGAACTGGAGTTGGCACCACTTGGCAGGTAAGAACTCCACACAGGGGAGCTCAGGGGATGCAGATGAAGTCTTTGATGGCCCTGAGACTTCTTAACAGTAGGCAAGCACACACAGGCCCTTGGAGAACCTTGTCAAGTAGAATGTAGAAAGCAAAGCCCAGTCCTTTCACTGCCCAAGACAGAAGCAGCAAGCAGTAGGACAACATAGCAAAGCAAACAGCAAAGTGGTAGTCCTCCCTGACAGCTTCTCCGGCTCTGCTTCTTGGCAGAATGTCCTCTTAGTCCAGAAGTGTTCTGAAGTTATGGTGTCACAGCTCCAGTACTTATACCAGTTTCTGCCTTGAAAGTAAGCAAACTTCAAATGAAAGTCTCTATATTACACAAGACCCTGCCTTTGCATGACCTGGCTCCAGACACACTACAGGGGGGGTAGAGACAGCTTTGTGTGAGGACAGGCACAGCACTATTCAGGTGTCAGTGACAACTCCTACCACCACTCTAGCTCAAGAAGACCCATCAGCCAGGTGATGGGCCATCAGGATATGCAGGGTACACCCCAGCTCCCTTTGTGTGACTGTCTAGAGTGAATGCACAACCAGACCAACTGTCAATCTAAACCATTACAAAACAATGGGGAAACCCAAATGCCCAAATAGGGCAAGAAGTGGTATGAAACACAATTGGTTCCAAAGGGAATAATTTTTCTTTAGTACCCAAAAAGAAGGAAAAAATTATGATGACAGACACAAGAAATGCGAAAAAGATTAGATAATCTTCATTATAAGTTAAATGATCATTGGACATTTCAGATGTGGCCACTGTAAGGCGTGCAACTTAACAACAGAGATGAAAATGTTTTGCCATCACGGGCAGAGGGTGCTGCTTAAAGACCACACCTATTACGATAGTACTAATGTGATCTATGCCATTTTGTGCCCTTGTAGCTTACTCTACATTGGTCACAAACGACAAAATGTTAAAACCCAGATACTTCAGCATTGCAGAAGAGTACCTTGTAAAGTCCAAGGGGCTCCTTTGGTTGAACATTTTCACACACTCAAACATGATATGGCTAGTCCTTGAGGAAGTGGTTTTAGGCCTGAGGGGTGGTAATCTTGGAGATATACTGACCCTGCGAGAGTGTAAATGGATGCACCTGTTGGACATGGTAAATACAGGGTTGAATGAACAGGAGGAAACCAACAGCAGCTATCCCTGCTCAACACAGGATGAATTTTCATCTCCCATGGTGTCCCTCAGAATTAGTATCTACATGACTATGTTAGTGAGGGATGCTAGGTAGGTCTTCCCCTTTCTCTCCTGTTTTAGGTTCATTCAAACATCACCGCTTTGAGTCACTATAAGGGGTTGACTATGTTCAACTATGGCCATCGCAGTGTATGAATTAGTAAACATGTGCACTCATGATACCCGCATAAAAACCATGATTTCTTTGGATACCATTTTTATATATTGGGTTCATGTAAGTGTAACAGTCACTGGACCGGTGTGACCACTGTGGTAAAAATGTTTGGTATCTATAATTTCATGCAAACTAACTTCCAGATTGCACAGATACAGAGTCCTGACTTTTTACTTTGTTTTGATTGCATCTGTCAAAGAAAATATCTCTGTGGGTTCCAACCTTTCAGTAGCCACCCTTCCTGTCACATCACTATTGCAAGACTGTGCTTCTTCACTTATTTTTTCGTTCCGTAGCTAAGTGATCTGAGAAACTAACCTTAAGTGTTACAAATTCTGTATAGTCACTTTTATACAATTTGATGTATTTCCATTCCAAGAGGTCAGCACATAACCCCCTCAGGGCCTGTTTACTTTTTTGCCCTCATTTAATGTCACAGGTTTTCTCCTATTAAGAGGCTGCTCCAACACGCCCCCTTCCCTGACGTTGTCCAACGCCAGGGATTGACAGCAGCAAATGACTGTGCCGTCAGCGCTTCAGCCAGCGCATGCACATTGACCAGCCGGCTTCTACATGTGGACCCGGTCCCTAAGAGGCGCTCAGTGGATCCAGACGCCCTCGGAGACAGCTTGGTAATACACGTATGTGCGGAAGACATAGTGAATTCTTTTCCCAGCCCGAGGATTCTTCCACGCAGGACTTAACCCTCAATCCCCTTTTTTGTCACTTTCAGAACTGATTGATTTGGCTTTACTTGATGTATTTTTCAAGTTTTATCCAAAAGCGTGATCTCAGCCCCTGATACACGTTCTGGGGGTAAGTACCTACGGTACTCACTGACCAACACCCATCTCGCCTCGCTCATTCTCTCATTGATTTAGCTTGCTGTTCGCCGTTCGGCCCTTTTATTCTACCTTATTGCATATTGATTTACAGACGATCCTCTTAGGACCTCCACACCCTCTATCTTTCACTTGTGGAGTGTCACAGCTTTAATTTGGATCCCAGTGCGACCAAGGTGTAAAGTTAAATACACTTAGGTGAGTTTACCCTATATTTCACGACCTGCAATCTTTTTCGGTCCTTCCTTTACATTTACTTTTAATTGATAGATGTGCCTTTAGTTATTTTCAGCACATCCCATGATTGGATCTTTTTTGGACCATTGTCTCAGACTACTCTGACTTACTCTGACTTACTCTGACTTACGGCACCCCAGGAGCCACATGGCCCTGAGCCCGAGGCCCAACAGCATAACCCCTACCGGTGGTTTGTAGGCAAGTTGCACCACCTTTGTAGTATTACCCTTTATACACACTCTAAATGACCTGGGAATTGATTAGATCTCCCCCACCTCCATTTCTTCACAGTTTGCTCCTCTTCTTTTTGTCCTGATGAAGTTCCCGTTTTAAGGGATAATCGACCTGCCTTCCATTTGAGGTCGAAATGTCGACATATATGATCACCTGTACTGGAGATACTATCCACGTCTTAATTTATTTTTTCTAAAAACCATAAGTTGCGTTATAAGAAGGTGGATGACAGTATTATATAGCAATTCAAGCCAGGCTTTCATGTATGAATTTGTATATATTGGTTGTATATATTGTATATTGGTAACTTTTGCCTCTTCCTTGATCTTTTGATGAGCACTTTTTCCAATCACTTCCTTCTTCTTACTCATCATTGAGCAACTTCATTTTATGTAAAGTATCTGCATAAACTTGTATTGTTCATTTAACTTATGCTAAAGTTTATCTAATCTTTTCGCATTTCTTAAGTGTCTGTCATCATAAATATTTTCCTTCTTTTTGAATACTAAAGAAAAATTATTCCCGTTGGGACCAACTGTCAAGCAGGCAGAGGCACAGAATGGTAAAGCAGGAACATGCCCACTTTCTAACACAATTTAAAAACCAACTTCACTTATAGATGTATTTTTTAATTTTGAGTTCAGGGACCCCAAGCTCAAAATCTCTATCTCTTCCCAATTGGAAGTTACACTTGTAAGAGGTTACAAGGCAGCTCCGATGATAACCTATGGGACAGATAGCTCTTGCAATAGTGACAAATGAAATTAGCAGTATTTTACTATCAGGGCATGTAAAACACGCCAGTACATGTCCTACCTTTTAAATATACTGCGCCCTGCCCATGGGGCTACCTTGGGCCTACCTTAGGGGTGTCTTACATGTAGTAAAAGGGAAGGTTTGGGCCTGGCATGTGGTTGCAACTGCCAAGTCGAATGGGTAATTTAAAACTGCCTGCACAGACTCTGCCGTGGCAGGTGTGAGACATGGTTGTAGCGTTACTTATGTGGGTGGCACAGCCAGTGGTGCAGGCCTACAAGTAGCCTTTGAATTACAGGCCCAGGCCACACACAGTGCACTTTAATAGGGTCTTGCCAGCAAATCAAATATGCCAATAATGGAAAAACAATCATAATCACAATTTACACAGGGAGCACTTGCACTTTAGCACTGATCAACAGTTGTGAAGTGCCCAGAGTTCTAAAACCAGCAAAAACAAAATGCAGCCCACAGTCAAAAACAGGAGGTCAGAACCAAAAAAGACAGGGGAAAAGCACGCTAAAGATGCCATGTCTAACAGTATTTCAATGAGTCCCCATAGGACGGGCAGCCCAAAGGGTGCCCCTTTTAGTGTGCTTTGTCCGAAGGGACAATCCAGGACCCTTTAGGGACACTGGATTGGCCATATTGTACTAGAGGCAGGGCTTGGTTGGCAGTTAGGTGATAGTGCTGGGGTAGTGGGTCACTTAGTAACACTAGCTATTATATTCAAGATTAGGTCGTTTAGATACACTAGCTATGTGTATTCACAATGTTGTTTTTGTTAAATTATTCTGTGCAAAAGCTATCTTTCCTACTCTGAGGCATGAGGAACATATGTGCAATAAGCAATTGTTAGACCTGTCAGCCTTAGGGTTGTCTTCCCCCAAGCTTTTTGCCTTCTTCCCCATTTTTTTATTGATCTCGTTTTTGTTGCCCTTACGACTCTGCACACTTTACCACTGCTAACCAGTGCTTACGTGCATGTGCTCCCCCTTAAAACATGGTAAATGTGTCTCATTCCCAAGTGGTATATTTAGGGCCTCATTTAGAAGAAAGTGCCGCAGCGCTGCACCACAAGCCCTTTGCCTGCGCCACGCTGCGGCACACTCAAAGCACATGGATGCGTCATATTGTCAAGGATATCACGGATCCCTTTGCTCTCCCCTGCGCAGGCGTACAATTAGCTGCATGTGCCTACGCAGGCACCCTTGCACCATGGTGCAAGGATGCCTGCATCACGGGGATGATTGTTTATGTGCAGGAAGGTGTCCCTTCCTACACATAAACAATCATAAAAGGTGATTTCCTCGTTCTATGTGTGCTGCAGAATGCAGCTCGTATATAAAGAGGAAAAAAACGAGGAGAAATTAATACATTTCTCCTCGTTGCGCCTCCCTATGCCTCCCCTGGGGAGGTGTAGCATTCAGACGCATTTCCAGGTTTACGATTTCTCGTAAATCCGGAAATGTGTCAGGCTCCAGGGGTGTTGCATGGGAACACCCACAGCAACACCCATGGAACGCCCCTTTCACGCAAAGTGCTGCCTGTAAAGAGGCCATATTTACAAGGACAGGAAAAGCCACACAGGGTGGCTTTTTCATGTCCTTCTAAGTATGGGGCAGCAAAATGCGCCGCCGGTGCATCACAAAAAGTGATGCACCGGCGGCGCAAGGGGCTTGTAAATAAGCCCCTTAGTTTACTTATGATCCCTAGTAAAGGGGTACTACATATACCCAGGGCCTATAAATTGAATGCTACTAGTGGGCCTGCAGCACTAATTGTACCACCCATTTAAGTATCCCTTTAAACATGCCTCAGGCCTGCCATTGCAGCCTGTGTGTGTGCAGTTTTAAACTTCCATTTCAACCTCGCAAAGTAAACCTTCCTTTTTAATACATGTAAGTCACCCCTAGGGTAGGCACTGGACAACCCAGAGGGCAGAGTGCAATGTATTTAAAAAGCAAGACATGGAGGGGCGTGGCCAACCAAGATGGCCAAGTGGACATAATCCATGAGAGCTCCGCAAAATTGGAATGAAAACCACGGGTAAAATGGAGAGTGAGTGACCCTTATGACACGCAACAGAACCAGTGGTCTAAACAAACATAGCAGCCCCCAGCAGGAGCGAGGAAACCCTGGCAGAATCGCTGGATGCCGCCAGATGGTAACGGGGCAGACAGTGATCGGCGCAAGCTCAGAAGGCCCCAGCCGCGATTGGCATAGATCAATGAGTGGCCCCATGAAGCGAACGGAGCCTGCGGTCACCAGCAGGGGACAACCGGTGCAAGCAGGGATAAGTAGCGGGATTGATAGACTCGCTTCCCCCCCACACAGACAATTCAGCGCAGCACCGGCGGAGAGGCCTACGTGCCTCATCACAACTCAGCAAGAAGCGGAACCGCCGCTGCCCATAAGCGGCCCGGAGAGGAAGGCGGACCGCAGCCCCCCCAGTGCACATACCTGAAGGTGGGTCATAAGGGGGGAGAGCAGCGAGGCACAGGAAGCGGCTGCGGGAGGGTAGGAGAGGCCCTCTGGGAATCGGCACTGAGCACGAGTCCGCCCATGTCTGACTTCAAGATGGCGCCGGGTCGGGACTGCTAGAGCAATGTGAAGCGGAGGGGGCAAACGTGCAGCGGGATTCAACCCCCGTCCCGATGGCTTACGTCTAAGGAACGAGTTCGCCGGCTATTGCAGTAGGGACACTGAGCCTTTCTGTTCAGGTGGAGAAAGACATGGCGGGGAAGGCCTCACCCCCCACCAGGGGAATGACCCAAATGGGTCTTGAAGGGTCCAATCACTCCCGGTGAAGAAGCGAGCGACACTGAGCGGCACTGAGTGGCAGGAGTGGAGAACACTAAAAGAGGAGGACGACCACAGCTAACGCTCAATTTACAATGCGGGAGGGGCGCAGACCCTAAAAGCGCCCACAAATAGGAAAGGAAAGGTGGCTTCGACCGTGACAGGCTACAGCGGAGAGACTGGGTGAAACCCACAGTGGCAGTGGGGATGAAGAGCCAACCCGGGGAACGAGTTGGTCACACAGAAATTCTGACTATGTGGCCATAAATATAGCACAATTAGAGACAAGCGCCAGACTTTAATCATCAGGGGAAGCACCAAAGTGGGGGACACCAAAAGCAGATGACTCTTTACCTCTCATGAGGGCACCCCGAAGTTACGTACCAAACGGCGCAGCTGACAAAGGTCATCCGGGGGAGGCTCAGACCGATGCACCACCCAGCCTAATGGCCTACACATCCCAATGGCACAGTTGAGCCGACCCTATGCCATCAAAGAAGACCCAACAGAGCAGGGTGTCCAGCTATTTCACGCCAGCAGAGGACCACCAAGCAGGGTCCACAGAAGAAACCTTGGCCTTAACCAAGGAGGACCTTCTCACCTCACTACAGGGCTTCAAGAAGGAATTAAGAGAAGATCTGCTAAAACAGCCAAAGAAAGGTGTCAATGGAACACACAAAAATGCATAAAGCAACAGAAGAAAGCAATGGAGGCGCGGGGAAGCTAGATGGCCGAGACTACATGGATCGAACAAAGAACATCCCGGACGCTTGTCCACACCGCTCCCCCAAAGGGCGCCTACTCAGATAAGCCAACATGGCATACTAGGGCTTTCATAGGTGGGTGGGTTCAGTAGCGGTACAACGGGGGACTATTCGAAGACCCAGGAACTCGTAACCCACATTAAGTCATTTTTCTATGTTTCTGTTACCATGGGTTTCTCTCTCCTGCTTTTCCTTGAATTTCCCGTGGTCCAAGAGATAATTATAAATAGGCTTAAGCAGACTTGACCACGAACCAAGTAGAACAGTATTAATGATACAATGACATAAGAATGCTAACTCATGTTGCAATGTCAAGTTTAAAGTTAAAAGTTTTGTAATGGTACATGGAGCATCTAGAGGGGGGAGACAAAGTGTTGTATTCCTCTTAGGGTGTCCATAAACGGGCTTTCCAGTATCATGTCCTTATATAGGCACAATTCGCCCTGCCCTTATATAGGCATAAAATCCTAGCCCTTATTTAGGCATTAACCGTGCACTCCAAATACAGGCATGGTCTCTGACATCCGTCCACCCTAACGTCACAATGAGTTCTTGAAGAACAGACCCTTAGGCTGCGGGAGATTCCCTAGTCCAGGACTATTGATTTCTTCAAGGACTCATATATTATGCATGAACCATTATTCCTTAGGTTCATTCATGACGTCTTTCGCTGTCCGACTCACGTCAATACTAACATTCTTAGGTGCTTCTCAGGTATAAATATACCTTCCCTAGCCCCTGTAAATCAGAGGAGACCTCGACTTCAGAGGAGCCCGTTTCCCGGCCTGACGCACTGAGAAGACGCTGTCATCCCTGCACGCAGAGAGCCCAGCTTCCAGTGATCTGACTTCCCTTGTGGGGTGTTGGAGTTCGAGTCTGGCAAAGAGATTCCTACCTCTCTGATTCTTCAGGTATGGAGCAGACTAGAACCTAGAGGGACTCTTGGCATACTAGGCATACTAGGCTTAACATACTCTTAGTATACCATAGTAAGGAATACTTCACCTACTTCATACCTCGTCCTACACCTAGGTTAGGTTAGGTACATTGGGGTAGAACTAGATTAGAAACGCATCGTATGAGTACTCGCATTTTTAGTCTGTGTTATTTATGTAACAGCATATGTACTAAAAGATAATGCTCTCGCAGTATTATTTATTTCTACTGCTCACACTGTACATTATTTATCTCGCATACTGTCTTGTGATCGTAACAGCACATTTTACTTACACCAGAAACAAGACTGTTCAATAAATCTTTTATTGAAACGCCCGTCTATTTCTTTCTGTGTAACTTGGAGAAAACTAAGCATGCACGACTGAGCTGAGTGAAATAGTTATCTATTGTTTCCACGACTCTGGGACACGTTCTGATTCTAAGGGAAACACAGTGGTCATGTTTTGCGGCTGCCAGAAACTACTCCCTTCTTGTTGTCAAGGAGTTTCTAGTGGCCTCTGAGCTAGCTGGCTCAAGTAATTAAGTTTAATATACTCGATAGGGACATACTGACCTTAGTCCTATGTCAAACCTATAGGATATATTATTCCAATGCGCAGAGCCTATTAGGGAAATAGGAGCTACACTACATGGCGCCCAACGGTTTGGTAAGGCAGTAATTCAACGTTAGATACTGAGTAACTCAGCCGTGCTTTTCTCTCAAGAGACCCCTACCCATATACTCCAAAAGACGTCTGGAGTGGGCAGGGTTTAGTATCCGCCACGGCTACATAGGGCAGTACCCTATATATTAGCTGTTTGGTTTGCTCAACGTTGAAGGATACAGTGTTCCAAAATATTGTCCACCTAATCTTTGTTTCCTTGAAGTGAGTGGGTATGTAGTTATTGGTGTTGGAGTGTCTATGGTTTTGCGAATAGCAGTCTTTAATTTAGAGTGGGTGTATGAAAGGTTATATTAAGGTGTGAGGAGGTGCATCAGATTATCACGTAGATGATGTCATCAGTGATGTCATTTGAGATGTCATCAGTGATGTAATCAGTGATGTCACTGACCATGTCATGAGTGATGTAATATGTGACGTCATCAGCAGTGCATTGCGGGGGCGAGTTATAGTTAGCTGAACTAACTATAACGGGGAATTTCACGGGTTTTGTACGAGTGCAATGTCCAACTAACTATAACTGTCCATAAAACCTATGGTTTTTCAGTGAATTTCAAAGGTTTTTAAATGCTAATTTCTAACTATAACGTGCGTGAAACCTATGGTTTTTCAGTGAATTTCAAAGGTTTTTAAATGCTAATTTCTAACTATAACGTGTCTGAAACCTATGGTTTTTTTCAGTGAATTTCTAAGGTTTTTTAAATGCAAATTTCTAACTATAACGTGCGTGAAACCTATGGTTTTTTCAGTGAATTTCAAAGGTTTTTTAAATGCTAATTCCTAAGTATAACATGTCTGAAACCTATGGTTTTTGTCAGTGAATTTCAAAGGTTTTGTAAATGACAATTTTTAAATGTATAAATTGTTATATTTATTTTTTTGAAACTGATTTACTACATTACTTTAAACTATTTATTTTTAGATATTTTATTTTTTAAATTACATTGTAATTACATTATACATTACATTACAAAATATACTTTATCACAATCAATTACTTTAGTTTAAATACTTTGCAAATAGGCAATAGACTTTTAAGTACAGTAGTTACAGTTGTTGCAATGGGCAACACAATTTCAAACACAATGCAACATTGAGCTCAATGGGAATTTCTAGTTAAATGCAATTAGTTACTTTATGGATTACTTTTCTAACCACAGGACTGGATCCTAGACTCAGTCCTGGGACATCTCCTGTAAACAGTTGAGTAAAAGCGTTTTGGTTACAGTAGTGATTTTTAAGGAACATTATTGTATTTTAAAAGTTGACACTTAGAAACTTTTTCACATAGAATCACCAATGTTATTCTATGGGAGGAAATTCACTTAGCAGGTAAGTAGTGTTATCGTTACTTTTTCTTACTCAGTGGTGGATCCTGGATCCAGCACTGGTGCATCTCCTGTAAATAGTTGAAAGAATGCGTTTAAGTCATACAGGCGATTTTTAAGGAATATTTGTAGTTTGTGAAAATCGACACTTTGAAACTTTTCTGCTGAAAACCAGACAATGGATTCCTATGGAAGGAAATACAAGTTACTGGTAAGTACTGTTAGAATTACTTTTCAGGGTCAGTGCTGAGCTAAAAGATGCAGCACTGAGGTCTCTCCTGATAATAGGTGAGTAAATCGGAATTCGTAGTTCGGCTGATTTTAGATGAATATTTTAAAGTTCCAAAACTCCACACTTAGAAGAATTTCCAAATGAAACCAGTCAATGTTAGCCTATGGAAGGAAATTCAAGTTACTGGTAAGTACGGTTAAAATTACTTTTCAGGATCAGTACTGTGCTCAAAGATGCAGCACTGAGGTCTCTCCTGATAACAGGTGAGTAAATCGGAATTCGTAGTTCGGCTGATTTTAGAGGAATATTATAAAGTTCCAAAACTCCACACTTAGAAGAATTTCCAAGTGAAACCAGTCAATGTTAGCCTATGGAAGGAAATTCAAGTTACTGGTAAGTACGGTTAGAATTACTTTTCCGGATCAGTACTGGGCTCAAAGATGCAGCACTGAGGTCTCTCCTGATAACAGGTGAGTAAATCGGAATTCGTAGTTCGGCTGATTTTAGAGGATTATTTGCGCAATGGTGAAGGAAGGGGGTGGGGCCTGAGGTGACATGTCTGCAAACACGCCCCGTGGCGCGTTTTAAGCTGGGGGATTAAGTCCCCTTGAATCATGAGGGTCCCTGAGGTCCAACTAGCCCACCCTGTACCTCCAGTATGCGCCAGGGAGCTGCGTTGCAGAGAGGTGTTCAGAGGCCACGCCCCTTTTTACATCTCTCTGCAACGCAGCTCTGTGGCCCTTTCTGGACGTACCTGGTGGGTTGTTTGGCCCCCAGGGACCCTCAGGATTGAAGGGGATTTAATTCCCCATCTTAAAATGCGCCACGGGGCCTGTTTGCACACATGTCACCTGAAGCCCCGCCCCCTCCCTTCACCACTGTGCAAACGCGCCCCGTGGCGCGTTTTAAGTTGGGGGATTAAGTCCCCTTGAATTCTGAGGGTCCTTGGAGTCGAAATAGCCCACCATGTACCTCCAAAAAGCGCCACAGAGCTGCGTTGCAGAGAGGTGTATAAAGGGGCGTGGCCTCTGTACACCTCTCTGCAACACAGCCCCTGGCGCATACTGGAGGTTCCTGGTGGGCTAGTTGGCCCCAGGGACCCCCAGTATTCAAGGGGATGTACTCCTCTTCTTAAAATGCATCAGGGGCGCGTTTGCACACTGCTGCAGGGAGGGGCGGGGCCTCCGGCACGATGCCGTTTTTGTTTTTTTCTTTTTTTTATGGGAGGGGGCTGCGTGGCCCCCTTCCCTCGGCCTCTTTTGCCCCGGGGACCCCATCCCCCGGGGCCTGAGCATTTTTTTGTTTTATTAAAAAAAAAAAAAAAAACGGGAAGGGGCCACGTGGCCCCCTTCCCTGGGCCTCTATTGGCCCGGGGACCCCATCCCCGGGGCATGCCCTCTTTTAATTTAAAAAATATATATATCTTTGGAGGGGGCTGCGTGGCCCCCTCCTCAGGCCATTTAAGGCCCGGGGACCCCATCCCCGGGGCCGGCCTTACCCTTTTTTTTTGTAAATTTTTCTTTAATTGGGGAGGGGGCTGCGTGGCCCCCTCCCGGGCCACTATAGCCCCGGGGACCCCATACCCCGGGGCCTGGCTCTCGTTGGAGACTGTGGGGGTCCCCAATCCCCCCACAGTCCCAGCCAGCTCCCCGCCTCCTGCGGGAGCCGGCATTGCTTTTCCACATGGGGAGCAGCTAACATGCTGCTCCCGTGTGGAAAAGCAATTGAGTTTGCATTTTGAAAGAGAGAGCAGGTTTCCTGCTCTCTCTCTCAAAATGCAAACCAAGACTTGCTATGACAGGACGGGAGCCGCGATGCTCCCGTCCTGTCATAGCAAACTACAGTGTCCCGAGGGTAGGCACCCGGGACACTGCAGGAGCCAGCCCTGGGGGCGGTGGTCCCCAGGGCCATCACTGGCTCCAGGAGGGGGCCGCGCGGCCCCCTTCCAACTTGTTCAAAGCCCCGGGGAGGTGGTGGTCCCGGGGCTCTGAGGGTCCGTAACGGACCCCCATATTTAAATCTTTAGTGCCCCGGGAGGTGGCGGTCCTCAGGGCGTGTGGAGGGCTGGAGCCCCCCACACAGAGTTAACATTTTTAAAAAAGAAGCCCCGGGGGTGGCGGTCCCGGGGGCAGCGGGAGGGCAAAGAGCCCTCCTGCACCATTTTTAATAAAGCCCTGGGGTGGCGGTCCCCGGGCTTGGGGGCCTTAGAGGCCCCCACATTAAAACTTAATAACCCCGCATGCCCCCGGGACTTGGGCCACCCGGGGGCAAAATACCATCGAGGCGCGGGAGACCGCGCTTCGATTTTTTTTTTCCGGCAGCATCCGCGCACCCTGAGCGCATCCTGCCGATTAAAAAAAAAAAATGCTTTTTTCTGCCCAGGGGGTCCTTGTGGGACCTTCTGAGCAGGCATAGGGGGTCAGGGTGTTTCTACCCTGCCCCCTTTGTGCGTTTTGCGCACTTGTTTTTGTGCCTCGGTTCTACCGAGGCACAAAATGGCTGCCAACACTTCCTGATTCGGAATGTTGACAGCCAGCTGACAGCCAATTAGCATGCAGCTCGTGATCGGGACGGTGCTCGCAGGGTGCGCTGAGGGTACGCGGATCCGACGCGGCCATAGATATATATGTGATTTTACTTGTTAATTTCTCAGGAACTACTGAACGGATTTACACCATTTTAGCAAAAGGCACGACACTGAACCAAGGGCTACCTCTTTGCCAAATTTGGTGTAATTCCGTTCAGCAGTTCGGGCTGTAGCTGCGACTAAAGGTTCCTATGGAAAAATGAATGGGGAAAACGCGTTTTGGGACCCCCTTTTTCTCAGCCCCCGCTTGACGTATCACCCGAGACTTTCAGGATAGGAGCGGACCGGAGCGCCCCAACAAGTTGGAAACTTTCGCGAAGATTCGTCAACCGGCGCCAACGTTATTTCAAATAGAATGTCGCGGATTTCCTATGGAAAATAGGTTTTAACTATAACTATCTACTGGCGACCGCCAGTAGATAATATATATATATATATATATATATATATTCACTGAAAAAACATAGGTTTCAGGGACGTTATAGTTAGCTGGACATTTCACTCGTACAAAACCATAGAAATTCCACTGTTATAGTTAGTTCAGCTAACTATAACTTGCGCCCCGCAATGCACTGCTGATGACATCACATATTACATCATTCATGACATGGTCAGTGACATCACTGATGACATCTCAAATGACATCACTGATGACATCATCCAGTGAATGTGTTTTTCTTTAAAGTTTAAATATGTATTATATATATACCAAGGTGTATTGAAGAATGAGTGGGTGTATAAGTGTCTGGATGGAGGATTTAGTAGGTGTGTGACTGACTGTTTAACTGAGTTATTACATGTGTCTTACTGAATGCATGGGTTAGTGACTAAACTGTGTGAATGTCTATATCAGTCTGTTTGCTGTTGTATAAGCTGCTGCATGGGTTGGTCAGTAGCTACATGAGTGTCTATATGGGTTATTAATTGGTTGCCAGAGTATTTGTATGGGTGACTGAGTGTGTGTGTGGGTGCGTGGGAGGTGTGTGACTCTGTGCATACATGTTTGAGTGGTTGATTCACTGGGTGTATGGGTTCAAGAGTGCATGTGGAAACAGCTGTATGCGTGGGTGAGTGTGTGTATGGGTGTGTTAGTGAGTGAATGGATGTCTCAGTGGTACATGTCCAACTAACTACATATGTAAAAGACAGTGTATGTGAGAGTTGGAGTATATAAATGACTATACGTGAGAGTTAGTGATTGTGAGAGTGGCTGTATGGATGAGTGTGTACTTGTATCAGTGATTGTATAAGAGAGTAATTATGCGTTTCTTTCTGTTTGAATAAGTGATGTGTTGTGTGTATAACTGTATAGGTCAGTAAATGGAAGTGTGATTGATTATTTGCATGACTGACTAGGTGTGTGAGTAACTCTGGATGAGTGCTGGTGTGTGAGTGTCTGTGTAGGTGTATGAGTGCATATGATAGTGTTGTATTGATGAGTGACTGCATGTATGAGTGATTGTATGGGTGAATGAGTGGATGAGTGTGTAGAACTAAGAACCAGTGATTAGATATGTAGTAAGTGGTATTGGTGTGTCTATGGTTTCAAAAATGGTATTCTGTTTTTTGGAGTGGGTGTATCAAAGGTTATATTAGGGTATGAGAAGGTGCATCAGATTGTCACATGGATGATGTCATCAGTGATGTCATTTGAGATGTCATCAGTGATGTCATCAGTGATGTCACTGACCATGTCATGAATGATGTAATATGTGATGTCATCAGCAGTGCATTGCTGGGCGCGAGTTATAGTTAGCTGAACTAACTATAACAGTGGAATTTCTATGGTTTTGTACGAGTGAAATGTCCAGCTAACTATAACGTCCCTGAAACCTATGGTTTTTTCAGTGAATTTCTAAGGTTTTTTAAATGCTCATTTCTAACTATAACGTGCCTGAAACCTATGGTTTTTTCAGTGAATTTCAAACGTTTTTTAAATGCTAATTTCTAATTATAATTAACCCTGGGCAAAGCACTACGCTACGCTCGCGTAGTTTGCGAAGTTTGTGCTACTTCGCACAACGCGAATTGCACGTAGCACAGTGCAAACACACGTAGCGTAGTGCAGCGGTCATTTTTTGCTTGCTCGCGGTCCTCAACGTCAAGTTGGCGACCGCGAGCAAGCGAAATGACATCCCGGCGAGACTTTTTCCTCGTTCGCGATCAGCAACATCAAGTTGCCAATCGCGAGCGTGGAAAATAAACCTCCCGGCGAGATTCTCAACGCGGGGAGGTCAGGTTTCTCATTGCGAGTGGTCGCGTATGCTCGCGACCGCTCGCGATGAGAAACTACCAGTTTGCGTTGAGAAAGCTGCCGCTCGAGTAAAAATCTACTCGAGCGGCAGTAAAAGACAGCTCGCACTGTGCAAGATGCCGTTTTCAATGATTGCACAGTGCGGACAAGCATCCGGCACTGTGCAATCATTGCGAACAGTGAACTACGCAGTTCGCGTAGTGCTACGCGTAGCTCGCGTAGTGCGAACTGCACTTTGCGTAGCTTCGCGTAGCGCTACTTCGCGAACTACGCCCAGGCTTAATTATAAGGTTCATTAAACCTATGGTTTTTTCAGTGATTTTAAATTATCATTCCATTCTCAACCTAGTGAAAACAGCCGATATCGCCAGTTTTCCAACAATAGCTTCCGCCAAAAAATTTGCCACAAATGAGAGCGACAACTAACGCTAATAATATTCAGAGTAGGCGTTCCCGTGCAAAAATAACACGAAAACACCACTTCCCGATATTTTCAACGAGCAGCCAAATCTGGGGTGCGATCCAAAAACAGGCGATAAGCTGCGTTAGCAGTAGGAATTTAACATCTGCCTTTTACTGGTGTAAAGCAGGACGACTACCTACAGTGTGAAAGGGAGCCCAGCCCAGAACCACATCTGAAGACCAACACATGTCATAGAGCTACTGACCATGCAGTTCCAACACCCAAGAACGCCACAACACCCACTGCCATCACCCTCAGGACCTCCCCCCCAGACCACCCCCCTCCCTACTACCACTGAGGCAGCGCAGAACAGGACAGCGGACCTTCCAAAAACGGCATGGTCCCTCAGCCACACAATAGCTGAATCTTGGGAGATGTGGCAACCAAGTATGTGTGAAGGATGCAAGTCACCCATCAATAAAAATGCACACAATACCAAGTGTAGCGGTGATGTGGTGGAGAGACCTCACTATGCAGAGCACAAACCTCTCCATGTGGACATATACTGCTGGTGCTTGTTGTGTTGTGGACAATAGACGCAACCATGTTACCTCAGGCAGTGGGGAAGATCTCGGTCATGTAGCTGTGTTGTCCCCCTGGAAGCGGAAGCGGAGTGGGCTGGTCCAACGTACGCCACTCCAGCGTAGGAGTATGAATAAATAGGCTGGGGCTCTGGGCGTGGTTCACTTGTGGGAAGGCCAAAGCGCCTGCCAGGGCGGCAGCCCTCACCCTGCCACAAGGTCTCCGCCATGACCGCCGGCCTCCTCGACACAGGCCCCCTGCGAACCCAGCAGCAGAGCACCACAGACTTATGTCTGTACAGACTACTGCCTTCGATCTACACTGCGGACAGCAGGGCTCACAATTCAGATCGAGTCGCGATTGCAGATGACGCAGTCCAGTAGGCAAGAGACATTGCTCCCAGTGTGGCCCGCCCGGACCACGCATCATCGCAGACTGCGCACACACTGAGTGCTTCAGGTGCCACTAACTCAGTGCACCACAAGTCAATGCCACGTGGACTTATTAAGACAGAATTCATTAGGCAAAAGACATTGCTACCAGTGCGGCCCGCCCGGACCACGCATCATCGCAGGCTCCACACACGCTGGTTGCTTCAGGTGACACTAACTGTACAGCTCAACTCAATGCCACGTGGCTGTGGGACCTTGCTTACCGCTGCCTCCGGCCTACACTGCGGTCATCAGGGCTCACATTTAAAATTGACTCTTGATTCATTAATTGCAGAGTCCAGTAGGCAACTAAGTATTTAGTCCCTAAAACCTACATAATATCCTTTTAGTATCCTTGCTTCAAGAACTTGTTTTATATCAGTTATAGCTTTAGTACAATGACCAAATTCATCTTGCAAGTCCAAAGGAACACTGAATGGCAGTCTACACTGCGGACAGCAGAGCTCACAATTTGAATTCAGTCTTGATTTATTAATTGCAGACAGAATTGTACTCTATGTCCTCGAATTTTGTCAAGAGGAAGTGACAAAAAGCATTCCTTGATGTCTGTGCTGACTACTGCCTTCGATCTACACTGCGGTCAGCAGGGCTCACAATTCAGATCGAGTCGCGATTGCAGATGACACAGTCCAGTAGGCAAGAGACATTGCATCATCGCTGGCTGCGCACATGCTGAGCGCCACACCTACCACTAACTCTATGCAGCTCAAGTCAACGCCACGTGGCTGTGGACTCTTCCTGACCACTGCCTCCGGCCTACACTGCGGTCAGCAGGGCTCACAATTCAGATCGAGTCGCGATTGCAGATGACGCAGTCCAGTAGGCAACAGACATTGCATGATCGCTGGCTGCGTACACGCTGAGCGCCACACCTACCACTAACTCTATGCAGCTCAAGTCAACGCCACGTGGCTCTGGGCTCTTCCTGACCACTGCCTGCGGCCTACACTGCGGTCAGCAGGGCTCAAAAATTCAGATTGAGTCGCGATTGCAGATGGCGCAGTCCAGTAGGCAAGAGACATTGCATCATCACTGGCTGCGCACACGCTGAGCGCCACACCTACCACTAACTGTATGCAGCTCAAGTCAACGCCACGTGGCTGTAGGCCCTTCCTGACCGCTGCCTCCGGCCTACACTGTGCTCAGCAGGGCTCACAATTCAAATTCAGTCTTCATTCATTAATTTCAGACTCCAGTAGGCAACTAACTATAACGTCCCTGAAACCTACATATTTCGACAGTGTATTCCATAAATGTTTCATCTTTTGTTCCATACACCTACACTGCGGTTAGCAGAGCTCACAATTTAAATTGAGACATGATTTATTTATTGCAGAGAGAATTGTACTCTATGTCCTCGAATTTTGTAAACAGGAAGTGACTAAAAGCATTCTTCGATGTCTGTGCTGACTACTGCCTTCGATCTACACTGCGGATAGCAGGGCTCACAATTCACATCGAGTCGCGATTGCAGATGACTCAGTCCAGTAGGCAACAGACATTGCTCCCAGTGCGGCTCGCCCGCACCACGCATCATCGCTGGCTGCGCAAACGCTGAATGCTTCTGATGCCCCTATCTCAGTGCAGCACAACTCATGGACCCTTTATGATACAATGTTTTGTGTATAATTTCACATCTGCTGCCCCTACCTCAGTGTACCACAAGTCATGGACCCTTTACGATACAATCTTGTGTGTATTATTTCACATCTGTTGCCCCTACCTTAGTGCAGCACAAATCATTGACCCTTTATGATTGAATCTGTGTGTCTGATCCAATGATTACCGTTGTACTTGTTGCCAGCACCAACCATTCCCGGAGGGCTGGCTTACACTCACCCCACACGCATCCAGCACTGACGTCACTGGACATGTGACCCTGGTAATAAAAATGAGTCGAGCGCACGTGCCCGTACCCAGTTCCACTATCTATCTGTGTCCGTGTGTTCATTATGTATGCAAGATGCTGCCCCTGGGCCCTACCACATTACATTGTGCTGTGGACAGCGTATACAACCATGTTACCTCTGGCAGTGGGGAAAACTTCGGTTATGTAACTTTCTCTCGGTCATTGTACAAGTACGTACGTAGAGACTGGACAATCCCTAGCACACAGACAGGAAGACCAAATCCAAGAGAAGAAGGTGTGCCATGCGTCCAACAAAGGAAAGAGAGGGAGAGAGCGAGGGAGAGAGAGAGACAGAGTGAGATAGCACAAGCATCGCAAGGCCGCTCGGGCACCTGGCTCCACATGCCAACATGTGTGTGTGCATCGCCAACCGTACACCATGAGCCCAAGGCCGTGTCCCAATCTCAGCACCAAAGCCACATCACATTCCGAAAACGCAAGTAGTAGACAGACAAACATCAGGGATGAAAGCACCATTGTCCCAATGCAGAAGGCGGGAGGACAGCTGCACCTCTGACCTTGGTCCAGAACGCGCCTGGAACACCCTGATAGAGATGCAATGGCAGATGGGGATGACTCCCACACCACGCATTCCGCAAATGAACCATCCGACTTATCCACAGCCCACACACAGAAGCCCCTGCCTGTGGTACCCCCGCATGGGATGCCCTTGCCACTCACAGAAACAGCAACCCAGTACCCACAACGTTGCACACACATTCAAATCATTGCTCAGAGCTGTGGCATATCCTCCACACAACTGCCGCAGTTCAGAAGAGTGCCGGTTCATTAGACGCACCAACGCAATGGCAGGCCATACCGGGCACATGCACAACCCCTGTCACGTGGAACAGTACCGTGCACGTATGCTGCAACTACTGGGCGCACTGCCACTGGCAGTGCTGCGGATCAGTTACAGGCTCAGCTTCCGCATTGCCCACGTCACCTGCGTCCAGCCCTGGTTCCACTGCCGAACATGCACATTCGAGTGTCCCATGGATGTCTGCCTATCCAACACAACTGTTGATGAATTGGACTATGACTTGTGTTTGCGCCCACTGTTGGATCACGAACAGGAGTGTAACCGAGAGAGCCGTGCATGGGATGCCTTGACATACTGCGTATGTATTGGTAGTTGTGCATGGGAGATGGCACAATTTCTCGTGTGCAGTGACCACATCGAGGCGCTCCCCTATTGGGCTGTGTTGCGGATTGGTGAGACAGCGTGGGCTGAGCACACCTGCCCAGACCACCTAATGGATTGGCTCACCCTGGTGTTCCTTGAACACTACAACGACGTACTATTGGAACACATTGCACATGAAGCTGCCCGGGCATTCATGGACGAGTAACTACGTACCTGCAGCCACATCCTATTGCCACCCACAGCACATGGCCCAACAACTTGTTGCACAGTGGGGATTGCTCACATATTCCACCAAAACAGAGGACACGTCTCCCTTCGGTCGAGCTCTGGATGCATGTGCGTGGAATAACGCGTGTGCACACACACCTGTCCAAGGCGACGCAGGTCCATGGTCCGAGCAACACAGCGTCGTTTGGCAACTTTGCCAATTCGGACACACTGCTCGGTGAGAGCACACACATGGCGATGTAGCACGACATGTGAACCTGTCGGACCCTCACACCTGATCACTGTCGGCACAGCAGACAATTGCCGCACCCCGGAGGCAGAGCACCATGCAGACCCCACGTACAGTGAGTCGTGCCCCCTCACACGGGGCACTGTGCAGACGCCAAACAACACATTACTCGTCCAGCAAGGCAACGTGGGCTGTGAGCGTTGCCATATGGGATAAATCTTGTCCATTTCAGCCCCAACATCATCTGCCCCTCGACATGTACCCATGCTGCGTGTAAGTGTCTTAAGCATGTCCGTGCCTGTTGTGGCCGTTGTCTCGTCCGTACTCACACGCACATGCCAATAAAGCCTATGCCACTCCACTAGTGTCTAACTGTGAGGTGTGTTGTAAAGATTGTCCACTCGTGTGCCACAATGAGCCTCGTCCCAACACAGGGAAGAACTGACTGTTGCATGTGCAATGGGGGTGTATCCCTTTGGCAAGCTCCGCCTCTGTGAGCCAGACATTGTTTTTGCATAGGTGCTGGACGACATCTGATGCAGCCCCATCACCTACGCAGTCTGATGTGTCAGGGGCACACAGCCATGCAGCCATCACCCCGCCAGACACACCGGACACAGAACCCGTATGAGGGGAGTTTTGTACCACATTGCCTTCATTGCTTATGTTCTGTGATTGCTATCTGTGTGGGCTGCATTGTGGGGGAATTGCCCCTGCAGCTCTGATTTCATGTAGCCTTCTCCCCTTGAGACTGGGTGCCTTTGCATTGTGTGCTTTTCGGGGCCTGTTTTGCTTTTGACTTGGGTGATGTGTGCTCGTGGACTGATTTTGTGGCCTGGTGCATTGTTGGTCTGTTGCGTGTATTGTAAGGCATGGGTTGTGGTTGCACGCTGACACGTCGGAGTGTGACCTGCTCCTTTGAGGATGTGATCCGCACTTGGCTCCGTACATGTTGCTTCGTGGGCCATGTCATTTTCTTTGCGCAGCTGCTATGCTATCCGACATGCAGTGTTACTTGCATAGTCAGTGTGGGTCACGGATCTGCTGGTTTGCTAGATTCAGTATATGTGCAAGGGTAGGTTGTAATATTGGTGATAGGGGGGGCACTCTGTGCATATTGTGGATGGGGGCCTACTTGGCATTTGGATGTGTGCTGTAGTGTGCCAAGGCATTCAGGGACATGTTCCAGTGTTATTGTGGGTGTAGTGTGTGCTGCACAAATCAACGCCGTATCTGATTTACAAAACTACATACTCGTTTAAACATAGCAAACTATACTGCTTATTTGTTACCTCTATACCTTACTCCTAAAACCATGTAATCTTTCAAACATATGTCACGTCACTTTTGTACCATTGAAACTGATTGCGACCTTCTCTTTACACTACAGATCCCATGAACATGCTAATAAAGGTATAAGTGCTATTTTCATACTAGATAAAGCTCTCTTACTTAATTTTTATAAACACTACTGTTTGGTGCACAAAATGGGGGTGACACATGAGGAGAGGAAACGGAGGTGTAATCCCTAAACTTTTATTGTACCGTTCCTTTAATATACGTATATTGAGGGTTTTAAGTGGGATGAAAAAAAATGCGGGTGTGTAAAGGGGGTAGCAGTGTTCAGCACTGGTAACACCCAGCCCACTTAAAGTCCTGCATATATTCAGCACAGAGACACACCCTAACAATGTTCATCACTTATAATCACAGTTAGTTTACTAGTGTGAAAAAATCGTACAGTAAATTTACTAAGAACATTTTTAATTGTTTTTTATGTCTCACACATTTATAAAATATCTCTTGTAAAGAAACGCCCCTCTCCACCTTTATTTCGTATGAACGAGCAATAAATAATCCCTTTACCAGAATCTAGTCACTAACTACTAACACTGTGCACTGTACCCAATTGTAAAGCAGAAATACTGTTTAGATTATACAAACGGACTGCATGAGCTACAGACATTTATCCATATTTTCTAGCCATACCTTCAAAATGCTAGTGTGGATTGTAGGACATAGCTATGTTTTCTGGTGCAAGAGGTATGCAGAACAGAGACGTGTTGATTTAGACCTAGGTTTACAAAATGTGCACATTAAATGGTTTGCACAGAGAGGATTGAAGTGGCACCAATTGCTCCCTTTGGTTAAAACCTGTTTGCATCTCCAACACCCTGATCTCATGATTGTGCACTGTGGTGGTAACGACCTAGGCACATTGACTGGGGTAGGTTTGGAACTGCTTATGAAGGACACCTTTGGACAATTGATGTTACTTTTGCCTCAAACTGTCTTTGTATATTCCAATATATGCCAAAGACAGAAGTGGAAATGGTCAAACCAATTTTGTCATAAGATTGAAAAATCTATGAAGAATGTAAACAAAGCTGTGTCTGCATACCTCAGAGACCATAGAATGGGGTCGATTTACATCAACAACATACGTTTTGATATGGCTGATATCTACAGAAGTGATGGAGTACACTTCAGAGATGAGGGAAACCGAGTTTTCCTGATTAACCTGAAGCTGTGCATTCGCACTTACATGTAGCTCCAACTAATAAACACAAGGGGTCTTTTTAGAGCCACCTTATATTCCCAATTTCGGCTCGCAGAGTGTCAGCTGCAGTTCGGCTAGCAGAGGGACACCTGCGGGCCGTCGGGCAGGCTCGAAGAGGAAGAGCTGCGGCCCGTGGGCTCAGCTCGCAGAGGGAGACCTAAGAGCCGTTGGCTCGCAAAAGCACAGCACCGTACTGGCTCGCAGAGGGAGAGCTGTGGCCTGACTCGCAGAGGGAGACCAACGGGCCAACAGGCCTGCTAGCAGACACACAGCTATCAGTTAACGGGCAGGCTCGCAGAGATACAGCTGCGAGCCCCCGAGCTGCAACCCGACGGGCTAACTCGCAGAGGGAGAGTAACGGGCCGACGGGCCTGCTAGCACAGACACAGCTACGAGCTAACAAGGTGGCTCACAGAGGTAGAGCTGCGGGCCCGACGGCTCGCAGACACAGAGCTGCGAGCCGACGGACTGGCTTCTAAAGGCATAGCCGCGCGCTGATGATGTGGGGAGAGGGAGCGTAAAAGGAGTATCTCGCACAGACAGACCTGCGGGATATTTTCAGTATTCCCTCGCAGAGGTAGAATTACGGATCCGATGCCTTTTAGAGGGAGAGATGCGAGCTGACGGACTGAGTCACAAAATGGCTCACAGCTCGCAGTCGCAGAGCTGCGAGCCGACGGACTGGCTTCTAAAGGCATAGCCGCGAGCTGGTGATGTGGGGAGAGGGACCGTGAAAGGGGTATCTCGCACAGACAGAGCTGCGGTATATTTTTAGTGTTGCCTCGCAGAGGTAGAACTATGGACCTGATGCCTTGTAGAGGTAGAGTTGTGAGCTGACGGACTGAATCACAAAATGGCTGCCAACACTTCCTAGTTTCAACAGTTCACAGCCTATGAGCCGCAAGCTCGTGCTCGTAACGCCTCAGCCAATCAGATGTCAGAATTCTTAAATAACGATATCTGAAAAATTTGATATTTCTCTAAAACTACTGAACGGATTTACCCGATTTAAACAAAAGCGTGCTTTCTGGACCAAGACCTTTCTCTGTGCCAAATTTGGCGTAATTCCGTTCAGCAGTTTGACCTGTAGCCTTGTCTAAAGTTTCCTATGGAAATTGCATGGAGAAAACACGTTTTGGGACCCCCCTTTTTTATTTGCCCCCCCTTGACGAATCCCCCCCCAAACTTTTAGGATAGGAGCTGACCTGAAAAGAGGAACTTTTGGGAAAATTTCGTAAAGATTCATCAAACGACGCCAAAGTTATAAGCACATAAAAAAATGCTTTTCCTATGGAAACGTGGTCCTAACTATAATTACCTACTGGTGACCGCCAAAAGAATACGTCCTCCTATTCCAGAGAACGAACGAGCCACTCCAGTTGATGTATAAGCAAAAGTATTTAATTTTAGCGGATAATCCATATAACATGTTTTGACCCTAACAGGTCTTGACCACATGACATTCGGAGTGATCAGTCAATTTTTAAACACATTTACGCATAGACAAAGAAAACAGACTTAACAAGCATGATTCCATGGGTTGAACCACTAACAAATGTCCACACTCATGAGTATATTTTCACAAATTAAACACACCAGTTAAATTATTTCATGACATATAACAGCTTTCATTCACCTCAGACTCATGATGCTTTACAACATCCCCCGTATTCCGGGACTGAAAGCTGGTTTAGTGTCAGTCCACCATGACGTACTAAATGGGTATGTTTGACTTGCTACGTGGTTCAAGTACCCATGAAATATAAAATTTATTATAAAAGTGCACAACTATTAATCAAATGGATAAAACCACAAGAGAAGACCAGGACAAAGAAGACCCGCTGCTTGAGAACTGAAGCCCTCTGCAGAAGAAAAAGGCACCAAACCCTGCCTGCTGCTACCAGGACTCAACAATCGCTGCTACTGTGTTGTCCTGAAACCTGAAAGGAATCCAAGAACCCCAGAGCACCAACAGCCTTCAAGAAATCACTGTGAAGCTAGCTTGGACTGAAGGCATCACTCCCTTGCACCCAGCAGGCACAAAACCCATGATGTCCAGTTTGTCAACTTGCTGCTCCCCAGTGACCTTGATGCAGCACTGAAGGAAGAAAAGGTATAACAGTTTCAGAGGGTCAGATCTGCCTCTCCACCAAGTTTGGAGGCACCAGGACCTACCAGAGCTGTAGTGTACCAATACCCAGGGTACTGGACCCACAACGGCAAACAGCAAGAAGAAGAGTCCACTCCAGACTTCTAAAGTACTTGAAGCAAGCACCTGTCAAAGGATCCCAAGACACCCGAGACTCACTTTATGAGTAACCCAGCTGACCCAAGATCGCCTCTCCAAGTTGCCTGCGTCTGACTGTGAGGACCGCAAGACACACAATGCCCAGCTGATATGTTTGCTTTGCACCTGGCCCCACCAGCCCCATCACTGGCCAACGAGCCCTGCTCCCATGGTCCCCAGGCCCTTGCGATCTCCTCCCCCCAGGGAGACCCACCCGACTTACCTGTAAGTCCCTCTGTGAAGTGCTTTTTCAAGTGGCCCCCTTCGTCTTTGGGCACCAGCTTCCAAGACCTCAGCACCTCTGCTCCTGGATGATCCGGGACGCTCCCGAACTTCTCCTGCTAGAACTTTGGACCTGGTCCCGACATCGACCTAAAACGAGAAGGTGAACTTTGTGAAAGCATTGCCTGAATTTCTATGCATCTTTCTACATTTTCTCCATTGTTTCCTATGGTGCATAATAGCGCATACAAAAGTTATATTTTCTGAACTTAGATAATTGTAACTCCCAAAGTACTTACCTTAGAATTGTGTTTATGGTCTTAAAAACTATATAAGAATCAACGTTATTTTTGCAAATTGTTCTCGGATTCATATTTGAGTGTGTGTTTCATTTATTACCTCAGTGAGTACAATAAATGCTTAACACTACCCTCTGATAAGCCTAAGTGCTCACGCACACTACCACAAAAAGAACGTTTGTATTATCTACTTTTACCTCTACCTGCCTTTTTGGGATTTCTTGCACTCTCTACATAGTGTACTTAATTTTAGTACACTGTACAAAGAGGCTGTTTCCTACAGTGTGGGAGTGGTTTTGTGGGTCTGTAAATGGGTTTGTGAGTGGCTTTATAATTATATGAGTGGGTCTGAGTGTGGGTATGTGAGTGGTTGTGTGGGTGTGTGAGTTTGTGAGTGAGTGTGTCAGTGGATGTGTGAGTGGCTGTAAGTGCTGTGTGGGCTGTGTGAGTGGTTTTGTGGGTCTGTGAGTGATTGTGTGAGTAGCTGTATGGGTGTGTGAGTGGGTGTGTGGGTGTGTAAATGGGTATGTGTGTGAGTGGGTGTGAGTGGGTGTGTGGGTCTATGAGTGGGTATGTGAGTGACTGTATGGGTGTGTACATGGTTGTGTGCATGTTTAAGGGGTGTATGAGCATGTTAGTGGGTATGTAAGTGTGTGCATGTGAGTGGCTTTGTGGGCCAATGAGTGGGTGTGTGAATGGGTTTATGGGTCTGTAAGTCAGTGAGTGAGTGCCTGTATTGCTATGTAAGTGTTTCTGTGGGTGTGTGAGTGCATGTGTGAATGGCTCTGTGGGTCTGTGAGTGGGTTTCTGAGTGATTTTGTAGGTCTGAGTGTGTGTGTGAGTATGTTTATGAGTTGTTGTGTAGGTGTGTGAGTGGCTGTGTGAGTGCATGTGTGAGTGGCTGTGTGGGTCTGTGAATAGGTGTGATAGTGGTTTTGTGGGTCTGTGATTGGGTGTGTGACTAGACTAGGAGCGGCCCCATTTGTGTTGAACATTTTATGGTGGAGGCTGGCCTGCTCCTAGCGCCCTGCGCCTCTAGTTCCCTCCCCCAGGACCTCCCCGGAGTTAGTGTGGTTACATGAGTTGTACAGCTGATGGCTGTGGGAACATAATAAGGGGCACACCTAACCAACAGTGGGTTATGTACTGATCACTGTGGATCATACAGTAAGACGTGTCTTGAAAAAAGGAAAAAGACACCTTTAAACATACCAGTCTGAGGACCTACCCGCACGTACGTCAGACATGGACACCGAACTTACATTCGATGAGGAAACAATTGCTGAAATACTTAGAGCACCGTCCCTATTAGCTGAGATGGTCTTAGCACAAACAGTCAAAAACTCAGACGAATGGGAAGCACTTTCAACTAAAAAGAAGGAACAAATCCACACGGCCCTACACGGGGCAATTATGACGGAATACCTGCGGAAAAACACCGCACCAAGGGGTCTCATTGTCACGAATGAGCCTAGATTGTTCCTTAATAACAAAGAGGTTCGCACCAACTGGTCATGCATCGCATGGAAATGCACCAAAGACTGGCTGGTATTGATTATTAATACAGCCAGACAACTGGCCGATGCTCTCTTGATAAAGATCTACCAAAGTGAGAGCCGGCAGAAAACATCTGTGCATATTACTGTGTTTAAAAAGAAACTTGAGGAAATCAATAATGACCACTTTGAGTATAAAAAGTACCTAACTCAGTCGAAACTCACAAAACCTAAGAAGGATGTGCAGAAATTTAGCTGGGAGACAGTCTACCAGTACATCACGGATGAACATTACGAGAAACCACAACAACCACAGATGGGCAAAAAACAACAGCGTTTCAGACCAACCCTCAGAATTGGACATTCAGCTCTGGAGAAAAGAGAGGAGTGCGAGTGACAGTAGTAGCGACGAGAGCACTGGGGGCCAATACGGCAGACAACAGCAGAACTTTCATCAACCGGTGATGCACCCGCCAATGCCCCAGTTCGGATTCCGGAAACAACCATACTACCCACCAGGTTTTGGCTTCCCACAAGGTCCACAGCCTTTTTTATACAGGGGCAAGGGCAGGGGCAGAGGAAGACAAAAAAGACAAAACACAAGAATACAATGGGAAGACCAGACACCCAACACAGTAGTGACCCGGAGCAAGGGGAGGGGGAACGGTCCGACAACCAGCAGAGAGTAACAAACATCGTGAACCTTAGCGACCACACACTCACGAGGGATGAGAAGTCGGTCCTCTCTAAAGTCCTGGGGTTCGTCCCAACACCAACTAACGATCCGTTCAGCCTGAACACAGAACTAGCTCAGTTCTTCAGGAAAATAAAACCCAGGAACCACTTCGGTGATTCCAAGGATGAACAGGACGAGAATACCAACACAGGCCTCAAAAGAAATCTACATTTTACCTCCCATTCAAACCATCCCGTGCCATATACAAGCATTTGAACAAGCGGTTTTGAAAGAAGTGGAGGCGATCAACTTTCAGAACAAAAAAGGCTTCCAGAACCTCACAAAGGGTGAAAGAACGGCACTCCAGACACTCAAAAACAATACGGATCTGGTCATAAAGCCAGCGGACAAGGGAGGAACAATCGTTCTGATGAATCAGACGATGTACCAAGAAGAATGCAACCGGCTGCTCTCTGATACAATCAGTTATGAAATATACCACAGCGACTCCACCATTCGCCTTACTAACAAAATCAAGTGTATGACTGATGAAGGTCTCAACAACGACTGGATCACTAAACATGAGGCGGAATTCCTTATCAATGAGGACACAAGAATCCCGAGGTTCTACACACTCCCAAAAATTCATAAGGATAGAATGCCCCCACCTGGAAGGCCGATAGTATCAGGCATTGGAACCCTTATCGCAATTTTGCGATTGGTTCCTAAGACCTATTGTGCAAAAATCACCCTCCTACCTTAGGGACACAAAGGATGTTCTATGTCTCTTGCGTGATCTGGAGATCAACACAACTGAGGATCTCTTTATCACGATGGATAGAGAGGCGCTGTACACCAGCATTCCTCAAAGACGCACACTAGCCGTCGTGGAACAGATCCTACTTAATATGGATTGGGAATTTACCACCCCCCCCACACTTCATCATGGAATGCGCAGAGGTGGCATTGACAGAGAACTACTTTGAGTTCGAAGACGTGATATACCACCAAATCAAAGGCACGTCCATGGGCAGCACCTTTGCTCCTAGCATGGTGTGCCTTTACGTACACCAGTTTGAGGAGGACCACATCTTCAATCAGAATAACCCATATACGGCACACCTAAAAACCTGGAAACGCTATATAGATGACGTGTTCATCGTGTGGCGTGGAAACGAAGAAGAAGCAACAGCATTTGTACAATGGGTAAACACCGAGGACGAACACCTGAAGTTCACGCACTCTATCAACAAAGACCACGCCATCTTCTTGGACCTTGACATTACAATGACAACAGAAGGCATCAGTACAAAGGTACACAACAAAACAACGGACAAGAATAGCCTGCTTTTATACGAAAGCTATCATCCAAGGGCTCTACGGCAAAATCTTCCTGTTCGCCAATTTCTTCGAGTGCGCAGGAACTGTTCAAACACAGAAACCTATAATGAACAAGCAGAACAATTGGAAAAGAAGTTACTCGACCGATACTATCCGCGGAAGATGGTCAAGAAGGCGAAAAAGAGGGCCAGAAATAACAATCGAGAAGCACTGCTAGAAAATACACCGAAAGAGAAAACAAACAGAATTGTGTGCGTAACCACATACACCCCGGTATCCAACGCCGTACAAAACATCATATGGAAGAACTGGCATATTCTAAACAGTGCAACGAAACAGTGGGAACCCCACTTATTTGCGTTCAGAAGGAACAAAAGCCTACGGGACGAATTGGTCCATGCAAAAACACCGCCCCAGGAGAGAGAGGAACAACTTACACTCTGGAACCATCAGAGATCCATAGGGCACTACCCATGCGGGGGCTGTGTAGCCTGTCCACTCACTAACACTACCAAAGAGGTGGACATAGGTACCAGTAACCCATGGAAACTCAAAAGTTTCAGTAACTGTAACACAGAGAATGTGGTGTACCTCCTTACCTGCCCGTGTGATCTCATGTACGTGGGCATGACCACGAGGAAAATTAAGGTCCGCATAAATGAACATCGAAGCACCATCCGGTGCAAGAAAACCAATACAGAACTTACACGGCATTTCCTAGAACAAAACCACAAGGACACCGACTTGAAATGGGTGGTCCTAGAGGTAATGAAAAAACAGAAGACAGATATGACCAAACCCCTATTTATCAGGGAACAGCGGTGGGTCTACCGCCTTCGATCATGGGAAACAGGTCTCAACGATGAGATCCCATGGCTACAGATGGGACGGTAATCTCCCTGCCATACATATCCCACTGCACTTTACTTGGATGGCGAATGTCTCCTGCACCAATCATTCCGTGCGGCCCTGAATGGTACCAGTAGGGACATCCATCAGACACCACACTAGTGGGACCTTCATGATGGATAATATTACAGGCATGCTAGCACTTCATGATAGAAAAACAAGGGACTCGCCCATTATGCATACTACCTCGCATATAGGATGTGTAGGTTTATAGATGAAGAATATACATAGTCTTCCCATACTCCAGGTAAGTCCGGTTGACATATTGATCTCATATCCTTACATACTTTTGTAACGAAAAATATGGGCATTTTAATTCTCCCATCTCGCCCTTTTTTTATAGACTATAGATTGCCATGTCTTTTTAAGAAACCCACTTTAGGCTTTTCCTACTTTAATAAACATTTGTTTCTTGATATAGAAACTGTACCAAAAGCCTCATGTCATAGACTTGCACTCAATGTGGTTTAGCGCCAACGCTTCCCCACACGCTATGGGCTGTTCTGATTTCTTTGATGCGAGGTACAGGCAGCACCTGATTCCCTCACTTGGACTAACACAGGTGGTCCCAACCACGCCCTGGCCGCGAGTCTCCTCCTGACTGGCTGACAGGGGGACGCACCCACGGCCAGGCAGCAGCCTGCCTGCAATACAATTCCACCCGCCCGGACACCGGATACTCCAATCCGGCTAAGCAACGGTCTCTAACGTGCTACGAGCAGGTCAGGCATCGTAACAGCATGCATTCATTGGCGCATTTTGGGACACCAGATCCCACAACCTGGCAGGCACTTTTTCAATCACAATGCTAATTCCGTCTTACTGCCCAATTAAGAGCACTATAAAAAACCACGCTCCCCCAACATTTAGTCATCACCGGGGGGGACAGGAGGATACACCTAGGTGCAATCACGGGAGACGCACCTTGAGGCAGTAAGAGAGTGTTTGTGGGCATGTATTAATGAATGCGTACATTTTGACAGGAGTACTTACAGGCTCCTAACTCTAGGTGACTATCTAATGTGAAAGCTTTATTTTTGTGCTACTTTTTGTTTTTGTTTCTTACCCCTCCAGAGTCTGACTACAGGGGTCTTCCTTCCCTCCTCCTCCCATGGGGCATGTAGGTTCTTGTCCTAGGGTAAGACGTGTGAGATACTCTCTCACATACAATGCTTTTTACATTCAAGTGTGTGCACAGATGAATGTCACGTGTCACACATATAGCCACCCACCTTAAATAATTGTGCATGTGGTTGAATGACCTTTACATAGTGACCCAGGTTTTCTATTGTACTCTTGTGTATATATATATATATACTTTTTTGTTGTTTTATAGTCTTAACGTGAGCCATTCTACGGTGGAGTGTGACACAGGTCAGCTCACCAAGTGGTACCTTCTCACTACGAAGTTGGTAAGAACGGAGCCCCCTTGTTTTAGGTCCTGATGAATGCCACGGGCCCAACTGCGCCATACGGCAGACACATGTTGACCGCACCCACTACGGTGAAGGGACAGTAATTTTTCCCCATTGCACCGTCCACTTGTTTTTAATACCATATACCTGCCGGTCACATAAAAAATTTAATTTGGTAACTATAATGGTTTTTAAATCTCACTCACTCTTCACGGGCCCCCACTTAGTTTAGAAGTGCATCCCTGTCATCAGGTGTATGCCCGCCCTCTACCAAACCGAGTTTCTAGAGGGCGAGGACTGCCAATGATGAAGCATGACACCTGGTGGTGTGTGAGGCCAGTCCTTCACTTTTTGTGAGATGTCCACACTCACAATTTAGTCTTAGAGCACCTCGGTCACTAGACTAGGAGCGGCCCCATTTGTGTTGAACATTTTATGGTGGAGGCTGGCCTGCTCCTAGCGCCCCGCGGCTCTAGTTCCCTCCCCCAGGACCTCCCCGGAGTTAGTGTGGTTACATCAGTCAGTCAGTGAGTGCCTGTATTGCTATGTAAGTGTTTCTGTGGGTGTGTGAGTTCATGTGTGAATGGCTCTGTGGGTCTGTGAGTGGGTTTCTGAGTGATTTTGTAGGTCTGAGTGTGTGTGTGAGTATGTTTATGAGTTGTTGTGTAGGTGTGTGAGTGGGTGTGTGAGTGCATGTGTTGAGTGGCTGTTAGGGTATGTGAATAGGTGTGATAGTGGTTTTGTGTGTCTGTGATTGGGTGTGTGAGTGGCTGTATGGGTGTGCGAGTGGTTGTGTGAGTGTGGGAGTGAGTGGGCATGTGACTGGCTGGGTGGGTCTGTGAGTGTGCGTGTGTAGCCAGCCAGTGTGCTTTTGCCATAGGCCTGCATGTGCTCTTTGTTTTGGCCATGTTTCCTTGCTTGCTGTTTGACCATGTGGTCGGTGGCCATTTTGTGTAGGCAGCCAGTGTGCTTTTGCCATAGGCCTGCACTTTTTTTTTTTTCCAGGCCTCCTGCTTGTTGTTGTGACCATGTGGCTGGTGGCCATTTTGTGTAGCCAGCCAGTCTGCTTTTTCCATAGACCTGCATGTCTTCTCTTTGTTCCCCATGCCTCCTTTCTTGCTTTTAACAATGTGGCTGGTGACCATTTTGCATAGGCATCCAGTGTGCTCTCGCCATAGGCCTGCATGTGTTGTTCTTCTATCATTATGATGTGACCATGCCTCCTTGCTTGCTGGTTCACCATGTGGTCGGTTGGTGGCCATTTTGTGTAGGCAGCCAGTGTGCTTTTGCCATAGACCTGCATGACTTCTCTTTGTTCCCAATGCCTTCTTGCTCCGTATTGTTGTTGTTGTTGACCATGTGGCACTGGCTGGCAGCCATTTCGTGCATCCAGCATAGGCTTGCATGAATGGTTGAGCAATGAGATAGCAGTTTAATAAATAAAAATTATATGCTTGAGGATAATTTCACTTATATATTTTTTTATTTTAATTTTTTTCAATTTTAGTTTTTTTTAATTGTACGTTTTTATCTTTTAATGATTTTTGTAATGATTTTTTGTTTAAAATGTTTTAATTTAATTTTTTAATTTTTGTTATTTATTTTTTCTATATTTCTTTTTAAAGAAGAATTTGAATTTTTGTTATTTAATTTTTTTATTTTTTATTTAACTTTTATAACATCTGACATCAATGAATCAACCCCATATCTGCAATAGGTGCAGAACAGCATTAACTGTCTAAGGATTATTCCATTTTCATTTTTCAGCTGCACCACCCTGAGTGCCACATCCCACGTGATGCACATAAAGCAAACAGTTACATCTGTATGTTTTGTTGTTGTTGCTCTTTCTTATCCTTCCTGAGTGTACACCATAAAAATTTGTGTTGGTGTGGTTTTCCGTTTTACGAATGGATACACTGTATTGTTAATTATTTATATTAACTTAAGTAACCAGTGACGATACTAAACGATATTGTTTGTTTGTACTACTAACTGAACTGCAATGATGCCATGTTCCCTGATGTTCTTCTTGCTTCTTTGCTTTTAGGTGCACAGGAGAAGAGACATCACCCACATTACTGCCAGACAGAAGGCCTGTGCACGACGTGACGCATGACCACACATCAGAGACATCTCTAAAACTTGTAAAGCTAAGTGCCACTTCTAACTGACAGCTTCAAGATAGCCCCAAAGAAAGGTGCTACCAAGAAAGTGGCCAGTGAGAAGAAGATGGAACATACCACCACTAGTATGTCCCCCCAGACCTTTTTCAGGAGAAAAAAAACTGTGTCTGCCGCACCGGCCTACAGGGAGCAAGCTGGGAGCAGCACCCCCACATCAGCAGACCCACCCCAACCTAGGCCCAAGCCCATGTCCACAGAGGCAGCCAGCCTAATCACGGCAACGCTGACGAGCAGTGACATTGAAATTGACTTATCTCTATCACAAAGTAGTACCTCATCGTTGCAGGAAACGCAGAGAAGTGAACAACAACAGCCGCAACCACCAATAGTAGCTTCTCTCGAAGTAGGAGCAATTCAGGAGATTGAGCTTCATGCTGAGGAAGAAGAGGAAACCACTCTTTCAGAAGATTCATTGTCTTCCAGATCTCCAGCAAGAAAAAGGAAGGTTAGTGCATCATATTCTTCTCCAAGCCCCCCTTCTGATGATCTAGACTCCACTTGGATCCCGCCTCAAGGAGGAGGATGACGACAAGCCAGTCATCATGGATACTAGCCCAGCCCCATTGGAGACCGCCATTACCCCATCCCAACTTGCTGTGAGGGATGCAGCACCACAGATACAACCACCACCAGCTGCCATATTTGCAAAGACCAGGCAGCAACCTACATCCACAACCACCTCAGTAGAAGTAGGTACTGCAGAGAATCAAACATCAAAATGCTTACCTACCGCCAGTTCATCTGACATTGGCAGTGGCATCAGTGTCAGAAAGTTGACCTCCCCAATTTGGGACTTCTTTACGGTTAGCAAGAAATAGGTGAAAATTGACATATGCTCCATTTGCAGAGCAAGTGTTAGTCGGGGTAAGCTTGGTACAAACTATAGTACCGGGGCCAAGCAACCCATTTTGTAAAGCACCATATGATCCAGTGGAAGGAGCACCTTAGCAGCCAAACTGCAAGTGTTGTTGGTGAAGGGAGTGAAAGGCTGAGCAGGGAATCCGATCCGGTCAAGGTGCAAGGTGAAGAAAAGGAAGACATTTTCATTACGCAAAGCAGCTCTGTCCCCAGCAGTGCAGTAGTATCGCCCACATCAACAACATCTCAGTGGCACAAGACTCAGGTCGAGACATCAAGGTAAGAGAGTACAGTGACTAGCCCACTGAAACCCACATTGAGCTTACCAATGTCTGCTCTCAAGAAGTCACCTGCATCAGTAGTAGAAGAAAAGAAAAAGATCCATGCTACTATTCCTGGCATCTTTAGGCAGGAGGGGCAGTATGACTGCAACCACCCAACAGCATTTTTGTACAACACGAAGCTGGCTAAAATGTTAGCGCTGGGCCTCCTCCCTTTTTCTTTTTTGGAAGGGATGGGTTTTGTTGAATTCGTGGCAGCTATCTGCCCGAAATGGGAGGTTCCCAGCCAGTCCTATTTCGCCAGAGTTTCTGTTCCAGCACTACATCACGATGTGCTGGAATTGCTTGGACAAACTTTGCAGCAGAGCGCTGTTCACGCAATCCACCTGATGACAGAAATGTGGACCAGTTGCCATGCCAGTGATTACATGTGCATCACTGCACACTGGATATCTTTTGTGGGGGTTAGACAAAAGATATCTGAAGGTGTTGACACAGCTGAGATTTCTAATGGCACTCGGAAGCATGCAACAGTAGCCATGTTTGCCATGGAGAAATCCCATACTGCTGCAAACATTTTGGAAAATTTAAACAACAAGGGGGCATATTAGCAAGACCGGCGATAAAATTATCGCCGTTTTAGCGGCAGGAAACTGCCGCTAAAAAGGCGATAATGGGCTTGCTAATATGCGTTATAGAATTCCAATAGAAGCCCAGGTTAGATGTGCAGGACATCTAACCTGGGCTTCTATTGGAATTCTATATCGCATATTAGCAAGCCCTTTATCGCCGTTTTAGCGGCAGTTTCCTGCCGCTAAAACGGCGATAATTTTATCGCCGGTCTTGCTAATATGCCCCAAGGTCTTTGAATGGCTGCGACCAAGAGGGCTTAACATTGGATTTGTTGCCATGGACAATGGCAATAATATAATTAAGGCCATGACCCATGGTGGCTATTTCAGGGTCCTGTGTTTGGCACTCTGCATCAACATCATTGTACAGGACTTTCTCAAAAGGAAGACCAAGCAAGCAACTTACTGTCCACCTGCAGAAGAATTTGCACTCATTTCAGCCATTCATTTAAAGCCCAGAAACAGCTGAGAGTCATTCAGAGTGATAATAGAATGCCAGTGACAACAGTCATACAGGAGGTGCCAACACATTGGAATTCGACTTATTACATGCTTGAACACCTGTTTGAGCAGTACAGACCGATCAATGAATATGTCATTCAAAGAGGGGATGCAACTGTGAAAGGCATGATCATTGAAATGGACCAATGGGGCCTAGTCAAATGCCTGACAGAGATGCTGCTTCTTTTTGAGGTGTTCACACAGGAAGTCAGCAAGGAGGACAGTACCATGGGTCAAGCTACCCCGTTGTTTAACATCCTACAGGAACAGATAAAGGAGGTGTTGGCATTGTATGCAGGTGTGGAGGAAAAGAAAGATGCATATGAGTTGGTGGAGTGTTTAGTCCTTCGCTTATCTATTGATGCAAGGGTGCAAAGAGACATTGTGTCATCCACACATTACATCTTTGCCACAATTCTTGATCCATGGTACAAACCATTACTGTTCACTTTCATTCCTTTTTCAGACGGGGATGTTGCAAAATACAAAACATGTATAGCTAAGCAAGCCAGTAAGCTAGAAAAAGAACAGCCGGGAATTAGAGGCCCACTCTTCCATTGCACAAGTTCAGCGGGGCAGCCTTCAAGTTCAGAGTTCGAGGGCAGTGCTGTTGGCTCACAGCAACCAAAACCAATGACAACAACAACATCAACAACAAGAACAGGAGCATCAGCCCCAAAATCTGCAACTAAATGGTTTCTACTGGCAGGGCTTAAGTTAAGTGCCGAGGTGAAGGCAAAAGAGGTTGAGCAAGGTGGATCACCAATGACCATTGTGCGGATGGTCCAGGCCTATCTGGATGACCCAACAGATGTCTACCTTGATCAAAACCAATTGGTGTATTGGTATGGGAAGAGGCGCCAAGGGGCAGTGCTCAGCAGGATGGCAATAAAGTATCTGGCTTGACTGGTGGCCAGTGTTTCCACTGAGCGTGTTTTCAGTGCTGCTGGTACCATTGTCACAGTGAGAAGGACAGTCTCTCACCGCGAAATGTGGAGAGATTAACCATGATCAAAATGACTCAGCACTTTATACCGCTGAATTACTCCATACCTGAAGTACGACAGGAGGAAGATGAGGGAGACTCAGGTCATGGAAGCAGTGTGTTAGATTACCTACTTCTGGGTGAACCACCTGAGTTTGAGGATGAACTCTACTTCCCTGACTACTAGGCCTGGGCCAACAACCAAAGAACTTTCCCTCTCAGGGGGATATTCACAAGGACTTATCTCCGAGTTAACTCCAGCTTAACGCAACCAAAGTGGAGACAGATTTAACGCCCCATTCACAAGCGGTTGCAAACTGCAGACAACGCAAGTATTCCCGCGATAACTGCCTCAAAATTTACCTCCACGGGTGACACCACCAACTAACCCTAATGAGATGCAGAGTAGGTGTTCCCGTGCAAAAACACACAAAAACACCACTACACCACTTTCACAACGAACTGCCAGATCGGCGATGCGAACCAAAAACAGGCGATAAGCCACGGTAGCAGCAGGGAATTAACACCTGCCTTTTGCTGGTGTTAAGCAGGACGACTACCTGCTGCATGAAAGGGAGCCCAGCCAAGAGCCACATCTGAAGACCCACAGATGCCAAGGAGACAATGATCATGCAGCTCGGAGACCCATGAGGGCCACAATACCCACCGCCACCCACCCCAGGCCTGCCACCACCCCCAGGACTCCACCTCACCCACACTGCGCAGGAGCAGCTGGAGACCAAGCAAGGCCCCTATGCCATAGCTGCATTCCCTCACGTGTCGGGGGTAATCAACTGCACACATGTACCCCTCGTGCCCCCTGCCAACACTGCACACAACTACCTCAACAGAAAGCACACGCATCCCATGAATGTGCAGGCAATAGTGGACCGCCCGGGACTCCTCAACAATGTCGTGGCCAACTCCCCAGGCAGAGTGCATGATTCCTACATCTCCCGACAGTCCATCATCAACCAGCGCTCCCAGGATGGCACCTATGGAAATGCAGTGCTCCTTGGAAAGTCCAAAATGAACACACCACACACCTCCACCTCACAGTCATGCAACTCACGACACTGGCAATGGGCACGCAGCACAACTACATTCAACATGCCACACAACATCCCAACCGACCAGACACGACAACACGACTCCATTGGGAAGCTGGGCTCGCCATGCCCACAACCCAGCCACGGCATGGCACCACAGCCACACAATAGCAGGATGTGAGAAGGGGCTTGGAGCAGGCATGTGCGAGAGTGGCAAGTGACCAATGAATGTGAACCTACCCAATGCCAGGTGTGGCGTGGAGGTGCCGGACAGACTTCAGTGTGCAAACCACGGAAATGGCCATGTGGACATCAACTGCTGGTGCATGAAGTGTAGTGGGAGTGGACGCTACCATGTCCCCACAGGCTGTGGGGCTGAATGCGGAAATGTCGCACGTTACGCCCCCCCCTGCATGCGCGGGCGGAGTGGGTTGGCCCTGCATACGCCAGGCCTGCGTAGGGGTGTGAATAAAAAGCCTGTCGCACTGGGCGTGGTTCTCATTCGAATTGGCCAACGCGTCTGCCAGGGCGGCGCCTCTCAGCCCGCCACGAGTCCGGCGCTGAGCGCGGCGGGGCCTGCGTCCCTGTGCGCCTGCTGCACCCCGGGCCGCTGGTGCCCAGACCCATCATGTCTGCCCCAGCGCACCAAGGAGGCTCCGCTCACTTGCAGACACCGGCGTGTGTCAAAGAGGACCCACCACGTGCCGGTGCAAGCTCCAAGCCCCAGTCCCGCGACCTCTGCAGCCTCCGCAGACCATCGCTGGCCTCCACGACGCTGGCCCACACTACTCCTTTCTCATTGTCATACTCCACCGGCGTCCTCTTCGACCCAGTTGTGGGCACATGTTGAACTGAGTCGTGAGTACTGAATGGCAGTGGCCAAAGGTCTGTGGCAGCGCCCACATCACTATACTCCCTCCGAACAGTGAAGCCAAAGTCTGCATCCCAGGCCTGCGATACGTGGTGCCACTAACCCTGTTCAACGCAAGCCGGCGACACGTGGTGCCACTAACCCTGATCAACGCAAGCCGGCGACACGTGGTGCCACTAACCCTGTTCAACGCAAGCCGGCGACACGTGGTGCCACTAACCCTGTTCAACGCAAGGCGGCGGTTTAACGCAAGCCGGCGACACATGGTGCCACTAACCCTGTTCAACGCAAGCCGGCGACACTTGGATGAGGGCTCAGGCCTACACTGCGGCCCAGTAGGTCCCACATGTGGAACTGTGTCCTGAGTCTTGAATGGCAGTGACCCCAAGTCCGTGGCAGCGGCCACATCACTATAGTCCCTCCGATCAGTGAAGCCAAAGTCTGCCACGCAAGCACACGACACGTGTCTGTGGGCCCGTGCTGACCGCTGCCCCCGGCCTACACTGCGGACCAGTAGGTCCCACATCCAGCACTTAGTCGTGATTCATGAATGGCAGAGTCCACACCAGAGGAAGATGTGGCTCAGTCCGGATGAAAGCCTGATCCTCGTTACGGAGGTGACCGAACACTAGCAACAACTGACCTGGTGCCACTAACCCCGTTCACCGCAAGTCCGCGTCCCGTGGTGCCACTGAAACTGAACTACACAGGCCGGTGGGACCATCCAACCTAAGCTGGCGACACTCGGTGAATGGCCCCTGCTGACCGCTGCCTCAGGCCTACACTGCGGTCCAGTAGGTCACACATGTGGAACTGTGTCTCGTGTAAGATGTGGAGGAGTCCACACCATTGGACACGCCTCATCACAGGAGGCATCCCCTAACAGCACTGGTGCCACTTACTCTGTGCGCAATGAGTCATGGGCACTTTCTGGTTGGACTTTGGTGGCGTCTGAGTCGATGGCCTTGGGGTTGTCTGCATCATCATCTGGCTGGCACGGACTTGGTGTCGGACATGTGTCTGTTCCATTCATCTCCACCATAGTGACTGTTTCAGCGTGGTTCTGCCCTCAGCATCATGCCCTGGGGGTACACCTTCCACTGTCCACAGAGACACTCCGCGACAACCCCCTTTGTCATCTACGAAAACATGCTCTGCTCTCGTGACCCTGCCCCAGTGCACCGCAAGTCAGCGGCCCGTGGCGGTAGGCCCGTGCAGGACGCTGTGCATCTGGGGCCACTAACTCTGTGCAGGTTAAGTCATGGGGCCTTTATGGTTGAATGGGTGTGTCCTTAACGATGTACACTGTTGTCATTTTTGACTGCACCAGGCACTCCATGACGGCTGGTGTGCACACACCCCACACACATCCAACACAGGTGTCACTTGACATGTGAGCCTGCTAATAAAAGTGGCCGGGCGCACGTGCCCATAGCCATTCCCACCATCTAAGCAAGTGTGTCCGTGTGGTCATTATGTCAGCATGATGGGCCCGAGCCCTCCAACATCACAGTGTGCTGTCTTCAGCGGACGATGGCTGAGACCTTGGACATGTAGCTTCGCCCGCCCCCCCCTGTATGCATAAGCGGCGTGTGATGATCCGGCGTACGTCAGGTCAGCGCAGGGGTGTGCTGATTCAGCAGGGGGATCAGGGCGTGGATCTGGCCTGGCCTTGGACAGGAAGTGCGGTAAGTGTGTCTCTGTGTTGGGGTGTTGTCACCACCAGGGCCACAGTAGTCGATGTTGCAATGTAGCATGCACCAGGAGGGCGGGCCCACACGTACGGGGAAATGTAAGAGCGCAAGACCGCTCGGGGTCTTGGCACATGCATGCCAAGTGTTATGTGTATCAGTCCTATGGCTGCATGAGTCAGTTGCCTAGCCTCAATCGCACCGCGATCTCAGCCAGCCATGGACTGTACACCTGTGTCCGCCCTGTCCGGACCATTGGCCTACACTCACGTGGCCGCACACCCTCAAATTTTTAATTTATTTATTTATTTAATGCATTTTCATATAGCGCAAACTTTACCCCAAGGTGTCAGAGCGCTGTACAATGGAACCAGTTGCGTTACATGAGGAAAATAATACAGATTAAAGCGTTACAAAAATAAACAGAAGGCAAGAAGGTAAGCTAAAACCATAGAAGGCAAAGACACAATATCAAACACAGCAAACTAGGATGAGGAATATACAAGAAAATATTACAAATTTACAATGAAGGACGAAGGCCAGCTTCACGGTGTTGTTGGCAGGCCGCTGGACATGCGCGGACAGGCATTACAATGGTGTGCCGTAGGAGTGCACGTGATACAACTGCGCAGCGCACACAAGTGTGGGGGCTCGTGGGAGGGAGGAGCAGCTGTGAGGCAACGTAACACACAGTGAGGCCACTCATGTGCCACGTGCTGAGCATATCATCCATGATTCCCATGGTCGCAGACATCCCACCACACCCACGACAGGCCTCTGTACATCTCCTGTATGGATGCAGATGGTGAAGTTACTGTAGGGATGAAAGGTCCTTTGTCTGAACTATCAGGCGGTAGCACATCTGCAGCTCCGAGCTGGGACTAGCATGTGGCCAGCACCCCCTGACAAATATGATAGCATTTGCTTGCGACTCCCACACTACGCACTGCCAGACGTGAGACCAACCCGTACACATCCCACACGCAGAAGTCCTTGGTCGTAGTTAGCGTGCGTGAAATGGCCTTCACACGTACTCCCACCCCACCCCAAGCCTGCACCCGTTGCACACAGACACTGCTCATTGCTCCGAGCTGTGCCATTTCATCCACAGGACTGGCGCAGGGCATGCCAGTGCCGCTTCAAGCAGAGCCACTGACGCAATGGCAGACCATCCCGGACACATGCTCAACTCCAGTCACGTGGACCTGTACCGTGCACGTCTGCTGCATGTACTGAGGGCACTGCCGTTGGCAGTGCTGCGGATCAGATACCGGCTGAGCTTCCGCCTTGCACGAGTCGTCGTGTGCAGTGACCACATTGAGCTGCTCCCCGATTGGGCTTTGGTGCAAATTGGGGCCAGGGGTTGGAGTCAGCACATCTGTTCGGGACAGCTGATGGATTACGTCGCCGACATGTCAGATGTGGTGGACGACGATCTCTCATTGGAAATGTTGGCCTACGCTGCTGCAGTCGCGTTCATGGACGAGTGACACGGTACCTGCAGCCACTACTGGATGTGACCCATTGCACGTGTCCTGACGCCTGGTTGCATGTTGGGGATCTGGTCACATGTCCCAAGATGACAGTGGACATGGCTGCATTGGCCTGGACTCCTGATCCATGCGCGGACAACCAACGCGGGTTGGCACTGACTTGTGTTGGTTATGGACTCCCCGGGGTGTACATGGGCGCTTTCAAACGTTCCTCATTCAGACATGCTACTGCACTTCTCTTGGCCGTACTGATACGCACTTGTTGATATAGTTTCCGCAGTTTCACTTTTCTCCAACTGTGTTGAGTCTTGATTTGTATGCCAATGAGTGTGTCACAGCCTATCTGGGTCCCTGCCATACGTGCATTGCTACCCCATCAGGGCTGTGGGTTTGTACTTGTGCATTATCATGTCCCTGTTTCGTGCTTTGCCAGATGCGTATGGCCATTTACCGGCCACAAGCGGGTGCACTTGTGTCCTGTGTTCGGTTGTGCAAATGTTGCTGTTTGTACCACATTGTGTTGGATGTTGGGGTGCTCTGCTTCCTATGTGTGTGTGCTGCATTGTGTGTGAGATGTTGTGTGAGCGTGGGAGTGAGTGGGCATGTGACTGGCTGGGTGTGTCTGTGAGTGTGCGTGTGTAGCCAGCCAGTGTGCTTTTGCCATAGGCCTGCATGTGCTCTTTGTTTTGGCCATGTTTCCTTGCTTGCTGTTTGACCATGTGGTCGGTGGCCATTTTGTGTAGGCAGCCAGTGTGCTTTTGCCATAGGCCTGCACTTTATTTCCAGGACATCTAACCTGGGCTTCTATTGGAATTCTATAACGCATATTAGCAAGCCCATTATCGCCGTTTTTCCTGCCGCTAAAACGGCGATAATTTTAATACCGGTCTTGCTAATATGCCCCAAGGTCTTTGAATGGCTGCGACCAAGAGGGCTTAACATTGGATTTGTTGCCATGGACAATGGCAATAATATAATTAAGGCCATGACCCATGGTGGCTATTTCAGGGTCCTGTGTTTGGCACTCTGCATCAACATCATTGTACAGGACTTTCTCAAAAAGGAAGACCAAAGAAGCAACTTACTGTCCACCTGCAGAAGAATTTGCACTCATTTCAGCCATTCATTTAAAGCCCAGAAACAGCTGAGAGTCATTCAGAGTGATAATAGAATGCCAGTGACAACAGTCATACAGGAGGTGCCAACACATTGGAATTCGACTTATTACATGCTTGAACACCTGTTTGAGCAGTACAGACCGATCAATGAATATGTCATTCAAAGAGGGGATGCAACTGTGACAGGCATGATCATTGAAATGGACCAATGGGGCCTAGTCAAATGCCTGACAGAGATGCTGCTTCTTTTTGAGGTGTTCACACAGGAAGTCAGCAAGGAGGACAGTACTATGGGTCAAGCTACCCCGTTGTTTAACATCCTACAGGAACAGATAAAGGAGGTGTTGGCATTGTATGCAGGTGTGGAGGAAAAGAAAGATGCATATGAGTTGGTGGAGTGTTTAGTCCTTCGCTTATCTATTGATGCAAGGGTGCAAAGAGACATTGTGTCATCCACACATTACATCTTTGCCACAATTCTTGATCCATGGTACAAACCATTACTGTTCACTTTCATTCCTTTTTCAGACGGGGATGTTGCAAAATACAAAACATGTATAGCTAAGCAAGCCAGTAAGCTAGAAAAAGAACAGCCGGGAATTAGAGGCCCACTCTTCCATTGCACAAGTTCAGCGGGGCAGCCTTCAAGTTCAGAGTTCGAGGGCAGTGCTGTTGGCTCACAGCAACCAAAACCAATGACAACAACAACATCAACAACAAGAACAGGAGCATCAGCCCCAAAATCTGCAACTAAATGGTTTCTACTGGCAGGGCTTAAGTTAAGTGCCGAGGTGAAGGCAAAAGAGGTTGAGCAAGGTGGATCACCAATGACCATTGTGCGGATGGTCCAGGCCTATCTGGATGACCCAACAGAGGTCTACCTTGATCAAAACCAATTGGTGTATTGGTATGGGAAGAGGCGCCAAGGGGCAGTGCTCAGCAGGCTGGCAATAAAGTATCTGGCTTGACTGGTGGCCAGTGTTTCCACTGAGCGTGTTTTCAGTGCTGCTGGTACCATTGTCACAGTGAGAAGGACAGTCTCTCACCGCGAAATGTGGAGAGATTAACCATGATCAAAATGACTCAGCACTTTATACCGCTGGATTACTCCATACCTGAAGTACGACAGGAGGAAGATGAGGGAGACTCAGGTCATGGAAGTAGTGTGTTAGATTACCTACTTCTGGGTGAACCACCTGAGTTTGAGGATGAACTCTACTTCCCTGACTACTAGGCCTGGGCCAACAACCAAAGAACTTTCCCTCTCAGGGGGATATTCACAAGGACTTATCTCCGAGTTAACTCCAGCTTAACGCAACAAAAGTGGAGACAGATTTAACGCCCCATTCACAAGCGGTTGCAAACTGCAGGCAACGCAAGTATTCCCGCGATAACTGCCTCAAAATTTACCTCCACGGGTGACACCACCAAATAACCCTAATGAGATGCAGAGTAGGTGTTCCCGTGCAAAAACACACAAAAACACCACTACACCACTTTCACAACGAACTGCCAGATCGGCGATGCGAACCAAAAACAGGCGATAAGCCACGGTAGCAGCAGGGAATTAACACCTGCCTTTTGCTGGTGTTAAGCAGGACGACTACCTGCTGCATGAAAGGGAGCCCAGCCAAGAGCCACATCTGAAGACCCACAGATGCCAAGGAGACAATGATCATGCAGCTCGGAGACCCATGAGGGCCACAATACCCACCGCCACCCACCCCAGGCCTGCCACCACCCCCAGGACTCCACCTCACCCAGACTGCGCAGGAGCAGCTGGAGACCAAGCAAGGCCCCTATGCCATAGCTGCATTCCCTCACGAGTCGGGGGTAATCAACTGCACACATGTACCCCTCGTGCCCCCTGCCAACACTGCACACAACTACCTCAACAGAAAGCACACGCATCCCATGAATGTGCAGGCAAAAGTGGACCGCCCGGGACTCCTCAACAATGTCGTGGCCAACTCCCCAGGCAGAGTGCATGATTCCTACATCTCCCGACAGTCCATCATCAACCAGCGCTCCCAGGATGGCACCTATGGAAATGCAGTGCTCCTTGGAAAGTCCAAAATGAACACACCACACACCTCCACCTCACAGTCATGCAACTCACAACACTGGCAATGGGCACGCAGCACAACTACATTCAACATGCCACACAACATCCCAACCGACCAGACACGACAACACGACTCCATTGGGAAGCTGGGCTCGCCATGCCCACAACCCAGCCACGGCATGGCACGACAGCCACACAATAGCAGGATGTGAGAAGGGGCTTGGAGCAGGCATGTGCGAGAGCGGCAAGTGACTAATGAATGTGAACCTACCCAATGCCAGGTGTGGCGTGGAGGTGCCGGACAGACTTCAGTGTGCAAACCACGGAAATGGCCATGTGGACATCAACTGCTGGTGCATGGAGTGTAGTGGCCAGTGGATGCTACCATGTCCCCACAGGCTGTGGGGCTGAATGCGGAAATGTCGCACGTTACGCCCCCCCCTGCATGCGCGGGCGGAGTGGGTTGGCCCTGCGTACGCCAGGCCTGCGTAGGGGTGTGAATAAAAAGCCCGTCGCACTGGGCGTGGTTCTCATTCGAATTGGCCAACGCGTCTGCCAGGGCGGCGCCTCTCAGCCCGCCACGAGTCCGGCGCTGAGCGCGGCGGGGCCTGCGTCCCTGTGCACCTGCTGCACCCCGGGCCGCTGGTGCCCAGACCCATCATGTCTGCCCCAGCGCACCAAGGAGGCTCCGCTCACTTGCAGACACCGGCGTGTGTCAAAGAGGACCCACCACGTGCCGGTGCAAGCTCCAAGCCCCAGTCCCGCGACCTCTGCAGCCTCCGCAGACCATCGCTGGCCTCCACGACGCTGGCCCACACTACTCCTTTCTCATTGTCATACTCCACCGGCGTCCTCTTCGGCCCAGTTGTGGGCACATGTTGAACTGAGTCGTGAGTACTGAATGGCAGTGGCCAAAGGTCTGTGGCAGCGCCCACATCACTATACTCCCTCCGAACAGTGAAGCCAAAGTCTGCATCCCAGGCCTGCGATACGTGGTGCCACTAACCCTGTTCAACGCAAGCCGGCGACACGTGGTGCCACTAACCCTGATCAACGCAAGCCAGCGACACGTGGTGCCACTAACCCTGTTCAACGCAAGCCGGCGACACGTGGTGCCACTAACCCTGTTCAACGCAAGGCGGCGGTTTAACGCAAGCCGGCGACACATGGTGCCACTAACCCTGTTCAACGCAAGCCGGCGACACTTGGATGAGGGCTCAGGCCTACACTGCGGCCCAGTAGGTCCCACATGTGGAACTGTGTCCTGAGTCTTGAATGGCAGTGACCCCAAGTCCGTGGCAGCGGCCACATCACTATAGTCCCTCCGATCAGTGAAGCCAAAGTCTGCCACGCAAGCACACGACACGTGTCTGTGGGCCCGTGCTGACCGCTGCCCCCGGCCTACACTGCGGACCAGTAGGTCCCACATCCAGCACTTAGTCGTGATTCATGAATGGCAGAGTCCACACCAGAGGAAGATGTGGCTCAGTCCGGATGAAAGCCTGATCCTCGTTACGGAGGTGACCGAACACTAGCAACAACTGACCTGGTGCCACTAACCCCGTTCACCGCAAGTCCGCGTCCCGTGGTGCCACTGAAACTGAACTACACAGGCCGGTGGGACCATCCAACCTAAGCTGGCGACACTCGGTGAATGGCCCCTGCTGACCGCTGCCTCAGGCCTACACTGCGGTCCAGTAGGTCACACATGTGGAACTGTGTCTCGTGTAAGATGTGGAGGAGTCCACACCATTGGACATGCCTCATCACAGGAGGCATCCACTAACAGCACTGGTGCCACTTACTCTGTGCGCAATGAGTCATGGGCACTTTCTGGTTGGACTTTGGTGGCGTCTGAGTCGATGGCCTGGGGGTTGTCTGCATCATCATCTGGCTGGACCGGACTTGGTGTCGGACATGTGTCTGTTCCATTCATCTCCACCATAGTGACTGTTTCAGCGTGGTTCTGCCCTCAGCATCATGCCCTGGGGGTACACCTTCCACTGTCCACCGAGACACTCCGCGACAACCCCCTTTGTCATCTACGAAAACATGCTCTGCTCTCGTGACCCTGCCCCAGTGCACCGCAAGTCAGCGGCCCGTGGCGGTAGGCCCGTGCAGGACGCTGTGCATCTGGGGCCACTAACTCTGTGCAGGTTAAGTCATGGGGCCTTTATGGTTGAATGGGTGTGTCCTTAACGATGTACACTGTTGTCATTTTTTGACTGCACCAGGCACTCCATGACGGCTGGTGTGCACACACCCCACACACATCCAACACAGGTGTCAGTTGACATGTGAGCCTGCTAATAAAAGTGGCCGGGCGCACGTGCCCATAGCCATTCCCACCATCTAAGCAAGTGTGTCCGTGTGGTCATTATGTCAGCATGATGGGCCCGAGCCCTCCAACATCACAGTGTGCTGTCTTCAGCGGACGATGGCTGAGACCTTGGACATGTAGCTTCGCCCGCCCCCCCTGTATGCATAAGCGGCGTGTGATGATCCGGCGTACGTCAGGTCAGCGCAGGGGTGTGCTGATTCAGCAGGGGGATCAGAGCGTGGATCTGGCCTGGCCTTGGACAGGAAGTGCGGTAAGTGTGTCTCTGTGTTGGGGTGTTGTCGCCACCAGGGCCACAGTAGTCGATGTTGCAATGTAGCATGCACCAGGAGGGCGGGCCCACACGTACGGGGAAATGTAAGAGCGCAAGACCGCTCGGGGTCTTGGCACATGCATGCCAAGTGTTATGTGTATCAGTCCTACGGCTGCATGAGTCAGTTGCCTAGCCTCAATCGCAGCGCGATCTCAGCCAGCCATGGACTGTACACCTGTGTCCGCCCTGTCCGGACCATTGGCCTACACTCACGTGGCCGCACACCCTCAAATTTTTAATTTATTTAATGCATTTTCATATAGCGCAAACTTTACCCCAAGGTGTCAGAGCGCTGTACAATGGAACCAGTTGCGTTACATGAGGAAAATTATACAGATTAAAGCGTTACAAAAATAAACAGAAGGCAAGAAGGTAAGCTAAAACCATAGAAGGCAAAGACACAATATCAAACACAGCAAACTAGGATGAGGAATATACAAGAAAATATTACAAATTTACAATGAAGGACGAAGGCCAGCTTCACGGTGTTGTTGGCAGGCCGCTGGACATGCGCGGACAGGCATTACAATGGTGTGCCGTAGGAGTGCACGTGATACAACTGCGCAGCGCACACAAGTGTGGGGGCTCGTGGGAGTGAGGAGCAGCTGTGAGGCAACGTAACACACAGTGAGGCCGCTCATGTGCCACGTGCTGAGCATATCATCCATGATTCCCATGGTCGCAGACATCCCACCACACCCACGACAGGCCTCTGTACATCTCCTGTATGCATGCAGATGGTGAAGTTACTGTAGGGATGAAAGGTCCTTTGTCTGAACTATCAGGCGGTAGCACATCTGCAGCTCCAAGCTGGGACTAGCATGTGGCCAGCACCCCCTGACAAATATGATAGCATTTGCTTGCGACTCCCACACTACGCACTGCCAGATGTGAGACCAACCCGTACACATCCCACACGCAGAAGTCCTTGGTCGTAGTTAGCGTGCGTGAAATGGCCTTCACACGTACTCCCACTCCACCCCAAACCTGCACCTGTTGCACACAGACACTGCTCATTGCTCCGAGCTGTGCCATTTCATCCACAGGACTGGCGCAGGGCATGCCAGTGCCGCTTCAAGCAGAGCCACTGACGCAACGGCAGACCATCCCGGACACATGCTCAACTCCAGTCACGTGGACCTGTACCGTGCACGTCTGCTGCATGTACTGAGGGCACTGCCGTTGGCAGTGCTGCGGATCAGATACCGGCTGAGCTTCCGCCTTGCACGAGTCGTCGTGTGCAGTGACCACATTGAGCTGCTCCCCGATTGGGCTTTGGTGCAAATTGGGGCCAGGGGTTGGAGTCAGCACATCTGTCCGGGACAGCTGATGGATTACGTCGCCGACATGTCAGATGTGGTGGACGACGATCTCTCATTGGAAATGTTGGCCTACGCTGCTGCAGTCGCGTTCATGGACGAGTGACACGGTACCTGCAGCCACTACTGGATGTGACCCATTGCACGTGTCCTGACGCCTGGTTGCATGTTGGGGATCTGGTCACATGTCCCAAGATGACAGTGGACATGGCTGCATTGGCCTGGACTCCTGATCCATGCGCGGACAACCAACGCGGGTTGGCACTGACTTGTGTTGGTTATGGACTCCCCCGGGGTGTACATGAGCGCTTTCAAACGTTCCTCATTCAGACATGCTACTGCACTTCTCTTGGCCGTACTGACACGCACTTGTTGATATAGTTTCCGCAGTTTCACTTTTCTCCAACTGTGTTGAGTCTTGATTTGTATGCCAATGAGTGTGTCACAGCCTATCTGGGTCCCTGCCATACGTGCATTGCTACCCCATCAGGGCTGTGGGTTTGTACTTGTGCATTATCATGTCCCTGTTTCGTGCTTTGTCAGATGCGTATGGCCATTTACCGGCCACAAGCGGGTGCACTTGTGTCCTGTGTTCGGTTGTGCAAATGTTGCTGTTTGTACCACATTGTGTTGGATGTTGGGGTGCTCTGCTTCCTATGTGTGTGTGCTGCATTGTGTGTGAGATGTTGTGTGAGTGTGGGAGTGAGTGGGCATGTGACTGGCTGGGTGGGTCTGTGAGTGTGCGTGTGTAGCCAGCCAGTGTGCTTTTGCCATAGGCCTGCATGTGCTCTTTGTTTTGGCCATGTTTCCTTGCTTGCTGTTTGACCATGTGGTCGGTGGCCATTTTGTGTAGGCAGCCAGTGTGCTTTTGCCATAGGCCTGCACTTTTTTTCCAGGACATCTAACCTGGGCTTCTATTGGAATTCTATAATGCATATTAGCAAGCCCATTATCGCCGTTTTAGCGGCAGTTTCCTGCCGCTAAAACGGCGCGCCGGTCTTGCTAATATGCCCCAAGGTCTTTGAATGGCTGCGACCAAGAGGGCTTAACATTGGATTTGTTGCCATGGACAATGGCAATAATATAATTAAGGCCATGACCCATGGTGGCTATTTCAGGGTCCTGTGTTTGGCACTCTGCATCAACATCATTGTACAGGACTTTCTCAAAAAGGAAGACCAAACAAGCAACTTACTGTCCACCTGCAGAAGAATTTGCACTCATTTCAGCCATTCATTTAAAGCCCAGAAACAGCTGAGAGTCATTCAGAGTGATAATAGAATGCCAGTGACAACAGTCATACAGGAGGTGCCAACACATTGGAATTCGACTTATTACATGCTTGAACACCTGTTTGAGCAGTACAGACCGATCAATGAATATGTCATTCAAAGAGGGGATGCAACTGTGAAAGGCATGATCATTGAAATGGACCAATGGGGCCTAGTCAAATGCCTGACAGAGATGCTGCTTCTTTTTGAGGTGTTCACACAGGAAGTCAGCAAGGAGGACAGTACCATGGGTCAAGCTACCCCGTTGTTTAACATCCTACAGGAACAGATAAAGGAGGTGTTGGCATTGTATGCAGGTGTGGAGGAAAAGAAAGATGCATATGAGTTGGTGGAGTGTTTAGTCCTTCGCTTATCTATTGATGCAAGGGTGCAAAGAGACATTGTGTCATCCACACATTACATCTTTGCCACAATTCTTGATCCATGGTACAAACCATTACTGTTCACTTTCATTCCTTTTTCAGACGGGGATGTTGCAAAATACAAAACATGTATAGCTAAGCAAGCCAGTAAGCTAGAAAAAGAACAGCCGGGAATTAGAGGCCCACTCTTCCATTGCACAAGTTCAGCGGGGCAGCCTTCAAGTTCAGAGTTCGAGGGCAGTGCTGTTGGCTCACAGCAACCAAAACCAATGACAACAACAACATCAACAACAAGAACAGGAGCATCAGCCCCAAAATCTGCAACTAAATGGTTTCTACTGGCAGGGCTTAAGTTAAGTGCCGAGGTGAAGGCAAAAGAGGTTGAGCAAGGTGGATCACCAATGACCATTGTGCGGATGGTCCAGGCCTATCTGGATGACCCAACAGAGGTCTACCTTGATCAAAACCAATTGGTGTATTGGTATGGGAAGAGGCGCCAAGGGGCAGTGCTCAGCAGGCTGGCAATAAAGTATCTGGCTTGACTGGTGGCCAGTGTTTCCACTGAGCGTGTTTTCAGTGCTGCTGGTACCATTGTCACAGTGAGAAGGACAGTCTCTCACCGCGAAATGTGGAGAGATTAACCATGATCAAAATGACTCAGCACTTTATACCGCTGGATTACTCCATACCTGAAGTACGACAGGAGGAAGATGAGGGAGACTCAGGTCATGGAAGTAGTGTGTTAGATTACCTACTTCTGGGTGAACCACCTGAGTTTGAGGATGAACTCTACTTCCCTGACTACTAGGCCTGGGCCAACAACCAAAGAACTTTCCCTCTCAGGGGGATATTCACAAGGACTTATCTCCGAGTTAACTCCAGCTTAACGCAACAAAAGTGGAGACAGATTTAACGCCCCATTCACAAGCGGTTGCAAACTGCAGGCAACGCAAGTATTCCCGCGATAACTGCCTCAAAATTTACCTCCACGGGTGACACCACCAAATAACCCTAATGAGATGCAGAGTAGGTGTTCCCGTGCAAAAACACACAAAAACACCACTACACCACTTTCACAACGAACTGCCAGATCGGCGATGCGAACCAAAAACAGGCGATAAGCCACGGTAGCAGCAGGGAATTAACACCTGCCTTTTGCTGGTGTTAAGCAGGACGACTACCTGCTGCATGAAAGGGAGCCCAGCCAAGAGCCACATCTGAAGACCCACAGATGCCAAGGAGACAATGATCATGCAGCTCGGAGACCCATGAGGGCCACAATACCCACCGCCACCCACCCCAGGCCTGCCACCACCCCCAGGACTCCACCTCGCCCAGACTGCGCAGGAGCAGCTGGAGACCAAGCAAGGCCCCTATGCCATAGCTGCATTCCCTCACGTGTCGGGGTAATCAACTGCACACATGTACCCCTCGTGCCCCCTGCCAACACTGCACACAACTACCTCAACAGAAAGCACACGCATCCCATGAATGTGCAGGCAAAAGTGGACCGCCCGGGACTCCTCAACAATGTCGTGGCCAACTCCCCAGGCAGAGTGCATGATTCCTACATCTCCCGACAGTCCATCATCAACCAGCGCTCCCAGGATGGCACCTATGGAAATGCAGTGCTCCTTGGAAAGTCCAAAATGAACACACCACACACCTCCACCTCACAGTCATGCAACTCACAACACTGGCAATGGGCACGCAGCACAACTACATTCAACATGCCACACAACATCCCAACCGACCAGACACGACAACACGACTCCATTGGGCAGCTGGGCTCGCCATGCCCACAACCCAGCCACGGCATGGCACCACAGCCACACAATAGCAGGATGTGAGAAGGGGCTTGGAGCAGGCATGTGCGAGAGCGACAAGTGACTAATGAATGTGAACCTACCCAATGCCAGGTGTGGCGTGGAGGTGCCGGACAGACTTCAGTGTGCAAACCACGGAAATGGCCATGTGGACATCAACTGCTGGTGCATGGAGTGTAGTGGCCAGTGGATGCTACCATGTCCCCACAGGCTGTGGGGCTGAATGCGGAAATGTCGCACGTTACGCCCCCCCCCTGCATGCGTGGGCGGAGTGGGTTGGCCCTGCGTACGCCAGGCCTGCGTAGGGGTGTGAATAAAAAGCCCGTCGCACTGGGCGTGGTTCTCATTCGAATTGGCCAACGCGTCTGCCAGGGCGGCGCCTCTCAGCCCGCCACGAGTCCGGCGCTGAGCGCGGCGGGGCCTGTGTCCCTGTGCGCCTGCTGCACCCCGGGCCGCTGGTGCCCAGACCCATCATGTCTGCCCCAGCACACCAAGGAGGCTCCGCTCACTTGCAGACACCGGCGTGTGTCAAAGAGGACCCACCACGTGCCGGTGCAAGCTCCAAGCCCCAGTCCCGCGACCTCTGCAGCCTCCGCAGACCATCGCTGGCCTCCACGACGCTGGCCCACACTACTCCTTTCTCATTGTCATACTCCACCGGCGTCCTCTTCGGCCCAGTTGTGGGCACATGTTGAACTGAGTCGTGAGTACTGAATGGCAGTGGCCAAAGGTCTGTGGCAGCGCCCACATCACTATACTCCCTCCGAACAGTGAAGCCAAAGTCTGCATCCCAGGCCTGCGATACGTGGTGCCACTAACCCTGTTCAACGCAAGCCGGCGACACGTGGTGCCACTAACCCTGATCAACGCAAGCCGGCGACACGTGGTGCCACTAACCCTGTTCAACGCAAGCCGGCGACACGTGGTGCCACTAACCCTGTTCAACGCAAGGCGGCGGTTTAACGCAAGCCGGCGACACATGGTGCCACTAACCCTGTTCAACGCAAGCCGGCGACACTTGGATGAGGGCTCAGGCCTACACTGCGGCCCAGTAGGTCCCACATGTGGAACTGTGTCCTGAGTCTTGAATGGCAGTGACCCCAAGTCCGTGGCAGCGGCCACATCACTATAGTCCCTCCGATCAGTGAAGCCAAAGTCTGCCACGCAAGCACACGACACGTGTCTGTGGGCCCGTGCTGACCGCTGCCCCCGGCCTACACTGCGGACCAGTAGGTCCCACATCCAGCACTTAGTCGTGATTCATGAATGGCAGAGTCCACACCAGAGGAAGATGTGGCTCAGTCCGGATGAAAGCCTGATCCTCGTTACGGAGGTGACCGAACACTAGCAACAACTGACCTGGTGCCACTAACCCCGTTCACCGCAAGTCCGCGTCCCGTGGTGCCACTGAAACTGAACTACACAGGCCGGTGGGACCATCCAACCTAAGCCGGCGACACTCGGTGAATGGCCCCTGCTGACCGCTGCCTCAGGCCTACACTGCGGTCCAGTAGGTCACACATGTGGAACTGTGTCTCGTGTAAGATGTGGAGGAGTCCACACCATTGGACACGCCTCATCACAGGAGGCATCCCCTAACAGCACTGGTGCCACTTACTCTGTGCGCAATGAGTCATGGGCACTTTCTGGTTGGACTTTGGTGGCGTCTGAGTCGATGGCCTGGGGGTTGTCTGCATCATCATCTGGCTGGACCGGACTTGGTGTCGGACATGTGTCTGTTCCATTCATCTCCACCATAGTGACTGTTTCAGCGTGGTTCTGCCCTCAGCATCATGCCCTGGGGGTACACCTTCCACTGTCCACCGAGACACTCCGCGACAACCCCCTTTGTCATCTACGAAAACATGCTCTGCTCTCGTGACCCTGCCCCAGTGCACCGCAAGTCAGCGGCCCGTGGCGGTAGGCCCGTGCAGGACGCTGTGCATCTGGGGCCACTAACTCTGTGCAGGTTAAGTCATGGGGCCTTTATGGTTGAATGGGTGTGTCCTTAACGATGTACACTGTTGTCATTTTTTGACTGCACCAGGCACTCCATGACGGCTGGTGTGCACACACCCCACACACATCCAACACAGGTGTCACTTGACATGTGAGCCTGCTAATAAAAGTGGCCGGGTGCACGTGCCCATAGCCATTCCCACCATCTAAGCAAGTGTGTCCGTGTGGTCATTATGTCAGCGTGATGGGCCCGAGCCCTCCAACATCACAGTGTGCTGTCTTCAGCGGACGATGGCTGAGACCTTGGACATGTAGCTTCGCCCGCCCCCCCCTGTATGCATAAGCGGCGTGTGATGATCCGGCGTACAGGGGTGTGCTGATTCAGCAGGGGGATCAGGGCGTGGATCTGGCCTGGCCTTGGACAGGAAGTGCGGTAAGTGTGTCTCTGTGTTGGGGTGTTGTCGCCACCAGGGCCACAGTAGTCGATGTTGCAATGTAGCATGCACCAGGAGGGCGGGCCCACACGTACGGGGAAATGTAAGAGCGCAAGACCGCTCGGGGTCTTGGCACATGCATGCCAAGTGTTATGTGTATCAGTCCTACGGCTGCATGAGTCAGTTGCCTAGCCTCAATCGCAGCGCGATCTCAGCCAGCCATGGACTGTACACCTGTGTCCGCCCTGTCCGGACCATTGGCCTACACTCACGTGGCCGCACACCCTCAAATTTTTAATTTATTTATTTATTTAATGCATTTTTATATAGCGCAAACTTTACCCCAAGGTGTCAGAGCGCTGTACAATGGAACCAGTTGCGTTACATGAGGAAAATTATACAGATTAAAGCGTTACAAAAATAAACAGAAGGCAAGAAGGTAAGCTAAAACCATAGAAGGCAAAGACACAATATCAAACACAGCAAACTAGGATGAGGAATATACAAGAAAATATTACAAATTTACAATGAAGGACGAAGGCCAGCTTCACGGTGTTGTTGGCAGGCCGCTGGACATGCGCGGACAGGCATTACAATGGTGTGCCGTAGGAGTGCACGTGATACAACTGCGCAGCGCACACAAGTGTGGGGGCTCGTGGGAGGGAGGAGCAGCTGTGAGGCAACGTAACACACAGTGAGGCCGCTCATGTGCCACGTGCTGAGCATATCATCCATGATTCCCATGGTCGCAGACATCCCACCACACCCACGACAGGCCTCTGTACATCTCCTGTATGCATGCAGATGGTGAAGTTACTGTAGGGATGAAAGGTCCTTTGTCTGAACTATCAGGCGGTAGCACATCTGCAGCTCCGAGCTGGGACTAGCATGTGGCCAGCACCCCCTGACAAATATGATAGCATTTGCTTGCGACTCCCACACTACGCACTGCCAGACGTGAGACCAACCCGTACACATCCCACATGCAGAAGTCCTTGGTCGTAGTTAGCGTGCGTGAAATGGCCTTCACACGTACTCCCACCCCACCCCAAGCCTGCACCCGTTGCACACAGACACTGCTCATTGCTCCGAGCTGTGCCATTTCATCCACAGGACTGGCGCAGGGCATGCCAGTGCCGCTTCAAGCAGAGCCACTGACGCAATGGCAGACCATCCCGGACACATGCTCAACTCCAGTCACGTGGACCTGTACCGTGCACGTCTGCTGCATGTACTGAGGGCACTGCCGTTGGCAGTGCTGCGGATCAGATACCGGCTGAGCTTCCGCCTTGCACGAGTCGTCGTGTGCAGTGACCACATTGAGCTGCTCCCCGATTGGGCTTTGGTGCAAATTGGGGCCAGGGGTTGGAGTCAGCACATCTGTCCGGGACAGCTGATGGATTACGTCGCCGACATGTCAGATGTGGTGGACGACGATCTCTCATTGGAAATGTTGGCCTACGCTGCTGCAGTCGCGTTCATGGACGAGTGACACGGTACCTGCAGCCACTACTGGATGTGACCCATTGCACGTGTCCTGACGCCTGGTTGCATGTTGGGGATCTGGTCACATGTCCCAAGATGACAGTGGACATGGCTGCATTGGCCTGGACTCCTGATCCATGCGCGGACAACCAACGCAGGTTGGCACTGACTTGTGTTGGTTATGGACTCCCCCGGGGTGTACATGGGCGCTTTCAAACATTCCTCATTCAGACATGCTGCTGCACTTCTCTTGGCAGTACTGACACGCACTTGTTGATATAGTTTCCGCAGTTTCACTTTTCTCCAACTGTGTTGAGTCTTGATTTGTATGCCAATGAGTGTGTCACGGCCTATCTGGGTCCCTGCCATACGTGCATTGCTACCCCATCAGGGCTGTGGGTTTGTACTTGTGCATTATCATGTCCCTGTTTCGTGCTTTGCCAGATGCGTATGGCCATTTACCGGCCACAAGCGGGTGCACTTGTGTTCTGTGTTCGGTTGTGCAAATGTTGCTGTTTGTACCACATTGTGTTGGATGTTGGGGTGCTCTGCTTCCTATGTGTGTGTGCTGCATTGTGTGTGAGATGTCCCTTCAGCTCTGATTTGGCTCACCCTTCTCCCTTTCAGGCAGTGTGGTTTTCACTTCTGTGCTTGTTCAGTGGTGTGATATTGCCAGATTGTGTGACTTGTGCTCTTGGTTGGTGTTGTTACTCTTGGGCATGGTTTGTCTGCAGTTGTGCTGTGCTTAATTGTGCATGTGTGCCATTGTGCCCAACTCCCACCGTCCCCCCAGTCCCTGGTCGTTCCTCTCCCTGTTGCTGTTGTGTCTGTTGATTTTGGGCAGTTTCCGGTCCCCGAGTCCTGCCACCATCTCCAGACTAATGTGGTGGACACCATTTCCTCCATGTCATCCAGCTCCTGGTGTGGCGCTGGACTCCCACCTCCGGTGTGCATTGCTGCCTTCTAGTTGTTGGCGTGTTTCTGCTTGTTTGTGCATTTCGCATCATTCCGGCTGTTCTGGTTTTCTTCCATTGTCCTCCTCCGCTCTCTGGCTGCATTCACCTTGTCCACGGTGGCCTGCCATGTACAATGTTTTGTTGCCAATGGGGCTTGTGGGGTTGTGTACTGGCACCCGTTGCCTCCATTGTGCTTCGCTGATGTTTTCTGTTTGGTTTGTCTTTCTTTTTCAGGCTTTTGTTGTGCTTATTCCCGCCTGCCGTGTGTGTGTTGCGGGCCAGGCGCTGCTTATCGCTGCTTTCCTCATCGCGAATGGGCTCATCGCACGTTTTTTGGTGTTGTGGTTTGTGTTTTTATCTCGGTCGAGGTGGTTGTATCGCGGACATTGGCCGCGTTTTTGGCAGACTATTGCATGGTACCGCCGTGTTGTGAATTCCACGTTAACACGGGGTTATTTTCCCGGGATAGGCTGCGATGTGTATAGTTGTGTTAACATTTTCTGGAGATGTTTAGCGCACGTTCTTGTGAATATCCCCCTTAGTCTTTATCGCTAAACTGCTTTCTTTGATGCCCAAAAAGCCCCCAAAAAAGATATAGCATGGGGAACATTATTTCATTTTATTCGTTTGTATCTGGTTGACTAATTCAGCCCCACCGTCTTACTCTTTGACACATTTTATTGCTGGATTGGAGTTGCAACAGTGTGCAGTAGAGAAGTCCCCCCACCCATTTCCCTCAAGGACAATGGAGATACAAACAAATTTGTGCTTGCCTCCAACCCAGGGCCGTCACTATCTATACTATCCTAGTTTATTATTCCCCTAGCCGGACTGCCCCACATTATTTTATTTAGACTGGCCAATGTCTGTTTCATGAACAATGGATCTGCAATGTACCAAAGTCACGGGGACAATGCCTGAATTAGAAGAACAGGTAAATGACATGCATTGCACCATGAGTGATTGTTGTTTGTGAGTGTTTTGAGATGATTCATGTGGTGGCAGGCAGTGGCACTGGATGTTTGTTTATCTGTAACTATTACACATACATGTGTTTGTAATGATTTACAATGTTGGTGGCCTACCGACAACTGATCATGTTTTCCACGAAGGTGATTTTTTCCTTCCACTGTGAGAGATAGTGAGATTTCTTCACAGGGTCCATTCCATACTGCTTTGTTTGATTGTTTTCTGCTTTTTATTCCTCAAAGAGTCAGTCTTGACCAGTCCCTTGAGAGAAGATAACGCAAACACAAATCTAGTCTACACAAAAATTGACTCACTGTTTCTCTTGTTGTGCATTATCAGCATTGTACTACAGGTTGATCTATTTCATTTGAGTGGGGACACAGTCAGTACGGAGTTGGACACCTTACTCAGCGTCAGGAGGATCAGGGATGATGGAAGGACCCGGGGGCGTGGACGTGACTACTTCAAGAACTGCCACCAGAAATAACCATGGGCAATGAACTCCGCTCCGCTAGCAGAAGTTGCGGGGATTAGTTAACTACGCATTACATTGAAAACACGGAATTCATGCAATAATTCCAACTCTACCGTGTTGCGGAGTTAGCTATTGCACCCACAAACCTGTGATAAATGAACTTTACCTTTACATGCTAAAAAAAAAAGCATACAACCAATTCACAAAAGTGAACTTTGAAAAATATCAGGCAATGAGAGAGGTGATGATTTTGGGGTCACCCCTAACCTAGGGGGAGGGCAAGCAGATGCATTGAACACAAAGAGCATATCATGCTGAATGATTCGGTGGTGGTCCCATCCTCCTAGGACCACCCCAAGCAAAGTTATGGGCAAAAATACAATGCCAACCAAAGGCCCAGCATAGCATTATGGGGCGAGATTCTAGAGTGCAGTGAATATTATAGTATTAGCTCTCAGCTGAGCCGGAGAGCCTGCCCCTTGAGGAATGTTTTGATATTGGATACTATAATATTCACTGCACTCAGGAATCTCGTCCCATAATGCTTTGCAGGGCCTTTGGTTGGGATTGTATTTTTGCCCATAAATGTGCTTGGGGTGGTCCTAGGAGGATGGGACCACCACCGAATCGTTCAGCATGATGTGCTCTTTGTGTTCAAGGCATCTGCTTGGTTCTCTCCCTAGGTTAGGGAGGACCCCAAAATCATCACCTCTCTCACTGCTTGATATATTTTCATTTTCACTTTTGTGAGATAACTATATGCATATTAGCATGTAAAGATAGAATTATTTAATTAATTATTGTTTAAGGAAAGGTACAGGTTGTTATATTTTCATTTTCACTTTTGTGAGATGACTACATGTATTTTAGCATGTAAAAATAATCATTTGTTGTTTTACTAAAGATATGTGAGATTTTTGTTTTATTAATACGCGTTACATTGAAAACACAATATTTCTGTTTTATTAATATGCATAACATGGAATTCATGTACAAACTCTGGAGTAAGCTATTGCACCCACAACCCTTTGATAAAACAACTTTACCTTTACATGCTAAAAAGCATATAATCAATTCACAAAAGTGAGCTTTGAAAAATATCAGGCAATGAGAGAGGTGATGATTTTGGGGTCCCCCCTAACCTACGGGGAGGACCAAGCAGATGCCTTGAACACAAAGAGCATCCCAGGTTAGGGAGGACACCAAAATCATCACCTCTCTCACTGCTTGCTGTATTTTCATTTTCACTTTTGTGAGATGACTATATGCATTTTTGCATGTAAAGATAGAGTTATTTCTTATTTTATCAAGGGTATGTGAGGTTTTTGTTTTATTAATTGGGATGAGACGGAGCGGAGTTGCGGAGTGTATGTTCAATTCGGCTGAATTCCGTGTAGTGGTACTCCCCCAACTACGCCCACCCTTAACCAGAAGAAGGACGTTTTCAACTTCACTGAAACCAACCGATTTGATGATGACTTTAAAGTGGCTTACCCAACTCTGTGGAGTGGTGGTGAGTGGTGACAGCCGTGCGTTGATTTTACTTGACTGGGAAAATGCTATTTTGTGTGTGTTCAGTGCTGTCTGGCTCAAATTTGAAACTAAGTGGTGGTTGGGTAGGGGACCTGTTGTTGAAGGTAACTGGAGACAGATATCTAGTCATGAATGATCATCACAATATGCATGTGCTGTTAGGCTACATATTATTGTTATGATTCATGATGATGAATTGATGATCATGATGACAGTTGCGAGTTTGATCAACTCGATACCGATACATACGTGTGGCCACTTTTATGTAATTTTTGGTTGTTATACAATTGCCCTCACCTAATTGTTCACACACCATAAAATGAATGAATTTAAAAAGGACTATTCTTCTCGGTGTACTCCTTATGAAGTTTAACTTCTTTCTTTCTCCTTCATTCTACAATATCAATTTTGTTTTTCAATCAACAGGCCGTCTTACCCTGTGCCAAACTTGAAAACCAACATAACACTCACGCTTACCTTACCAGACTGCATCCGACAGGCACCAAAGATTGACTGACAATCCAAGAGGAATGCAGATGAAACTCCCAATTTGGCAATACAGAATATTTTTTTCTTTTAATAATCATTAGAACTGTATGTGTTGTTCGCCTGACTCCTACAGATAATTTAATTTGTAATACATTTGTTATCTTTCAAAGCTTGGCAACACAGAACATATAGATATATAATGTTACTCAGGTCTTTCCTGGGGCAGACTGACAATTTGGTTTGGTTTACCTGTACTCATTCCTTCGTTTCCTTTTCTTCCCATAACAGATTTATGGTGGTGGCTGCTCATTGCCCAGATGAATGTTGTCCTTGTGTAGTGTTTGTCGTTGTCAAACTTTCCCTAAATCCCCCTTCCCATTCATTCATCAAACCCCCAACCCTCTTCCCTGTGGCTGTGTGATTTTTTGAGGTGTGACTTAATTTACACCATTAATTGATCACACACGTGGGGGGATATTCACAAGAACGTGCGCTAAACATCTCCAAAAAATGTTAACGCAACTTTACACATCGCAGTCTATCGCGGGAAAATAACCCTGTGTTAACGTGGAATTCACAACACTGCGGTACCATGCGATAGTCTGCCGAAAACGCGGCCAATGTCCGCGATACAACCACCTCCACGGAGATAAAAACACAAACCACAACACCAAAAAACGTGCGATGAGGAAAGCAGCGATAAGCAGCGCCAGGCCCGCGACACACACACGGCAGGCGGGAATAAGCACAACAAAAGCAGGAAAAAGGAAGACAAACCAAACAGAAAACAACAGCGTAGCACAATGGAGGCAGCCGGAGCTAGTACACAACCCCACTAGCCCCATTGGCAACAAAACATTGTACATGGCAGTCCATCGTGGACAAGGTGAATGCAGCCGGAGAGCGGAGGAGGACAATGGAAGAAAACCAGAACAGCTGGAATGATGCGAAACGCACAAACAAGCAGAAACACGCCAACAACCAGAAGGCAGCAATGCACACCGGAGGTGGGAGTCCAGCGCCACACCAGGAGATGGATGACATGGAGGAAATGGTGTCCACCACATCAGTCTGGAGATGGTGGCAGGAGCCGGGGACCGGAAACTGCTCAAAATCAACAGACACAACAGCAACAGGGAGAGGAACGACCAGGGACTGGGGGACGGGGGAGATGGGCACAATGGCACACATGCACAATTAAGCACAGCACAACTACAGACAAACCATGCCCAAGAGTAACAACACCAACCAAGAGCACAAGTCACACAACTCGGCAATATCACATCACTGAACAAGCACAGAAGTGAAAACCACACTGCCTGAAAGGGAGAAGGGTAAGCCAAATCAGAGCTGAAGGGGCATCTCACACACAATGCAGCACACACACATAGGAAGCAGAGCACCCCAACATCGAATACAATGTGGTACAAACAGCAACATTTGCACAACCGAACACAGGACACAAGTGCACCCGCTTGTGGCCGGTAAATGGCCATACGCATCTGGCAAAGCACGAAACAGGGACATGATAATGCACATGTACAAACCCACAGCCCTGATGGGGTAGCAATGCACGTATGGCAGGGACCCAGATAGGCCGTGACACACACATTGGCATACAAATCAAGACTCATCACAGTTGGAGACAAGTGAAGGTGCGGAAACTTTATCAACAATTGCGTGTCAGTACGGCCAAGAGAAGTGCCACGACATGCAGACCAATGCAGCAGCATGTCTGAATGAGGAACGTTGGAAAGCGCCCATGTCCACCCCGGGGGAGTCCATCACCCACACAAGTGAGTGCCAACCCGCGTTAGTTGTCCGCGCATGGATCCGGAGTCCAGGCAAATGCAGCCATGTCCACTGTCGTCTTGGGACATGTGACCAGATCCCCAACATGCAACCAGGCGTCGGGACACGTGCAATGGGTCACATTCAGTTGTGGCTGCAGGTACCTTGTCACTCGTCCATGAACGCGAGTGCAGCAGCGTAGGCCAACATTTCCAATGAGAGCTCGTTGTCCACCACATCTAACATGTCGGCGACGTAACCCATCAGCTGTCCCGGACAGATGTGCTGACTCCAACCCCTGGCCCCAATTTGCACTACAGCCCAATAGGGGAGTGGCTCAATGTGGTCACTGCACACCACGACTCGTGCAATCTCCCAGGTCCAGTTGCCAGCATGCATGCCAAACATCCAGGCATGCCATAAACGGGCATCACGGTGACACTCCTGGTCGTGGGCCAACAAGGGGCGCACACACACGTCGAAATTCAGGTCAGCTACTGTTACGTTGGAGAGGCAGACATCCATGGTCCACTCGAATATGCACGAGCGACAATGCAACACAGGCTGAACGCAGGTGACTTTGGCAAGGCGGAAGCTTAGCCGGTAACTGATCCGCAGCACTGCCAATGGCAGTGCCCCCAGTACATGCAGCAGACATGCATGGTACAGGTCCACGTAACTGGAGTTGTGCATGTGTCCGGGATGGTCTGCCATTGCGTCAGTGGCTCTGCTTGAATCAGCACTGTGCTGACCCGCGCCAGTCCTGTGGATGAAATGGCACAGCTCGGAGCAATGAGCAGTGTCTGTGTGCAACAGGTGCAGGCCTGGGGTGGGGCGGGAGTACGTGTGAAGGCCATTTCACGCGCGCTAACTACGACCAAGGACTACTGCGTGTGGGATGTGTACAAGTTGGTCTCACGTCAGGCAGTGCGTAGTGTGGGAGTCGTCAGCAAATGCTATCATATCTGTCAGGGGGTGCTGGGCACATGCAAGTCCCAGCTCGGAGCTTCAGATGTGCTACCGCCTGATAGTTCAGACAAAGGACCTTTCATCCCTACAGTAACTTCACCATCTGCTTGCATACAGGAGATGTACAGAGGCCTGTCGTGGGTGGGGTGGGATGTCTGCGACCCAGGGAATCATGGATGATATGCCGAGCACATGGCACCTGAGTGGCCTCACTGTGTGTTACGTTGCCTCACAGCTGCTCCTCCCTCCCACAAGCCCCCACACTTGTGTGCGCTGCGCGGTTTTATCACGTGCACTCCTACGGCACACCATTGTCATGCCTGTCTGCGCATATCCAGCAGCATGCCAACAACACCGTGAAGCTGGCCGTTGAGGGTGTGCGGCCACGTGAGTGTAGGCCAATGGTCCGGACAGGGCGGACACAGGTGTACAGTCCATGGCTGGCTGTGATGTGATCGCGCTGCGATTGAGGCTAGGCATCTGACTTATGCAGCCGCAGGACTGATACACATAACACTTGGCATGCATGAGCCAAGACCCTGAGCGTTCTTGCGCTCCTACATATCCCCGTACATGCGGGCCCGCCCTCCGGGTGCATGCTACACTGGAACATCGACTACTTTGGCCCTGGTGGCAACAACACTCCAACACAGAGACACGCTTACCGCACTTCCTGCTCAAGGCCAGACCAGAGCCACGCCCTGTACCCCCTTGCCGGATCAGCACACCCCGGCGCTGACCTGACGTTCGCCGGAACAGCACACGCCGCTTGTGCATGCAGGGGGGGGCGGGCGAAGCTACATGTCCAAGTTCTTGGCCACTGCTGAGGTGACATGGTATCGTCCGCTGAAGACAGCACACTGTGATGTTGCAGGGCTCGGGCCCATCATGCTGACATAATGACCACACGGACACACTTGCTTAGATGGTGTGAATGGCTACGGGCACATGCGCCCGGCCACGTTTATTAGCAGGCTCACATGTCGAGTGACACCTGTGTTGGATGTGTGTGGGGTGTGTGTACACCAGCCGTCATGGAGTGCCTGGTGCAGTCAAAACAACGACAACAGTGTACATCGTAAAGGACATAATCATTCAACCATAAAGGCTCCATGACTTGAGCTGCACAGAGTTAGTGGCCCCGGATGCACAGTGTCCTGCACGGGCCTACCGCCATGGGCCGCTGACTTGCGGTGCACTGGGGCAGGGTCACATGAGCAGAGCAGGTTCTCGTAGATGACAAAGGGGGTTGTCGCGGAGTGTCTCGGTGGACAGTGGAAGGTGTACCCCCAGGGCTTGATGCCGAGGGCAGAACCACGCAGAAAGTCACCATGATGGAGATGAATGGAACAGACACATGTCGAACACCAAGTCCGTCCCAGCCAGATGATGATGCAGACAACCACCAGGCCATGGACTCAGACGCCACCAAAGTCCAACCAGAAAGTGCCCATGACTCATTGCGCACAGAGTTAGTGGCACCAGGTCAGTTGTTGCTAGTGTTCGGTCACCTCCGTGATGAGGATCTGGCTGTCATCCGGACTGAACCGCATCTTCCTCTCACTCCTCTGCATGCGTTCACTGGTATGGACTCTGCCATTCATGAATCACGACTAAGTGCTGGATGTGGGACCTACTGGACCGCAGTGTAGGCCGGGGGCAGCGGTCAGCACGGGCCCACAGACACGTGTCGTGTGCTTGCGTGACAGACTTTGGCTTCACTGATCGGAGGGACTATAGTGATGTGGCCGCTGCCACGGACTTACGGTCATGGCCATTCAAGACTCAGGACACAGTTCCACATGTGGGACCTACTGGGCCGCAGTGTCGGCCTGAGCCCTCATCCAAGTGTCGCCGGCTTGCGTTGAACAGGGTTAGTGGCACCACGTGTCGCCGGCTTGCGTTGAACAGGGTTAGTTGCACCATGTGTCGCCGGCTTGCGTTGAACAGGGTTAGTGGCACCACGTGTCGCCGGCTTGCGATGCAGACTTTGGCTTCACTGATCGGAGGGAGTATAGGGATGTGGCCGCTGCCACAGACTTGGGGTCACTGCCATTCAAGACTCAGGACACAGTTCCACATGTGACAACAACTGGGCCGAAGAGTAGGCCTGAGCCCTCATCCAAGTGTCGCCGGCTTGCGTTGAACAGGGTTAGTGGCACCACGTGTCCCCGGCTTGCGTTGAACAGGGTTAGTGGCACCACGTGTCCCCGGCTTGCGATGCAGACATTCGCCTCACTGATCGGAGGGAGTTCAGTGATGTGGACGCTGCCACGGACTTGGGGTCACTGCCATTCAAGACTCAGGACACAGTTCCACATGTGCCAACAACTGGGCCGAAGAGTACGCCGGTGGGGTATGTCAATGAAAAAGGAGTACTGTGGGCCAGCGTCGTGGAGGCCAGCGATGGTCTGTGGTGGCTGCAAAGGTCGCGGGACTGGGGCTTGGAGCTTGCACCGGCACGTGGTGGGTCCTCTTTGACACACGCCGGTGTCGGCAGGTGAGCGGAGCCTCCTTGGTGCACTGGGGCAGGCATGACGGGTCTGGGGACAAGCGGCCGGGGTGCAGCAGGTGCACAGGGACGCAGGCCCCGCCGTGCTCGGCACTGGCCTCGTGGCAGGCTGAGAGGCGCCGCCCTGGCAGACACGTTGGCCATTCCAAAGGAGAACCACGCCCAGTGCGACAGGGTTTTTATTCACACCCCTACGCAGGCCTGGTGTACGCAGGGCCAACCGACTCCGCCCGCGCATACAGGGGGGTACGTAACGTGCGACATTTCTGCATTCTGCCCCACAGCCTGTGGGGACATGTTAGCGTCCACTGGCCACTACACTCCATGCACCAGCAGTTAATGTCCACATGGCCATTTCCGTGGTTTGCACATTGGAGTCTGTCCGGCACCTCCACGCCACACCTGGCATTGGGTAGGTTCTCATTCATTAGTCACTTGCCGCTCTCGCACATGCCTGCTCCAAGCCTCTCCTCACATTCTGCTGTTGTGTGGCTGTGGTGCCATGCCGTGGCTGGGTTGTGTGCATGGCAAGCCCAGGTTCCCAATGGAGTCCTGTTGTCGTGTCTGGTCGGTTGGCATGTTGTGTGGCATGTTGCATGTAGTTCTGCTGCGTGCCCATTGCCAGTGTCGTGAGTTGCATGACTGTGGGGTGGAGGTGTGTGGTGTGTTCATTTGGTACTTGCCAACGAGCACTGCATTTCCATAGGTGCCTTCCTGGGAGCGCTGGTTGATGATGGACTGTCAGGCGATGTAGGTATCATGCACTCTGCCTGGGGAGTTGGCCACGACATTGTTGAGGAGTCCCGGGTGGTCCACTATTGCCTGCACATTCATGGGATGCATGTGCTTTCTGTTGCGGTAGTTGTGTGCAGTGTCGGCAGGGGGCACGAGGGGTACATGTGTGAAGTCGATTGCCCCAGACACGTGAGGGAATCCAGCTATGGCGTAGGGGCCTTGCTTGGACTCCAGCTGCTCCTGCGCAGTGTGGGTGAAGTGGAGGTGCTGGGGTACCAGGCTGATGATGGCATTGAGGACAGGTGTGATGAACTTGGATGGGGCTGACTGTGAGACTCCTCCAACTCTGGCAGTTGTGGGTTGGAAGGTACCAGAGGCCAACATGTGCAGCACAGCCGGCAGCTTTGTCTGCGGAGGGATGTTGGTTGTCTGCTGTGTTGGTACCGTCAGCAGGTGGGCGATGTGGGTCAGGATGCGGGGGATGGTTGTCCTTTTGGGCCTGTAGTGGGCAATGTCCTCCTCTGGCGTTCGGTCTGTGCGACTGGTGCGTTTAAGGTGGGTCCGCTGTCTTTGTGTACGCTGCCTCTGTGGTGGTCAGGGGGCGGGACGGGTGCTGGGGGTGGTGGCGGGCCTGGGGTGGGTGGCGGTGGGTGTTGTGGCCCTCATGGGTCTCCGAGCTGCATGATCATTGTCTCCATGGCATCTGTGGGTCTTCAGATGTGGCTCTTGGCTGGGCTCCCTTTCATGCTGCAGGTAGTCGTCCTGCATAACACCAGCAAAAGGCAGGTGTTGATTCCCTGCTGCTACCGCGGTTTATCGCCTGTTTTTGGTTCGCATCGCAGATCTGGCAGTTCGTTGTGAAAGTGGTGTAGTGGTGTTGTTCGTGAGTTTTGGCATGGGAACGCCTACTCTGCATCTCATTAGGGTTAGTTGGTGGTGTCACCCGTGGAGATAAATTTTGCTGCAGTTATCGCGGGAATACTGGCACTGTCTGCAGTTTGCACCCGCTTGTGAATGGGGCGTTAAATCTATCTCCACTTTTGATGCGTTAAGGTGGCGATAACTCGGAGATAAGAACTTGTGAATATGCCCCCTGGTGGGGAGGATGTGTGAAAGCAACTCCTAAACAGTGCAGTATCTTCAGCTCTAAGTATAGCCTACACTGGCCATATTTACCCAACCATGCATTTAAGCAGAGTTCGATATTTTAAGAGGAACATCATTGCCAGCATAGTCATTCAGGCACTGTATTGCGTCAAAGCTTACTATTCTCCACTTCGCAGTTCGAGTCCACTTTATTTTGTAAAATTTACTAGTGCACCATTGTTCTGAAAAATTAAATTTAGCATTGCTTATCATATTTTCTCTATTGTCTCTCTTCTTGTGTACTAGTAGTCTAGTCTGGTGACTGTCTCAATGTTTTTTAAAGCTTGCATATAATAATATATAAACGGCATTAACTCCGTTTTTATTTTAATTTAGTTAGTTCCCTGTGGTGAAAAGTCCATATCCTACAGTTTGAGTTCGCCTAGGAGGGAGTGAGACCTCGCCTCTGATGCCTTCACTGTTAGTGAGCTAGCATGCTATTTCTAGCACCACCATGGCACCTTGGGAAACCATGCAGCCGTCACTTCATCTATTCAGGTAAGATAACTGTGGTTTATTTTATTTTATTTTTTTATTTTTATTTATTTATTTATTTGCAAAGTTTTATATAGCGCTGGCTAGACCCGGAGGTATCAGAGCGCTTTACATGAGGATCAGTGAGTTACAGGTTCCATAATTACATAGACAAGTATAGACAAAGGAGAAAAGAGAAAAACATGAGATAACACAATAAGGTGAGATTATTAGCGCGTACACACGTCTTATGGGGAGTGAAGAGGTAGAGGGGGAATGGTAAACGGGGGTAGGGAATGCAGGTAGGAAAACACAACGGGGGTGAGGAAAACGATGTCCGGCTGGGTAGGTGAACCAGAGCCAAACTCCTCTATAGCTGCATATGACAGCTCCACCGGGCATCAGCCAAAGTTGCTCGGGCACCACAGTAAGTACAGACAGTTTTGGTTTCCGCCCAGGGGGCATTGTTAAAGTTCCAAAAGTTCAAATAGATCAGGACCAGAAGTGAACCTGGGGGCAAGCCTAGCAGAGAAGTCCAAAACCAGTGGTAATCCAGTACTGTTCCAAGATGGCCGCCGTGATTGCTTAACCACTGTGAAGGCTCGTGGAAGTCCATCCTTTGTTTTCATGGTTACCTAGGAGAGACCATTTTGAAGAAAAGAAAATCCTAACAAGGCCATGGTCCTTGATCAGATTTGGAGTCATCTCTGATTGGCAAATAAACTGGGATGGATCACAACTGTTCCTTCAGAGCGAGTCCAGACGATGTTATCTACCTCTTGCTATTCAATGGGAGCCGCCATCAGTGGCAGCCATCTTAGGGTCAGGCGCGGTGTGATGCTCATGCCCCTTGTTGTTGGAGACAAGCTAGCTCCCAGGATAGTGTCTTTGGGCTATGCAGAGACTCCCTGGTGGTCCAGGGGGTAAGTCACAAGCTGGGATGGGACGACACCATTCCTCCCGTAGCTACAGCAACATGGGCGCCATGTTGATTGTTGAACTGCATTGTATATACAATGGAACCCCCCCCCCCCCACTCTGAGTCCTTAGGAGTCAATACAGTTGCAGACTGCAGAGACAAGGAGGAGAGAGTAGTAGGACAAGGGAGGGTACCTCATAACTAATTTGTTGTTATACACTATCAGCAGTTTTTTAAAAAGGGCTGCGGCAAAGGCAACAGTGTGAAGTAAAACAGCAACACCCCAAAAAAGATTTAAATCATAATGTAAAACTCTAAAAAATGTATTCCCCATACAATATAAACTAAACCCACAACTGGCCTAGCCCTCTCCCTGTCCCCAACCAATGTACCAAGTGGTGTCCAAAGTAAAGCCCCAAAATGAACTTGTCCATAAAAAAATTAAAAAAAGTACAGGCTCCCACATTCCCACCCTCTCCCCACAACAAGTCCCATCCACAAAAAAAGGACTAAAAAATGGGAAGAAGAGGGCACTAACGGTGCGGCTAGGAGCTTCCACATGGAGTTAATGTTCCTCTCCATTTGTTCCTGCCTGGCTTCCATACTTGCCAGCCTCTGCATGACGCGGCCCTGAAATGTACGGATATAGGAGGACCAGCAGTGATGGATTGGCGTTAGGCGGCTACCATCGGACAGCGCCAACCGTGGACTGGAGGTACTAGGGTCTGGCTAGGGTTGGGGCATCTGCAGCTTCTGCCGCCATCTCCTCCCCATCCTCCTCCAGGACCATCAGCCATTGGTATTTTGCCCTGATGGCCTCCAGTTTCCTCTGCCGGGTCCGTCCTGCCTGTTAGGAGTAGGACCAGCAGGAGTAGCTATATCAAGAAAGAAAAAAGACAACTTGTAAACAAAGCTCTCAGTAAAACACATAAAATTATGTAGTGGTACAGTAGCAGTACATTTGTTGGTATCCTCGTGCCATTCGATTTTTATGTGATTAGAGTTTCAGACATTATGCACTATGGAGTGCATAGTATTCTTCTCTCTCTTGTTGAGCTAAATTAATGGGTGCATGTTAGCTCAGCTAGTGCCCTAGTCATACTCGCATTACTTTGCTACTGTCTTCAGTAGTGGGGCAGCTGTACTAGACAATTATCTTATTCCTATCATGGCCATGCTCTGTATAATGCCTTTCAATTTCACTCTCACTACAAGACAGATGAATACTATGAATGATATACGTAACGTGAGGTAGTATAAAATCAATCATGCAGAAAGACATCCTCCTGTCTGCCTGTAAGTAGACGGTGGGAAAAGCAATGCAATACAGTACATAGAAAGGATTAACAAACAGGATATTGTATTTGGCATTTTCGTCACAGACTATCCCATCCGCAAAAGTCAAGGCACTTACTGTTAGTCCTACTTTACTCCCTGGCCTCACCCTCCGTCACAACACTTTGAAATTACCTTTTTCCAACAAAATAGATTTGCTTGGTAGTAAGGAAAATAATTATTAACTTACTTTACTGCGGGTAAGATAGAGGGATTAGGCAGCGTAGGTCGACGTTTCACTGATCATCATCATTAAGTGCCTAAGCTTTTGTTAGTAGTGAGTCACTTTGTTTGGTAAATGTTGAAAGGGAAAAATTTGAACAGAAGTAATTGGTTATGGAAGCCATAATAAAATATATCACTTCACCATAGGAATGTGGCACATGCAATGAATGTTTTTTTTCAAATTTTACGGCAGGCTGGGACAGAAGGGAATTAGGAAAGGAGTTATGTACTAGGAAGTGACTGAGTGGTCACTGGGAGTCAAGGGAAGCATAACTAGTTTTGGCATTGCCATGAAATTGGTAAATGGCACATTAACTGAGGCAGACGCACACTGCACAGCCAATAATGCAGTGCCACCGACGTAACCATGCAGCCGTTAGGTCACCATGGGTGTTACTGGCAAAATGCCATTGGTAGGAAGGGAGGAAGGTGATTGATGATGGGTGGGTAGGTAGGATACATAATATATTTTGCGCTACTGTGAGTCAAGGGAGAAGTCTGAAATACCACAACCCTTTGAATCAAAACCTTGATAAAACCATTTCAAGCAAGTACAGTAGGTGAGAAGAATGCCACTCCAGAGGAGCACCCTAGTCCCTTGTTTCTTCTTCATTCCAAGGATTTTCCACTCATCATTGCATGGTTCTTCTAGGTTTATTATTCTTCACCTTTGGCTTTGCTACTCACTGTTTAAGTTTTATATTCTCTCATCCAGTCGTCAATATTCAAAACCATCCATCCATATATCCATCCATCCAAACATGGCTCTCAGTCTCAACAAACCTTTCACCAACATACATTTACCCACCCATGCATCCTTTCACCCATCAAACCCACCAGAGATTCCTTTTACACACCCAGGCAGGCATCCTTTCACCCATACCCTTTCACCCACCCAGGCAGGCATCTTATCAGCCACCTATATGCATCCTTTCACCCATGCATCCTTCTCTTTGAATCATATTACATTTAACCCATCCTTTGTCCTTCCATCCTTCTTTCCTTTTTCCATCAATCCATCATAGTTAAAGGTCTTTATGAAAGTTTACCTGTTAAGTTGCAGATAGATGTGGCCATTACTCAACTCCTGCTGTATTTGCTAAAGAGGGGTGTGTTCAACTGTTCACAAGTCAACAGTACACCTTTTGCAGTGAGTATATTATTATTTGTCAATAAGCAAGCAATATGACTTACCACTGCCCGCCACTGCCACTGGCTCACCCCCTTGTACCGCTGCTGCATCTGCTGCTTGACTGGCACTGTCACTGCTGGCCCTGGCACTGGTGGTCGGTGCTGCTAGACAAAGCGTTACACATTTTTTAGATGCCAGATACGCCTCCCCCTATTAATTTTGTTTATAGCAAAATACAATCACTCACATTACTACAATTCAGTTACAGTATCTTCTAAAAAAAATGTCAGGTTGGGCATTTTGTTGGTGGCAATTTTTGAAAATGATGGTGACTGGGTACTAGTTCCCCCAATCCCCACACTTTAGTTTTTAATACCAAGTAAATATCCAGCGAATAAATGTATTTTGGTTTTTACATTGGTTTTTAAAAATCACTTTCTCACGGGCCCCCACTTAGATTTTAGAAGTGCCTCCCTGTCTCCAGGTGTAGGCCCGCTCTCTACCAAACGCGGTTTCTAGATAGCGAGGACTGCCAATGATGAAGCATGACACCTGGTGGTGTGTGAGGACAGTTGTTTACATTTTTTGAGATGCCCAGCACCCCACTGATTTAGTGCTTAGTGCTTGTCAGACTTTGGTCACTATTCCCAAATGACTATTCATTCAGGGTAGCTTCTTTTTGTGTGTGCAATTTTTGAAAAGCCTCAAGACAAACAATAACTTTTTATAATGGAGTGGCAGAGCTATTGATGGGCCTGAGTTTTGGAAAAGAAATAAAATGGTGGACAACATGCGTAGAGTACCTTAATTGGGCATACAATCTTCACTGTAGAGTAGTAGTATGTGACCAATGTGTTCTCTGAGTCTTACACTATCACCACTAGGCAGTCCACAAAATATATAAGGGGAGAGGGAAAGCTGACTGACAAAGCAGAAGAAAGGAAGCTAAAGACCGACTTGTAAAAAGACAGTTTGAAGTAAAGTACAGAAATTGAAATATAGAAAATAAGTAAATAGGTATGCAGGGATAACAAGATTTTAGAAATGGATAGATTGAAGAGGATTTGGAAAACATTTAGGAAATGGGTAGAAATAATAATTCAAAATAAGGAGCGGTGAAAGTTAGGGAAATAAATATTAATGCTAACAACAGGAGGACTTACAGGGGCAAGCAGAGCCATCGACAGAGCCACCTCAGGCAGCTGCCTCAGCCCTCTTCATGCCTCTGGATGCTGATGTAAGACATAAAGACAAAAAAAGATTGGTGGTAAATAAAATAATCTCTCCAAAAATATTTTTTGTCAGGAATAGGCAATCGCAATAACATTGAACTTTTCTAAATCAGATCAACTAGTAGTATCGCGGACCGTCCTATCCTATTCCAAATTTCCTAAACCTACCTAACCCTATTCCAAATTTACTAAACTAGATTTTGGAATTACTAATAAATTGCAACAAATTATGTTTGCTTCTCATCTCATTCGCAATCTCTCAACCCCCTTTGACGGGACTATTCAATAAGTCTACATTTTTCTTTAAATGCATAGATGGACTCATGCTTACACCATACACACCACTGGGAAATTGGTTGCTTGACACTCTACGAGCTACAAAAAAAGGTTCTAAGAACTGAAGTGAGAGGACACGCTAAATTACTAATACTAACTACCACTATCTTAGTGGCAGGACAAAGGAGCCTCTGGATTACTTCTTACATAATCAGCCCAAGCGAGTTCCAACAAGTACGATTAGGTAGCACCGGGTACCTGTCTAGAATAACAATCACATAATATTTATAAACTTTACTTACCTGTGTGTGAGCAGCATGCTTGCTATTTGGGAAAAAAAAAATTCCAATTGCATAGAACACAAGTAATAATATTTACAATTACTCACCGAGCTCCGCGACCTCAACCCCTAGCAGGTCCAGTTGGTCCTGGTCTCAGTCCAGGACGTCGGACCACCAGTGCATCAGCTGCTGATGCATGCCCCAGACCCGAGTTGATTCAGTGTAGCAAACAAAAATATTTTCTCTAGTGCATTTGTGGGCATGTTGCAGTGGAGGGAAGAGGGGGAAGCTAGAGCTCTCACAATAAAGAAAATTGAAAAAATTGACATAATATATCAAATATATTGTTCAAAATGTCAACTGATTTAAGGCCAGTTCTGAAGGGAACTATTAAACTCAGTATTGGGAGGCACATTTACTAAATTTTCAACGCAAGACAATGAGCAAAGTTGCTGCACTGCGTTGTGTGACAGGGAAAAAATGCTCGATATTTACGCGTGGCAGTTTGCCACCAATGCGGACACCCTTGAAACAGTGCCTGCATTACAGACAGGATTGTTTTAGTGCAGAAACAGATAACTTCCTGTGCAGAAACAACCCTTAGAGACATTTTCCTCTTTCCATGTGTGCTGCAGAATGCATCACACATGGAAAGAGGAAATAACAAGAAGAAATAAATTGTTCTGCCTCACTTCAGAAGGCGTAGCATTTTGATGGATTCCCAGGTTTTCAAATCTTTGTAAATCTGAGAATGTACCAAAATCCATGGGTAGAATCATAGGAATGCCCATGTTCAGTCTATGGAACACCTCTCAATATAAAATGTAGTGCAACGCAGCGCAAGCAGCTGCCTTGCATTACATTTCTTTACAAAGCCACACAAATCAGGCCTTGCGTGGCTTTGTAAATATCACTGAAGCCTTTGCATTGTCCTTGCGTCGCCTTGTGTGATGCAAGGATAAAGCAAAGGCTTCATAAACATGGACCGTAGTGATTTGAAAAATACCCAGGAGCAGTATTTCTCTAAAGCAGAATATCATTTCTGTGTACCTAAAATTGTGTTAGCCTCACAAAATCAGATGAACAATAGGAAATGTTTACGCAACGTGAGATGCCATGCTTAATACCTTGTGCCCGTGCAGTGAACCACCCTACAAAATCTTATGTCAAAAGAATTAGCACTTGTTTTAAATTACGTGTCAGGACGTACACCTTACCAAGTCCCTGTGCAAATTATGGGCCTGATTTAAATCTTGGTGGGATTGGTCCCGCTGTTGCTTCTTCGGTGGTCTACTCGCCTGCCGGCTTGGTGGTCTGGCCGCTCGATTTAGATGTTAGCTGGTCACTGGAGGGAAGACCGTTGCATTCCTGCTGCTTCTCCTCCGTCGACGGCGTCAGAGGCAGAAGCTGCTGTCAGAGGGAGTCCCGCCAAGATTCCCACCGTCCAGATTACAATGTGCCTTTCCATCGAGTCAACTGTGGCGGGGACACCTCCATTCACTAGTTAGAAGAATGGAAGAAAAAGAGGTAAAAATCCACCTTTTTTCGGGGTCCCACCACCAATTCCATCTTGAACGCCATTCTCTGGGTCCATTCTGTGCTGCTGCTCCTTGACCACACTGCTCAGTCTCCCGTTGTTGCCGGGATCTGAGGTAGGCTTTTGTTGTTGGTGTACATTCAATAATGTGTGTATGTAGTGTGCGTGCAATGCTATGTAAAAATATGTGCAGTACACATTACCTACATATACATATTGACAGATTCACAACACAATGTGTATGGAGCTGATAATAAGTAGTATTTACCTGCCTCCTCACCACCATGGCCTCACTCCTTCAGGACACCACCAGCACAAGGTGAACATCTAAATCAGCTCGGTGCAAAACCCGCCGGCATGATGGCTAAAGAGTGTTGTTAGTCAGGAGAAAAGACTGCAGCTGCGGCAACATCTAAATATGTCGGGTGGACTGCCATCAGCTTGATGGAGTACTTGGGACCAGAGTCACGGTGGGATGACGGTAGTACAACCAAGATCTAAATCAGACCCTAAGACTTTGTGTGCTGCTAATAATAAAATAATAACTATGCTTGCCTGACAGGGGTACTGCTTGAATATATCAGTGCCTGTCACTGATGCTCAAGAGCCACTGCTACTCACCGTGACAGGAGACTGCTCACTGTAGTAATGCAGTGTTCAGGGTTCTTGAGCCATTGTTCAGGGCCCTGCCTGAGACTAGCTTGTCTACTGGTATCAATGGATACTACTGTACATTTTGGACAGACTCACAACTCCGATATCAAAGGACTGATTAGGTTATAGGTATTCTCTTGATACCAGTGCTTACATTATGCTTGTTGGAAAAACACACATTTACATCTGTCTCTTATTTTAAATTTGCAATTCAAGCATCCAATTTGTCCTTCTTTGTACAGCACCGATTTTATGCCAAAATCTACATGACAGGGCCTGATTTCAAGTTCAGCCATCGGATTATTTACTGTCAGTATGAGGTAGTACTTTACTACCGCCATGCCAAATTTCAAGATGTCTGCCAGCCCAGCAGACATCTCTTGCATTGGCAGGAACCACCATCAAAGCAGTTCCTGAAAATTTATTGAAAATTAGCCGCACAGCAAACCTGATTTCTTAAACAAAATCCTAAAGTGGGATTTTCTTTTTGGAAATAAAAAAAAAACAATGAGCCCCCTCGCCTTGGGAGATTTCTCCCATTTCGAAGGAGTTATTTCTAAGTTTTCACTGCACCATACTGGCAAGTTTTACCTGGCAGTAATGGGCAGTGAAAATGGGCCACTTGACTGCCCACTCTGAATTGGGTGGATGGTCAAATGACCAAATCTTTAACGGCCCTTATGCCATTGGGCTGTTGGAGGTGTTTGTCAGCAGTGGAGATGGAGTAGTCTCCACCACTGATATACTTCAGTTCCACCAGACTCTAAATGAGGTGGGTGGAACTTCAGTTTGGTGGAAAGCAAAGTCCGTTGCAATGGCCAAACTCTAAATGAGGCCCATAGTTGCGCTTCTGCAATACTGTCATGACGGCAACCAAACTGTCTAGTAAGCAAATCCTGGTTTCAAAGCAGAGATCCTCATTTGTTTTGTCTGAACAACATGATTGACACACCAGAATCAATGTTGCTGCATACGTGCAGCCATATTGTATTGTATGTAATTACCAATGTCACATATTTAATACCAAAGTTTTACTTGTTGACAGTCTCTACACAAAGCGGGGGAGAAGCTATTCGATGGGAACTGACTGGTATGCTGGATGCCAACAGTTGAATATGGGTGGGGCACAGAGTGCCCTTCTTGCTGTGAATAGAAGCGATATGGTTCTATTCAGTGAACATTTTACTATGATGGGATGGATAATTTATGTCACTTGAGTTTTTTGGAATGTTGATTGCAGTGTGGCATGGAATAAAAGGTGTGTAATAGAACATGAAATGGTTGATTGTGCATAACAATTATTAGAAAAAGATGCTACGTTGCATTTGATTCTCGATTTGAAGAAGTCATTAATTGATCAAATTTTCATGAATGAAAATGCTTGCAAACAGTAGAACGTTGTGTCCTATAAATATGAATGAAGATCTTTAACCCTTTTGCTGGTAGGCCTTTTCCCCACCTGTGCAAAGCCTTTTTTTGGCTATTTATCAGAGTTCGTGTTTAGGCCTCCATAACTTTTTTTTCACATAGGCCATCCGCACCAAATTGGTGTCCTTTTTTCCCAACATCCTGGGGATTCTAAAGGTACCCAGGGTTTGTGAATTTCCCTGGAGGGGTCCGAGAAATTAGCCAAAATATTAGTTTTTTGGGGGACAAATGGGAAACAAGTGCAGAAGAAAGTGGGTTTTTTTGCAAATGGAATAAAAAAAAATGGTGTGTAGTGCCAAAATCACCATTATCCCAGCTTTCAGGAACAGACAGACATGATGCAGAAAACAACATTTTTTACCACATTTTTGGCATTTTCCTGGGAGATAGCCCATTTTTGCAATTTTTTGTGCTTTCAACCTCCTTCCAGTTTGTGGTGGAAACTGGTGTGAAACCCATGATGGATCCTGGAAATCTATACATTTCTGTAAACTAGACAACATTCTGAATTAATTAAGGGGTCATTTGTGTTGATCCTTCAAGGTTTTCCTAAAGAAACTAATTGTTGAAATAAAAAAATATTGAAAATTAGTAGGAAAAAACATCCGTTTGTGACAAACCTATAGATTTACAAAATGGGCACAATATATGGAGTTTATAAGCAGTGGTTACTTGCACATCTCTAAATTTGTGAGTACCCATACTAGCATGTGAATTAGAGGACATTTCTCAAAATGTCTTCTTTCTCACACACTGGCTTATTTTTGGAAGGCACAAATGCAAAGAAATACAATTGGTAATAACACTTGTTCTACTATTCTGTTGTTTCCTAAGTCTCCCGATAAAAATGGTCCCACATTTGTGTGGTTAGGGCTAGTGCCCATGACAGGCAAGGCCCCAAAACAAGCATGGGCATGTCACATGTTTCCACGGAAAACCGACCCTTTTTTTGCCATGTGCCTATCTGTAGATTTTGGCCCTAGCTCAGCCGGCACCTAGGGAAACCTAGCAAACCTACATATTTTTGAAAATGAGACACCCGGAGGAATCCAGTGTGGGGTAAAGTGTGTGGCCCCCAATAGGTTTTCCTACCCAGAAACCCTTGCACATCTCAAACTTTCACTAACAAAACACTTTTTCCTCACCTTATTGTGATAAAAAGTTCTGGAATCAGCAGGAATCCACATAATTCCTTGTATCTAGCATTCTCCCACTTATCCCAATACAAATGCTGCCCCACTTGATTGGCTGGGTCTAGTACCCACAACAGAAACAGCTCAAACCAAGGTCAATGATTGTCCCTTTGTTAGGACTGTCATTGATGTTAGTTTGATTCATTCCTGTCACGGGCACTAGGACCAGCCACACAAGTTGGGCAGCATTTTTATTGGGACAAGTGGGGAAATGCTGGGTGGTAGAAATGTTATGGATTCCTTCTGATTCTGGAAGAATACATCACAGAAATGCAAGGAAAATGTTTGATTTTAGTCAAATGTTGATGTTTGCAGGGCATAGTGGGTATGAAATCTTTATGGAATCCACAAGAGGCACACCACACTGTACTCCCCTGGGTGTCTAGTTTTCAGAAATGCCTGGGTGTGGTAGGTTTTCCTGTGTGGCTGCCAAACCCAGGCCCAAAACTGCAGCTACCCCTTTGGTTGATGTTGCCACATTGCTTCTTGGACCCACACTTTTGCGGGTACTAGACCTACCCACACAGGTGAGGTACCATTTTTATCAGGAGATATGTGGGAAATCTGTGTGGCAGGAAGTTTGAGGCTCCCAGCACATTCCAGTACTTTGAGGGATCCACGCGAGCCACCCTGCAGTCCCCTTAGTGTTTAGTTTATGAAAATATCTAGAGGTAGTAGACTTTCCCTAGAGACAAAGTACACGTTGGCAGAGAAAGGCAGAAAAGACAAATATAACAGCAGAACCATCAACTGTTCAAGTACACACATACTGGTTGGATTTGGCACAAGGGTGAGTGAAAAGTTCAAAATGTAAATTTCATTACCAAAAGATTTCACAAAAGAAATTCAGTGTTAATTATTGAAAGTTCATATTTCTGAACCAATGACTCACAGCGCATGAGCTGTAAACCCACACCAAAGCACCAACTGCTTTACAGACCATTCACCCACCTTTCATGCATGGCACACACAAAACGGTTCACACCACCAGCCATGGGCTCAACACATTACCACACTCACATCAACAAACAGCGCCATTCAAGGGCCCATCACTTTCATAAGCCCACAGGACTGACAAAGCAATCAAACCACCTGGCAGCTGATGGAATGTGTGAACTGGTGTTTGGCTGGCAATGTGTGTGTAGTGACCAACAGCTAGTCACTACACACACACCGCCAGCCAAATACCAGCTCACACTCACCGCTAGCCAAGCACCAGCTTCTACACACCGATAGCTAAGCACCAGTCCACACACACTGCCAGCCAAGCACCAGTACACGCACACCACCAGCCAAACACCAGTCCACACACACTGCCAGTATACACACCCCACCAGCTAAGCACCAGTCCACACACCCCACCATCATATTTTTTTAACAAAAAAGAAAACCCAAACCAATTTGAAGGAGATGAAAAACCAACTATGACTACAAACACAACAGGTCTAACTAAATACATCAAACTACTGCCAACCATGAAACTGAACAAAAAATAAAAAACAATACAGACTAGTCTGTTCACTTTTACTCTCACGGTTGATTCCAATACTTCAGTTGCGTGTGGTACGATTTAAAACATGCGGGCACACATTGCCCAGGATTAGAAGGACACTCGGGCAGTACATACAATTCTTCTTTATCACGCCTCTTCGGACACAGAATCTTCATCTCCGACAGGTAACGTTTTTTTGGGGTGTGGGAAGAATGTAATCAGGAAAGTGGCAATCTTTCAGTCTAGCCACATATTCCACCACTCAAACTATAGAAACACTTGCCTGCTCCACTACAACAAGGCTGCCTATTATGGACTGCTGAAACTGAACAAAAGTCATCTTTGAATCTGGTGAACAATCAATGAATACAATAAAAGCATTGAACGTCGACAAATGAGACAAATGGGCAGCTGACTTCTTATTCCAAATGTATTACTCACGAACTGCACTGTAATGTTCCAACCTCTGATCTACTCAATCTACACCACCCATGTGCTTATTGTAGTCTAGAATGCATACAGATTCGCACACTTCAGCAACCTGACCCCAAACAGTCACAGGTTAAGTACTTTCCTCATGAATGGTTGTCAGCATGTGGACATCTCTCCTGTCTAAAAATGTCACAGCTAGAAGTTCATGACTACACAAGGCACTTCACTGTCTCCTCTGACATTTTTTTTATACAAAGGGCCTGATTTAGGACTCTGCGGCCGGGTTGCACCGTCAAAATGATGATGGATATCCCATCCGCCAAAATATAAATCCAACATGATGTAATGGGATTTAGATTTAGGCGGACGGGAAATCCATCTCCGTTGTGACAGAGTAACCCATTCGCTGAGTTGTAAATCAGGCCCAAACTCTTTAGGGTAACCATTTTGGTTAGGGTGTATTGTGCCACATGCAACAGTGTCCACTTTCAACAATTCCTTGAACAATTGCACACCAGTATATAAGTTATCTATGTATAAATGGTGACCTTTGTTAAATTGCCCTCTACCGAGTTCCCACACAATTTTCTTACTGGCCCCAAAGGTAGACGGACAACCAGGGGACTAAATAGAAGAATCCCTACCATTGTACACCCTGAAATTACATACATATGCACTACTACTTTCAGACAGCATATACATCTCAATTCCTGAAAACCAAATGGCCCTTCAACAGGATGAAAGACTCATCCACAGCTATTTCATTCCCTGGAACATAGATCTCTGAAAAGCGATCTACAAAATGAGCAAGGACAGGTTGAATCTCGAAGAGGCGGTCACAATCAGGGTGATCACGTGGTAATGATGAAGAATTGTCAACAAAATAAAGCATGCAAAGCAGAAGCAAATACTGATCACGACTCTTGGTTGCAGGAAATATAGCAGTTGCCATCAATGGACAAGTAGACCAAAATGAAGGCAGCGACAGCTTCCTTATCAATCCCATCAAAAATGTTAAACCCAAAACCTCTTCAATTAATCCAGCTTTGTGGGAGTCTACCGGCTAGCTCTAGAGTAGGGCTTATGTCTGGCACTGTTGTCCCTCAAATACAGGTCAGCATACAAATTAGTCTGGTCAACAATGTCATCCAAACATACATCGTCCATAAACAACTGAAATAAAAATGTATAGGCAAAACGTTTTCTGTTCTGACTACACCCTGCAACACCACTAAAGGCAGGCAACACAGGCTGCACCATGTTTGGGGCATTCCAGAGTTCAGCACTTCCAATGGGAAGCCTTTCAGCCCCAGGCTGCAATCCAGATTCCTCTTGCTGCACTATCGGCATATCAGTGTCATCTTCCAAAAGAGGCACTTCCTCTGCACTGAGAGTGGCTTCATCATCAGATGATTCCTCTCAGACAGAAAATTCACTGCCAGAATCTTGCACTTCCTCCTTTGCCTCTGATGCAGAGCCAGTCTCACAATCATGGCCAGAGGAAGATCCGGAAAGCAAACCAACAACCTGCTGAGCGATAATCCTTGCTAATAAAAGTAACACAACAAATAAGTCAACAATAACCAACATTGTGTAAAATAAGTAATAAACAAAATGTGGCTTTATCAAACAGAAAGTAAAACTACTGACATATAGTAATCTGGAAGGAAAAGTCAATCAATACATAGCACACAAAGCCCTATATACTCAAAAACGGTACCACTCATTAGCCAGAGACAGCAAGACTGAGGATCAACTATACCGACTCTGGACAGACACAGCAAGCACCAAAGAAGTTCCACTGGAAAGGAAAAAAAAAACACATTACAAATATCACATGGCAGTATTTCACCCACCCTGAGCCCCAATCCACTAAAAAAAGAACAAATACCAAATAAAGTTGTTCTCCAGAGGGAGGGCAGAATGCAAAATTAATATGCCCCCCAAGGAGAGCAACCCTTGCCCAAGGGGTCCCTCCCCTTTTAAACATAATCCCTGGTGTCTAGTTGGCTTCTGCCCCCTAGGGGGCAGATTGGCCTAAAATATTCTTAAGCAAAGGATTAGCACAGTGCCACTTCGTCGAGTTAGAGGGTGGCAAAGCCTTTTGCTATTTTTACAGCAAAGTCTTTATGCATAGGATTAGCAAGCTGAAAAATGCTGAAAGCTTTTTACCACCTCAGTCACAATATTACAGCTTTGAATTGGCAAAGTACTGCCCAAAACAACCTGAAATAAATAAAAGCGACCCCTGACACCACCATTTTGCTCTAGTTAGAGCTCATCAGAGACGTTTTGCTTTGTCCAGACACAAGGGCGCACTCAGTATGAGTCAAGGAAATACCCTTTCAGGCTTTTAGTGGCACATAAATTAACGCAAAAAAGGAAGCAGTGAACTCTGGATAGTTACGAAGTTTAGGTGGAGAACAGCTCCTTTTTTGGAAACACCCCACAATACCACCGACACTCTAAATCTGCTTACCTCAAATGTTCATTTTTCTAGCAGTGTTTTTAAGCATTGGATTAGCATGGTGCCATCCACGCCAAGCTAGAGGGCTACAAATCCTTTTGCTATTTTTACAATAACATCTTTAAGCATAGGATTAGCAAGTGCCATCCACACTGAGCTGAAAAATGACAAAAGCTTTTTACCACTCCAGGCACAATATTAAGCTTTGGATTGGCAAACTACCATTCCAGCCAACCTGGTATGAATAAAAGTAACCCCTGGCACATGTGTTTCGCTCTAGTTAGAGCTCATCAGAGAGGTACAGTTTTGTCCAAACACAAGCGAGCAGCGCCCAGTATAATTTAGGACACTACCCTTTCAGGCTTAGAATGCCAAGTAAATTTTTTTTAAAAGGAAGCAGGGATCTCTGGGTAGTTTCCAAGTTTAGGTGGAGAGCAGCTCCCTTATATGGAGCACCATACAACAGCATGGACACTCTGAATCTGCTCACCTCAAATGTCTGTTTCTCTATCAGAGTTTTTAAGCAAAAATGTCTATTCTGTGAGGGAGGGCATGCACCACCTTTTTTCGTTCACTATTTTGCAAAATCAGTGTATGTGTGTGTGCTAATTAATTATTACTATGCCACTTTTAAAAGTCTTCTGCTGAGGGAGCTGTATGTGTTATGACCCTTTAGGATATTTTTGCTCATTTCCCCTTTTTTTCCATATATATTTTCTGTTACTATATTGTGCTTGTGGGCTGGCTGTAGTAGTCTGTAAGTGAAGGTTACTGTTGATTTTAATACATATAATCAATTTTTGCCATCCTTCCCAAGGCACCCATGGGGGGGCAATGGGTCATAAAGGAACACCAGGTATTTGTTTCCTATTTTATATAGTTTTTCTGACATGTTCTGCCACAAGAATTGTGTACTCTGGGCTATGTGTATTCTTATTTAAATTAATGTAATCAATTTCACCAGTCTCCCCTGGCTTGATTAGGAGTACCATGGGGCCTGTAAACATGGTTAGTATTATTTTTAGTTACCTGATTTTGGGCAGCCTCATCCTGGGTCTCACAAAAATCCAATGGGCACTGAAAGAACATCTGTTATTTATTATGTAGCTTTTCATAAATGTTTTCTTAAATAGTTTCCAGTCTGACAAAATGATTAGTTCACACATGGGTATATTATTGTTATGATGATTACCTGTATGGCACTGCTTAAAATGGCCAGGTCTGACTGTCTTCTTTCTTATTTATTATTACCCGCGGGTGTATCAGACTGAGACTGAGATAGAGAAAAGTTTGTGTCCTAGCAGAAACATGTTTTATTTTCCCCACCAAAGCCCAGAGACAACTTTGCTACAGCTCATGCGTACAAACAAGAAATGAAGGAGATGGCACCTAAGATACAGGCTCCTGCCAATAAACGGCCAGTTAGGAGAAGTTTGTTGCTCTCAATAGCATCAAGTCCTCTTCCTTTTTCCTCTATGGTGTGTAACAAAGCCTACCTGCTGCATCCTCTTTTGAGCAGGAAGTAATTGGAGGAATACCCCTAGATCAATAACAGTATATTTACCACCACATCCAAAGCAGATGACTTTTAGTGCTATAGTGACTACAGTAATGACTGGGACTAGTGAGCCCAAAATGGAATTGTCTTAGCAATCCATATCTTCCCAAAAATGTCAGCAGCAGCAATAGCCTGCTACACATGATCTTCCTGAAGGAGGAGCAGAGCAGGAAGTTATACTTGCAGCTCAACAGGATGTTGTAACTGTTCTTACTTCAGAATGATCTTCTTCATCTCCTCGAAGGAAAAGAAAGGAATCTCCACCATTTTCTCCAAGCTCCCTTTTAGATGAAGATGACGTAGAGTGCATCCCGAGACCTGCCACGTGACGTGATGACAAGGCAAAAGGAAGGTTCCAGAAAGCATAATTAGCAGTGAGGAATATGAAGCAGGGATTGCTATGTAGAGAGTGGCATTGAGGAAGTGTAGATCACTTCTATTCACTATCATCTTTTACCACCAACACCTGCTTCCATCTTCTCAAAAACCAAAAATCAGCACCAACAACCCCTACCACAGTCACTGCCTGGTCTAAAGAAAAATAAATCTAGCCTAGCTCCACCACAATTTCTCACTTTAGCTCTATGAAGAAGCTCTCATCCCCAGTTTGGGACCTCATTACATTAAGGTTGAACAAGGACCACGTTCCAGACTGCACAATGTGCCACAGACCAGTGCATTGTGGGAAGTCAGTTGGACATTGTATGACTGGGGCAGTTGGTCTATATGAAAGACCAACATCTAATCTTGTAGGAAAAGCCCTAAAAAGATGACTATTGCTGGGAGGGAAGAACCTGAACAGATGGAAGGCCATGTTGCTCAGGGTGTCTAATCATTACTGGCAACAAACTCATGTTGGCACAAAGAAAAGAGGGATGCAACTGTCACCACAAACTGTCCAAGCAGGCTACCTTCAAAGAGGTACGTTGAGTTGGGATGGTCACAAAAAAAACCCACAGCAATCCACTATCGAGACCATGTTCAGAATGATGTGCTGAACCATCAATTGATTAATTTACACAATGTGAAACAGACAAAAATGTTAACGCTTGACCTCCTCCACATTTCAATGGTGGAAGTAGAGGAGATCCAAGAATTTCTGGAGCCCTTTGTCCAAAATAGAAGGCTCCTGGATGGACCTATTGAAATGTTGCTGTGGGTTAAGGGAAGTATGGATGCTGGTGCCACCATTACTAATGCCTTTGGAGGCATTCATGTGCATGCAGCAGTTGCACTGTTGTTTATGGATTAAACCCACAGAGCTGCCAACATCCTGCCAACATCCTGCAAAACCAAAGTCTATGAATTGTTGACAATGACAATGGCAGTACAATGATGAAGGATACTTCAGAGTGCTATGTTTAGCTCATTGTATCAATCTAATAGTGCAGGACCTCCTCTAAAAAGAAGTAGTCCATAACATAATGATAACTTGGTTTAGGATTTACACACATTTCAGCCATTCCTTCAAAGCTCAGAAGCCGTTGGGGATCATTCAGCGTGGGAGTCCCCATAAAAAAGCCTTATACAATAGGTCCAACCCGTTAAATGATAATGTATTACTAAGCAGAGGGAACTTAAATGCAAAAGCCATGATGAAGGAGGTTGACAAATGGGAGATAATAGAGTGCCTGGTCCAAATACTAGGACATTTTAAGAAAAGAAGTCAGCAAGGAGTATTTTCCAGAACCCAGAACATTCCAATGTTGCTCCTGCTGTTCACCCACTTGCATAAGGTGGAAGAACAGATGCCAATGTAAGTGAGGAAGTTGATGGTTTGGTCAACAGACTAATCCTTCACCTGGATACATACAAATTGCAGGCTGCAATCAGAGATCATGTCCTCCGAAGAGTATAGCTGTATTACTATACTATGTCCACAGTACAAACATGAGCTCTATACTTTCATTATTTTTTTCTGTACTGGATGTATTCATTATTAAGAACTGGATCATCAAGAGAGCAGTTGAACTAGAAGATGAAATATTGCAACTTTGTGGGCAAAGAACTGCAGTGTTGTCTTGACCAAACACTGGAGAGCATGGTGGTAGCTCTGAATCCAGAAGCATGTTGCAAACTGCAACAGCAGCAACCACCACTGATAAAGCAAGCACAATTCCAAAACACTCTTGCTACTAAATCAACCATACAACAGCATCACCCCAATTGACATCTGTGCTGGGTTAGTTTATTTCAGTTCCAGGACTTAAATCAAGCACATAGGTGCAAGAAACTCAGAAAAAGTTAATGTAAGCAACAATGAAAATGGAGAAGATGTTACTTGACTACTTGGATGACAAAACATAAGTCTGGGTTGATGAAGAGTTATTGGCCTATGGGCATGGGAAAAAAGAACAGTGTCCAGAACTCAGCAAGCTGACAATACAGTATCTAGCATGTCCTCTAGCCAGTGTATGCTTTGAGTAGGATTTTAGTGAAGCTGGCATAATTGTCACGTTCAGAAAGACCGTCTGTCTCCTCAAAATGTGAAAGGAAGGACTATGATTAAAATGAATATATATTTATTACCTAACAAATAATGATGTTTCAAAAGATATGACAGTAAGTGATGATTTTTTGGACATCTCACGTGTGGGAGTGGTCCTCCTCCAGACAAAGTCCTTCATTATGCAATTTTGGCTTGGTGACTGAGTAGTGAAAGAAAGACAGGTTATTCAACCTAAGGGTTAAACATAGATTTTGCAATAAGCAACCAGCTCTAAGTCTGCACTGGACAGAAAGAAGATTCCTCCCATAACTAAACTTTCATATCCATTCTAAGCTCTCAATAAAGATTCAAAGAACTGCACTGTCTTAAGCCAAGGCCAGTGATGCAAATGTGAGCAACTTAGCTCTTTCTATAACATGGGTAATAGTCTAATATTATCTGCCTCTTTTATATCTTTAATTATTTTGGTTTGAGAGGGATGAATTAAATTCAGGAGTATTTTCTCTAATCTGGTAGTGAGGACTTTTGCATAAATATTGCAGTCAGCATTGAGCAGCGAAATTGGTCTATAGTTTTTGGTATCTAATTGGTCTTTCTCCTCTTTATGAATCATTATTATATTTGCTTCTGAGAAGGATTCTCTAGTTGTTCCAGTGTTAGTGCAATGTTTAAAGAGATCTAAAAAGGGTCCAATCAATTGATGTTCAAAGTTTTAATAAAAACTGGCAGGGAACCCATCTGGGCATGGTACTTTTCTGGCTTAAGGGAAGTGGTAGCTTTGGTAATTTCGTCTTTGGTGAGTTCTTTGTTCAAATAGGTTTTCAGTTTTCATATATATGGAAAAAAAGGTAAAATGAGCAAAAATATCCTAAAGGGTCATTACACATACAGCTCCCCCAGCAGAAGGCTTTTAAAAGTGGCATAGTAATAATTAATTATCACACACACATACACTGATTTTGCAAAATAGTGAAGGAAAAAAGGTGGTGCATGCCCTCCCTCACAGAATAGACATTTTTGCTCAAAAACTCTGAACATTTTTGTCTTTGATAGCTGCGTTATGGTAGGTTATTTTCTTTGGCTTTGAGATAACCTACCAGGATTTTACCTGATTTGTTAAAGTTGCAAAGTTTCTTGACCTTTAAATTGCCAACCCAACAGTGGGTACTTTGGCTAATGATTTACTGTACTCGAGTGGCTTTAATCAGTCTAAGGTGTTTTTCAGGTTGTCATGTATAGGCTGGCATTCAAGTGATTTAATTTCTTTCTCTAAGTCATCTAATCATTTGTTACCGGTTTATTTTTATTGGACATGATATTGATCATGTTGCTTTTTATTGTAGCTTTCACAGTATTCCATAGTGATTGAAGGTTTAACTCTGGCCATTTGTTTTCAGTAAAGTAATTGGTAATACTATTGGTTATTTTTGTTGGAAGTTCGACTGGTCAGGTAGGATCTTTTCATTCATTCTTCAGATTTTTACCTGAGGAAAAGTTGGAGATTTGGATTTCTATTATTGTGCAGGAATGATCAGGTACTATTATAGAGTCTATTTGGGGGTTGAGCAGTTTGGGGTAAGGATCTTGATAGCTAACAGGTGGTCTATTCTTGAGAGTGTGTTGTGGAGATGAGGGAAGAAAGTGAAGTAACTGCCTGTTGGGTTACATAATCTCTGGATGTCATTGAGTTTGTGCTCATTATATAGATTCCTCATTTGTTTATGAACAGTAAATGCATTTGAACATTTTGTCTAAAACGATGTCCCAGGAGAGGTTAAAATCTCCACCAATCAGTATTTCTGAGTTTTGAGAGATATCATGCAGTTTTTATTTAATGATATCCAAAATGTGAGGTCATCAGATGTGGGTGTATAAACATTAATAATGAATACCTCTATATCGTCCTTAAGTAATTCATCTACCTTCTTTGTTATGTATAATGTCCATCACTCTTGGATATGAGAGTGAGAACTCTGTTACTCTTTGTAAGTGCAGCCAAACATACATACTCAGCGTAAAAGCGATCACATAATGTTTTGGTCATGTTATCTTCAATTCTTGTCTCTGGCAGGAGTAGGATATCGCCTTTTAATTTATGACAGTACTCAATAATTTTCCTCATCTTGACTGGGTGATTAATCCCTTTTGTGTTTAGTGAAGTTACTTTAATGTTGTTAGTAATTATGCTGGCAATTATGGTTTAGCTTTAGTATCTGTGCTGGTGTCTTGGGGATGGTCACAGTGGGTGTACGAGTGATGGCTGCTGTGTATTAATGTAGTGTGTTGGTCCAAAATGGATTGATATAAGCCAGAATACCAAGGGGGAGTGGATTAGCAGAGAGAGTCCATGAGATGGAGCAAAGAGAGAGAAATGTAGGGAAAATCTGACAGAACATGGAGCTGCGGGGCTGCGATGCAAAGTACTGTGCTGTCATCGAGGATGCTGTAGAAGAGGGGCTTGCAATGTGAAGGACTGAATCAAGGATGTGTTGTGCAGCAGCGGTTCTGACGAAACTGCAGGGCAGCGGTGCGATGGCCTGCATCGAGGATGTGGCTCAGAGTGGTGGTTCCATAGAAGATGTGGTAAGAAGTTCTGCATTATCGTTGAGGTTATCATTGATGAGGGGCTTGCGATACGAAGGCCTGCTTTGACCATGCATCACTGAGTGGTGGTTCAGAGGAGACTGTGGGCTGTACTGCAAGGTCTGAAGTCAGGGATGCATCGCACTATTGTGTGAAGTGGAGCTGCAAGGAGATAGGCTGTGCTGCATCAGATCTGCTCACAGGCCCACAAATGTCCCGATAGAGCACCTTCAGGTCCACTTCCAAGAGTCCAGGACTGGGGTGGCATCACTTGGGGGGTAAGACTCACAGCAGACAGAGTCCAGGTGCCTGGGCTCACAGTAGTTGGAACCATTTCTGTTACTGAGGCTCTGATCAGGACACCAGCCAACAAGCCCTTGGAGTCACTCTGGTGGTCCTGGGTTCAAGATGAAGGTCCAGTCCTTTTCACTCAGGCAGCAGTGCAGCAGAGTAGCAGTCCTTATTGCAGAGCATTAGAGCAGTCCTTCTGAGTCTTCCAGAGGATCAGAGGTGTACATTATTTATACCTGGTGCCCACTTTGAAGTAGGAGAAGTTTTTTCAGGTTTTCACCCCCAGAGATATTTGGAATTTTCTGTCTCCCCACTCTGGTCTCTAGCTTGTCTGGGGTCAGAAATGACTAGGGTCAAACTATTTGGAAGTGTGCTCAGGTAGAGCCTTTGTGATGTGTAAGTATGGTAGGTGACACCTTCTCCCCCTCATCAAGTAAGAGATGGCCCATCCTGCCAACACCTTTTCCCCCTTTGTCTTACTGTGTGCGAGCAGTACACAAAAACCAACTGTCAGCATCACCTAGCCATGTGAAGCAGGATACAAGCTGCAGGCCCCAAATGGTTAGGACTGGGAAATGATAACATTCTAAAAGTGTCATATATAGAATTGTGACTAAAAATTCAACTTTACCATTAAAGAGGGTTTAAAATTACAATTCTTTAGAAACCAAACTCAACATTCCCATCTGCTCCCAATCAAAAAGTATCACTTATTAAATGGAATAAAGTAACCCAATGATATCCCGTGGAAGAGGTAGGCCTTGCAGTAGTGAAAAACAAATGTAAGAGTTTTTCACTAACAGGATATGTAAAAACTAAAAGTACATGTTAAATTTTTTAAATACACTGCTCCCAGCCATATGGACTATTTAGGGCTCACCCTAGGGGTGACTTATACGTATTAAAAAGGAAGGCTTAGGCTTGGCAAATTTATTTTGCCATGTCGAAATGGCAGTTTAAAACTGCACACACAGGCTGCAATGGCAGGCCTCAGGCATGTTTAAAAGTCTACTTAAGTAGGTGGTGCAATTAGTGCTGCAGGCCCACTAGTAGCACAGTAGCATTTAATTTACAGGCCCTGGGCACATGCAGTACCTCTTTACTAGGGACCTACAAGAAAACTAAATGTGGCAATTGGGGGTCAGCCAAAGTTACCATGTTTAAAGGTGAGAGCACAAGAACTTTAGGACTGGTTAGCAGTGGTAATGAGTAGAGAGTCCTAAAACCAGCAGAAACAGGAGGAATGGAGGCAAAAAATTGGGGGGAAACCACACCAAGTAAGTCAGGTCCAACAACTTGTATCTCTTGTTTTTTTCTCAATTTTGCAACTTTGTATTAGGGTGTGTGAGAAGCCTTAGGCCAGACTCATCAGACTCTTAGTTTTCTGCGGACTTTAAATTAGCTTCTTGAAATTGTCCCTCCTAATGGTTCTTATTCAGCACCTGGCAAACTCTTCTCTGTCTTACCAATATTTTTCATTGACAGGACTCATTTATCATAAAATACGTTTGCCATTAGAAAATTGTTGTCTTCTCTCATTTACCCTTGTTTTAAATAGATAAAGAGTGTGTAATAGATGCCCTTTCTGGTCTGGAAGTACTTGTGGATGTGTGATTCTTTCAATAATAGTGAACGTAAATGCTGTATCCTAGCTTTCCTTTCACTTCTCTCTGCCAGCTTGAACTTGTGCAGCAGAGAGATGCAACAGGATTGCAAGTTCTGGCAGAGCTTCTGCCAGGATGGCTTTCTTGATTACAGCAAGGGACAGACACCATCTTAGGAGATGTCTACAAATCTTTTTGCTCACATAAAAAGTTTTGGTAATGAGAAGTGCTCTGCTTTGGGGTTCTTATGATAATTTGTACTGCTCTTTGGTATAAGAAGGTATGAGAAATATTGAAGGGTTTATTCATGCTAGCACTCAATTGGGATGATCAGGATATCCAGCTGTGCCAAGCCACCATCTTGGAAGGTGCACACAAAACCTTAGGCTAACATACACCATATAGCAATTTCCTGGAAGCTGAAAATCACTCAGCTTTAGTGCAGACAGGTAATTTAGGGCTATCAAGGTGTGAGTAGCTTTATTGGATTACGGAGCTCTGTTCAGCTCTCATCAGTGTATCACTTGGCATAGCTCTCACCTTCAGTTTAGTTAGCTCTAGTTTTTTCCTTAAACAAGGAGCTAGTTCCAAGAAGCAATGATGCACATTGAGTTGACAGGCTAGTTGAGTTTCTTCTGTAGTTCTGTGTGTGATACACACTGATCCATTTTTTATGATCCAATATGATTGCAATGCGTCGCCATTTTGGAGGATTTTGTGCGGTTTCCTTCCGATTATTTGTTTAATGCGCTTCCTTTAATTGCAATACTTGCTGCATATCTTTCTCCTCTATCTGATATATATTCAAATATAAGTTAGATGATCTCAAGAAGATCAAGGCAACATGGATGAACAGTAATTCACCCTCGTACAAGAGGGGGTCTCGGCTCAAGTGTCCATCTGCCATGTGGCATTTTTAATGTTTAGGCGTTTTTTTCTGGGTACACCTCAATGTGTCTCTAGGAGACACATTGGGTCCACTGGGATATAAAGCTAGTAAGTTGGCATTGAGCCTATGCTTAAAGAGGGTAAAGAAAACCTAAATTCTGGGCTGCATTTTGCATGCAATTACCAAAAATGCATCAGTGGCACCCTGTAGCATGGTTAATTTTTGCAGATATTTGAATAACACAGACAAAACCTAACCCATATTGCTAATACCGGAGATGTCTGTTGTACTACTGGTTTCACCCCTCAGTTCAGACAGGAACTCCCTCTGTGCTGTGGATTTGTCAGGTGTTTGACTAATAAAAGGAATTGCCCATTTTGATTTTGATTTAACTCTTGTTCTTTAATCTGTTTTACAATGGCTGCAGTACCTGTTGTGATAAGAGCAACCTTTTGGGCTCTATTAACACAATATCTCAGACACTGGGGCAAAGTAATTTTTGCCATAAATGCACATGATGTATAACTGTTTGAAATATTGTACTCATGGATGGAGTTTGATCCTCTTGATGCAAACATTAGGAGCTTTCGTACATATAAACCCGCGGCTACACTTTCAGAATATGAACCTTATCATTATCTAGAAATACTGTAGGGATATCAGGAGCACTAAGCCTGGTTGAGTGGACATTTACAGCATGTAGTGCAGAATGTCAGAATGAGTCCCTTGAGTAATCCAGGGGCAACCGGCCCTGTATTGGCTGGTTATATTGCACATCCAGAAATATCTAATCCTAATGCTCCGTTATTAAGACACCTCCTAAATCAATTAGAGGCTATTTATAGATGACCTCAAAAAGACGTTTTAGAGACTACTGGGACTAGAGCATTAGTTTCAGGTCCTGCATTGCAGGCAATTAGTCCACAGACTATCAATGTGATCACGGACAAAGCTCCCATAAAGCGAGATGCAATTCCATTTTCGATTGCTCACAAAACTAATCAAATGAAAGAGGTTTACCCTCACACAACACCCAAAGACAAACACAGAATGCTAACTATGGGGGTCATTATGATAGCGGGCGGATCGCCACCGCCCGTATGGCGGTGGCGATCCGCCCGCTATTTTCCACTGCCCGCACTCCGTTTCCCCCGCCATATTACGATGGCGGAGGGGACCCCGGCGGACGGAAAGACCGTCCGCCGGTTTTCCGCCGGTCTGACAGGGGACCGGGCGGAAAAGGGCTCTAACATGATGGCGGTGTCTGCAAGACATCGCCATCCATATTAGGATGGTGGCGGAAAGCAGCCTTTCCATGGCGGTGTTGTCGCCATGAAAAGGCATACAGTGTCTGCTTTGGGGGGCCCGTTGCGGGCCCCCAGGATGTTGGGGGAGGTGGGGGGTGCACATGGGGGGTACCTATGGTACCCCCCTACATTTGCATGCACAAGGTGGCAGGCACCGTGCGGTGCCTGTCACGTTGTGCATGCAAATGCACAACATGCATTTTTCACATTGCGGCGGTTGCTGCTGCCAGCACCGCCCGCCGCAATGTAAACAATACGGGATGCCACTGCCACCGGCACCGCTGTCATTGCCCCATTGTACCGTGTCCCGCAAGGCGGGCGGAAAAGGACCGCCTTGCGGGACCAATGCGGACGGTCTTTCCGTCCGCCGCGGTACCATTCCCATTCCCACCGCCATCCTAATTTGGCGGTGGGAATATTCAGGTTGATGGCGGGCGGATCGCCCCCGCCGGTCCGGCGGTGACTACCCATAATGACCCCCTAAAACTCTACCGATAGGAGGTATAAATTGAAAGGGACATATTGCACAAAAATAAAGTAGTAGTCTTGTCACATAGGCCGCATGCCTACAACAATATTCTTACAGAGGATAATTTGGCCTCCATCATTCATAAGGGATGCACCTCAAGGTGAGAAGATATCAGTGCATGCATTTGCTCCTAGTACATGAAGATCTCAGGAAAAATATGCAAGTGAGTTGACATTAAAACAAGCTCCAGCATTGTTAAAATCAGGTGTGATGGACAGGTTCAATACCCATAAAGCTAAATGCTAAGTGCAATATAAGGGCCATCCTAGATCAATTAAAATAGAGGAGTAATAATGCCTTGTCATTCAATCATGAACACACCCATTTTCCTGGTGTTGAAATCAGACAATTTTTACAGAATAGTTTCAGATTATAAATATTTTAATGCACACACTTGGATATATGCAGTGAAAAATGCTCACAGTACTGGACATGCTAAATTTTGATAGGAAAAAATAGAAAATAACATTATCTATCTTGAATGAGTTCTTTAGTCACAATGTAGCACCTGAATCTCAGTATCTAGCAGCTTTCTCATTCAGCAGATTTTAGTATGCATTTATGAGACTTCCCTTAGGGTATAAAAATAGGCTTGTGCCCCCTTGCTTTAAGAATAATGGGAATCCTGCAAGATGATCCAGAGATCTTATCACATTTTGTTTACATCTACATCACCAATGATTTAAAGGAACACTTAGACAGGGTGGATTGGACAGAATAGTGACACTCTTAACCCAGCACAGATACAAAATAAGCTTTTATAAATCTAAGATTGCATTTCTTAACATGATGTCTCTTGGATAGGCATTATCCAGTGAGATGAAAGGATTTTCCCCTGACTTCTTACAACATTGTGCTACTTTACATCCTCCAAATACACTAAGAAAGTTGCAAGCCTTAATGGGGTTATTGAACTTTGCAAGAGCTTATGCGGAGTGAGTTCAGCCCTTATATAATTTAATATTACCTATGTTTTTGGAAAATAATTGGATGAAAACACATAGGGCCTAATTACGAGTGGGTTGGTGTATTCCAACCTGTGTGAAAAACCCCTATTTATGCACAGTTCAAAATTACAAGTTGGAAGATATTCAACACATTCGATAATTTCTCAGATGCATTAAATACCTCAATCATCATTAATTTTTTGCAGGTCAAACCTGTTGAAATTAAACGGGGGAGAAGCATGCAGTATTTACCATATCATGTGGATTTTGGTGCATTAAGCACCAAGATCCTCATGCTATTTCAAAAATACTCATAATAGGTGCTTTGTATTGCACCAAATAAATAACGTATCCCATTGTATTGTTATTTATTAGGTGTGATGAATAGCACCTCTACTCGTAATAAGGGTCAATGAGACATCTTACATAGACTGCGAAGGAGACATTTTAGATGCATGTTAGAGACAACAAGCCTAGTTATTAAGATTGTTCCTAGCACTTCAGGCTATAGGGATCCATTTTCAAAGGTAACTTACACTTGTGAGTAATTTACACATGTAAATCACTCATACACTTTTAAGTAACTTTGCTACTTTTGCTATTCATGAAATCTGACTGTGAATTTACTCAAGAGTGTAGACGTATATACGTCTCCACCTCCTGAAATAGGAGGTGGAACCAAATTTATGAGTGTAAGTTACTACTACCAAAAAGAAATAGTAGTAAGTCCAGCACCACAAATGGCCAACCACTTTTACTGCAACACCTTCCCATAAAAAATAACGGAGGTAGGGACCCATTAAAAATATAAATAAATCTAATATCAAACAAATCTAAAAATGAAACATAGGGGCTGATTAGGATGGCGGGAGGACTTTAATCCGCCCGCCATCCTAGTGGTAACGGGACCGCCCGCCTGCCATGCGGCGGTCCCGCCACCCAAATTATGATGCCACTGCGGCGGTCGCATCTGGCATTTTAACATTGCGGCGGGTGCTGCTGGCTGCAGCACCCGCCGCAATAGGAAAATGCCATGTCGTGCATTTCCATGCACAACGTGGCAGGCACCGCGCGGTGCCTGCCACCTTGTGCATGGACATGTAGGGGGTACCATAGGTACCCCCCAAGTGCACCCCCCCCCGGGGCCCCGCAATGGGCCCCCAAATCGAATCACCACCAGCCTTTCCCGCCATGGGAAGGCCTTGAAGTTCACACATCATAATATGGCTCATATTGCAGCCCTAGCTCCACCCGGCCGGCAATCTTAATGATTGCCGACCGGCGGAAAAGCAGCGGACGGACTTTCCGTCTGCCGCGATACCCACCGCCATCGTAATATGGCGGTGGGTATTGCACGTTACGATGGCATAGCGGTCGCCACCGCCGGCCCACGGTAGCGAACGTTACGCCATCATAATCACCCCCATATTTGTTATTTAAAGATAAAATATTTTAACAAACTGTTTTTAATATAAAAATTCATGTAACATTAATTTTTATTAGAATATAAATAAACTACTTTTAATTCTATACATCCATCTTAATAATTATTAACACATAATAAAAATAAATATATTTGTTGTGCCTTAGGTAGGAATTCATTTGTTAATGTAAACTTCAGAACATTTTTTCATTTAATGTATTATATTTAAATTAATTAGAACGTTTTAAATCAAAATTACAATAATAGTGCTGTAGCATGTTTTTTTATTTTGTAGTATGTTTAAAATAAATAAATGAAATTAATTTACATTATATTTAAGATAAAAATATGTTTACAAATGTATTATATTGTTTAATAATGTTTTTAATTTTTCCCAAAACTTTACCTTAGCAAGCTCACCACCCCGACTGTGGAGTCTTCTTATGGTAAAGTAGAGGGAACGTAATTATATTTCCACAAACCAACCTCTGCAATTTAGAGTTCCTTCTGTCAACTTTAGCCTGCAAGGAATGTCATTATTATAAAAATAAAACATGGATTTGCAAAAACAGCTATAAAACCTCCTTCTCCTTGACTGATGCACTGCACTCAAACTTTCAACAATTCTTTCACCATCTCTTGTGGCTCTGACACCTCCCTCTCATTGTCATATCTGTATTTTTCAACTCGGACCAGTGCGGCTAGTGTTTTATACATCAATTATACCAGTAGCATATTAAGGTATTCAAAGCATCTTATCCACGAAAATGGTGCAACGAAGAAATGACACATAAACATTCTGCAGCTATGTAACCAAGCACCATCTATTAGCTGTAAGCAAGCATCCCCAATAGATAGTTTGTTCTCATGTAGTAATAAATATTGGCTGACTTTTTCCTGTGTAGTCACTGATAAATGAACATGGCACCAGCTCACAAACTTGATGGTCAGTTTATGTATAAAGAATTGCTCTTGATGAGAAATGAATCCATTGTATTGCAAACACTATGGGATCAGGGTAAAGTAAGCATATTTTTAATACATTGATAAAGATATGAATGGCTCCCCAACACTGCAATACATAAAGTAAACAAAATATACGACTTGAAACTGGTCCCATTGCACAATTGGTGTTGACGTTATTTCACAGATAATCAGATTAGGATGATCAAACTGGATGCATAACATGACTTCCTGATAGAAAGTCAGTTTTGTGTTACTGCTTGAAATCTATGGTCTCATATAAGACAGCTCTGTCATTCATTGCTTGTGTTCTGACACGTCACCATGGTACATTTTAATACTTTTACAGGATTTCTATCCTATCTTTGCTGGAAAACGTCACCAGTGTCTTTTTCCTTACAACTTCAGTGAAAAAACACTTCTCTTGTCCCCAAAACCCCTTGGCCATCATTAATCTGTATCTACCACTAACACCCCTGCTGTCTCGCAGGCCATCATGGAATCCATTGCATTTCATTTGAGCCAGATGGTCTCTACTGATGCAAATCCTACCGCCTGAATGTTCCCTTGTCAATTTGACTGACTTTGACTCTTTATGGATTTTAGGTCTACAAATTGGTGAGGTGTGCCCAATAGTGAAGTTCTAATTTTCCTCTGTGTATGTCTTCTACAAATTGGTCAGATAACATCGTTGAATCATTGTGCATTCATGTTAAAAATTTTGATAGGCCATACATTATTAATTCAGGAAGGACTTCTTGATTCATAACAGCAGTAGTATGTTCAAGGCTTTTCACCAACTCCTCTTCATCCTCTCCCCACACTAGAAAAAGTTGGAAGTTAGCACTTGACAATGGCAGGAGTGGAATGTTTTCCAGGGTAAGGAAAAGTGAGGGTGTGATCACTCCGAAAATCTTTACTTTTGCAAACAAAACATTATGTGTAAGTGCATGGTTTCCTAGTTATCTTTGTGCTGGAATAAAAATGTTTATTGTTGTCAAACTAAGTAGTACTCATTTTATTAGTCTTGGAAGGATGTTCAAACCTTGGACCATGTGTGCTCCTGATGTGAAATGGAATTCACAAAGGTTTTCTAGGAGTATCATTTCCAGGCATATTTCGGTAAACTGTTGCAAATTCCTGGAGTTCGTAAATCTGCTCCAATGCAAGAACATATCTCTGCGTTCACTTTGGTGTCTTTCTTTAAGAATTGGGCCTCCAACTTAATTTTCATGTTGAACATTATGGTTTTACATTGATTCACCCTCATTTTTTAATAGCATGCATGAAACACATTTTACTTAAACAAGTCTCAGAGTAATGGAATCGAAAGTTCAGCAATAGTTTAGCAAAACACTTTTTTCAAGTTGCAATTTCATAAATATACATTTTATTTTGAAAGCAAGCAATCACTAATCTTGCTGGTTAGTTGCCAATCCATCCACTTGTCTCCGCCAAGCAGGTACACATTCCGCATTCCGGTGGACGTAGACGTGGAGTGGATGCACAGGGGCGTGGCGCCGAGGCGAGGCTCTGCTTTCTTGTCTCCCGATTTTCCCGTCTCCCGATTCCCAGGTCCCCGTGACCATTCCCCCGTGAGTTGGCTGGCAGCCGGTAGCCAGTTCCCGGCCAGAGCGGGAAGGAGGGAAGGAGGGACCAGGCGACCGAGGTGACTGAGGGACTGAGGGACCGGCACCCAGGCAAACACTATGCGGTAAGCGGCAAGCGCGGCAGCCACTAGTTGGCGGCCGCAGCAAGTGCGAGCCCTTGGCGGTTTTGCGGAGGCGGCCCAACTAGGTTGGGTGCAGCCTGCAAACCCGCCCTGTGTGCCCTGCTTGCCCCCCCAGCTTTACCCTCAGCTCCCCCCCTGCAATCACATAAAACAGTATAAACAGCGCAACAGGTATAGTAGCGTACAGGCAAAGGGGAGCAGAATGGTGGGCAGTGGACCAGAGTTCAAGGGCTAAAGGGCCTAAGGGAAATTTGGAAAAAAGGGAAAAAGGAAAAGGGATATAGGGAAAAGTAAAAAGGAAGATAGACAAAGCCCTCTGGCAGCCTGCCCTTGCCTTTCCAACTCCGCCTTCAGCTCAGCTAGCTTTCCCAAAGGGTGCTCCCGTGACAGTAACCGACAAGGCTGGTGCCAGGCTGGCTTCAGGCTAGTTCGAGGCTGGTTCCAGCAAGCATTCAGCAAATATCTTAAGCTCCAAGCCTCACCCGGGGCCTGGGTTAAAGTTCATCCGCCATGAGATCTCGGAAAACTAGAGGTGCAGAATAAAAAGCAAGGAAGACCCAAGAGGGAAAAAGTGGGCCAACAAGGTATGGAAAATACCAACAAATCGCTCGGGTCAGAGTCGGTGACCCACCTAGATGTAGATAAAGCCAGAGAAGGAGAGCCACCCACAATTATCGTGCACTGCGCAAGTGCGCAGGATTTAGAGTCGGAGACCAACTCAGACACAGACACAGTCAACGCCAAAGAAGGAGCCAAAGAAGGAGAGCCAACCGCAATCATTGCACACTGCACAGGTGCCAAATACAGCAAGGGGGCACTGATTACAGACTTTCTAAAATTATCACGTAGGCCTCCTCCTGAGAGCCACAAGGACCACATGGACCGCAAGGAATCCAAGCTAGGAAATAACAATATTGGCATTCAATGTGAAGGCACCGAGGCACCCTCCCACAGCAGTAGTAATAACAAAAACAAAAATATTAACTGTACGGAACAAAAAGATCTTCTCTCCCCCATAAGAGAAGACTCCAGCAAGCAAGTGACCAATCAAGTTACACCAATATGTAACAATTCAAATTCACTCGCCAACTTTCAAGGGCACCACCATCAGCTCGTAGAGGCTTTAGTTCATACTCAGCCAGATTCGAGCTCGGATTTACTAATCAGCCAAGAGATCCAACCAATCCCACAGCAACCTCAAATTCCAACCCAAAAAACCAAGGATGACTCAGTGTATTGGCAAGACAATATCCTAAGTCCTAGATACTCACCTGACCAAATAATCAACACAGGCTGGTAATAGCATAGATGCCTTCCATCTAGCAGTGACTCATGATCTGGAGAAAGAACACCATAAATATCTCAGAAAGCTTAAATATCTGCCCCAAAATATCACCACAGAAGAAATGTTGGCGATAAAAACACAACAGATGAACAGGGATCTGATTCTTTAGGAAGCAGACAAAGGGGGCAATCCAGTGGCTTTAGATGTGGATGATTACATCAGCGAGGCACATCGTCAACTATCCGATGGAACATGTAATGTAATGTAATGTAAGGGCTATTTATAGAGCGCACTGTAACCCGCCGGGTATCCTGGCGCTGAGAGACGGAAGAGAGCCTGTGACAAAGAGCAGGAGGCATCATACTCTGGGAAAGAGCCAAGTCTTCAATTTCTTTCTAAACGGCATAAAATCCGTCATCTGTCGCAGCTCCGTGGATAGGCTATTCCAAAGCCTTGCAGCAGCAACGCTGAAAGCTTGCCCCCCCAGTTTAGCTCTTCTGACCCTAGGCACTTTCACCCAGTTGGCAGAAGAAGACCTGAGGCAACGGGTGGGAACATACCAACTAAATTTCCTCTGCAAAGGTAATGGCCCACGACCGTGCAATGCCTTGAACACAACACAAAGGGATTTAAAATGAACCCTCTGCAAGATTGGGAGCCAATGAAGGTCCACCAGAGCCTGGGAGGAGGAGGACTGACGAGGTCTCGTCAAGGACAACTTAGCCGCTACATTCTGGATTCTCTGCAGTCTCCCCATTAAATATTTAGGGGACTCCAGTAGCAGGGCATTACAATAATCTAACCTACTCAGGATGACGCTCCTTACTACCAGAGCACGAGTATGTACCGGGAGCATGGGGAGTACTTTTAAGAACTCTAATAAGGGAGTAGCAGCTCCCAACAGTCTTGTTGACTTGATTTTCCAGAGTCAACTCATCATTGAAGCAGATTCCCAAGTTACGAACAGATTTAGAGGGTACCAGCGGGGCATCAGCAGTAGTCGGCCACATATTGGCTGGGAGAGGATGTGGTACTCTCCCACCTGCAATATAAAGAAACTCTGTTTTATCTGCATTAAATTGCAGGGAGTTATTTCTCAGCCAATATACCACACTCTGCATACATGCATGAAAGTTTTCCACAGAAAATGACTGTTCTCCCTCCCAAGAGAGAATAAGCTGGGTGTCATCCGCATAATTTACAAGACCTATACCGTAAGATTTAATGACATCCACCAAGGGACGCATATAGGCGTTAAAAAGAATAGGGCTGATAGCAGAGCCTTGCGGTACACCATGATGTATCTTAATAAACTTAGATTGAAAAGGGGAGGGCCACAGCCTGACATCTGTCAGACAGATATGAATGCAGCCATTTCTGGGCCAGGCCCACTACCCCCACTCCTTCCAATCGTTCCAGGAGAACCTTGTGATTGACTGTGTCGAATGCGGCGGACAGATCCAACAGGATCAGTATAGTAGATTGACCCATGTCCGCACGCAGACGAAGATCATCCAACACAGTCAGCAAGGCAGTCTCAGTCCCATGTCCTGGGCGGACGCCGAATTGTCCGGCATCCAGTAAATTATTTACCTCCAGAAACTGGGAGAGTGCCCTGCTTACAAGGCGCTCCATGATCTTAACCGGATATGGGAGGAGCGAGATAGGCCTGTAGTTTTTTAGACAGGCTGGGTCAAGCGACGTTTTTTTTAATAAAGGGGTTACAACTGCTTGCTTCCAGCAGGGGGGGACCACTCCACTACCCAGGGACTGATCACACAGCTGCTTTAGCATAGGGAACAGCTCAGAGCCTAATGCCTTCCAAATCCTATGGGGAAGAGGGTCCAGTGATGAACCAGAGGAAATTCCTAAGGCTAACCGAGTCAAATCCTCCAGCGTGGGAATTTCAAAGTGATCTAAAAGAGGCCTCTGATCTGAAACTTCATTCGTTCCCTTCCAGTCCTCCTTCCTGTCAGGTAGTAGACCACTAGCCCCATCAACTGTACTATCCCCTTCCATCCCTTTAATAATTTTACAGATCTTATCTTAAAAAAACAGCCAAACTGTCACAGAGTTCCTGTGTTGGGGGAGTCTTATTTTTGTACAATCGGGGGTGGCGATGTCATTCATTATTTTAAAAACACTTTTGGAGCTATTAGGTGCCTTCAAAATTGCATTTGCAAAAAATTCCGCTTTAGCGGAGGCAATATATTTCTTATAGCAGAGAATTTTCTCCTTCCACTCAGCTTTAGCTATATCAGAGTATCCCTCCTCCACCGCCGTTCTGCTTGCTTACAGCCAAGTTTTAACTTTTGAAGTTCAGCATTATACCAAGGTGCAGAGGGTTTGCCTACTTTTTTTACTAGCTTTTGTGGAACAAGCTGATCAAGTTGATCATTGATCAAAAGACAAAAGGTGGTATAATTTTCATCCACCTGTTTCCCGGGGTCGAAAGATTCTTCTAGATGGAATACAGGAGCGGTACCAGCTTTCCTCAGGAGACCTTTCCAATCCCTACTAAGGAGACATCTAGTCTCCTTCACAATTGTCAGGCTGTTCTGCTTAATGTTAAGTACATCAAACTGAACTAAATGATGATCGGACCAGCCAATCGGCAGAACATTTACCACTTCCAATGAGTCTTTCCCCGCAAAAACAAGGTCCAACACATGTCCTCCTATATGTGTAGGTTCTACCACCCTTTGAGGGAGCTGCAAATCCATACAGGATTGTAAGAGATTATTATACCCGGGGTCCATGCTCCCATTGGCCCATAGGTTAAAATCTCCTAGTATTAACAATCTGGCATGTGAAAGAGCCATATTACTAAAAACATCAATCAGATTTTTTTGTTGCAGGAGACTGGCCGTTCCTGGAGGCCTATAACAAATAATACCAGTCAGTACCTGTCTCCCCTGATCCTTTAGCGCAAAGCCCAATAGCTCAGCCCCTTCAACCTCATCAATATCTACAGGAGAAAAATTCCATGCCTCCTTAAATATGATCCCAAGCCCTCCACCTCTACCGCTTGGGCGTGGCTTATGAAAAGCTTTATAGCCCTGAGGACAGGCCAAACCCAGCTCTAGATCAGACCCGGGATGAGTCCAAGTCTCAGTCATCACCAAGGCATCTAGATCGTGTAACTCTAATAACAGCTGTATCTCCATGTAGTGTTTACACAGGGATCTAACATTGAGCAATCCGCATCTTAGAGAGTCCCCTTTCATGAAGTCAGCCACTGGCCCAGCCGTATCTCTCAGTATGAACTCCCCATGGGCACCACCCTGCACCCCTATTGCCCGTAATGAAGCACTCGAATACTTATAGGCAGTATCATCTAGTAGATTTCTCCTACCTTCAGCATAGTGGCTGGCGCTGTGCGTTGCCGGTGCGCGGACGGGCGCAGACGGGCTTGCCTTTGGCGCGCCGGCGGCGCGCCCGCTGCGCGCATCCGCTGCGCGGTCGCTCCAGCGCAATGCTTTATAGGCCGTGGCGCGGGGATAGGCAACTAGAATGCTAACCCCTTTTGCATACCGCAGCCCGCTGGGGCATGTCAAGATAGTATCAACGTACACCAACAGCGGCCGGAACTACAACTATTTCAATTCCTTTTAAAAACTCAAATATTGTGATAGTTAAAAGCAGTGACAAATTCAATTTCACAGTTTCACAGTTTCACAATTACTTATTTAAAAACGGAGTTCACATACACGCTAAAGGCATGATTTTTGCAGTATACGCCAGTATGCGTCCGCGTCCTTACACAGGCAGGAGATTATCACGTCTCAAGTGTTTCCAAATCCTCAAGCACGATCCAACACAAGAGATCTTATGGGCACTCAGAGGGAAATTGGACAAATGGTACGAGCTAGAACTCATCTCCTATGAGGAAAATGGATTCCTTTATATCGAACACCCCGCCATGCCCACGTTTTACCTTCTTCCGAAAATACATAAAGAGGTCTACCCACCACCCAGAAGACCCATCATTGTGGGCATTAACTCACCCTGTTCCAGGGTTGGAGAATTTATTGATAAGAAGCTGCAAGTTCTGATGAAAGACATCCCGTCATTTGTACAAGACAGTAAAGACATTTTACTGAAAGTCAGAGACATCAACTGGGAACCGGATATCTTCCTGGTATGCATCGATATTGTAAGCCTCTACACATCAATAGATCATCAAGATGGAATAAAATCTGTGCAACAAACCCTTTGGGCCCAACCAGCAAATTACCTGGAAACTAACAAAATGATACTCGACATGCTAGCCTTCTGTCTGAATAACAACATTTTTAGTTTCAATCAAAAGATCTTCAATCAAATACACGGGACTGCGATGGGGGCCAAATTCGCGCCTCCGTATGCCTGTATCTTCATGAGTCTTGTGGAGAGGTTCTGGCTATAGGACCCAAGCTTTGCTGAATTCACCACGCACATTGTTCTTTGGCGTCGATATATAGACGACATTCTCTGCATCTGGCAGGGCGACCAACAACTACTAGAAGGATTTCTACGTGACCTGGACAACAAACCATGGAAAATCAAGACAACCTATAACTTCTCCAAAACTGAAATTAATTTTCTGGATCTCACATTTTATGTGAAAGATAACTTTCTGCACAGCAAATTATACAGAAAAAAGACAGCAGTCAATGCCATTTTACGAGCAGAGAGTTGCCACCCCAAACATAACATCAAAAATATCCCCAAGGGGGAACTACTTCGAATCAGAAGGAACTGCAGCGAAGACCAAATGTTCGAACTTAAAGGAAAAGAAGCAATAACCCGCTTGGAACAACGAGGCTATGATCCAGGCACCCTGCAAAATACTCTAACTAATAAATCAAGGATTGAGAGAGCAGGCACTCTAAACCTCAAACCGCAACCGAGACACGAAAAAGACAACAGGATTAGATTCATTACGGACTATCATAAAGGACATCACAATATTCGACAAATTCTCAAACGCCACTGGCACCTACTACAATATACGCCTGGGCTCAATGATCATCTTCGTAACTACCCTGAAGTAAGCTTCAGAAGGCCGCCCAATCTGAAAAGATTGCTATGCAAGTCAGAGTTTGTAGACAACAGGAAAAAGACAACTACATTTTTGGAGAGACCAGCAGGCTTCCACACATGCCACAACTGTAACATATGTAAACTAGGGGTCAACAAAAGCAAATCTGTACCCATGCCACCGGACAAACAAATCAGAATCAAAGAATGGATAGATTGCAACAGCAAGTTTACCATCTATGTGATCTTCTGCCCATGCAATCGACCGTACATAGGGAGTATGATTCGACCCATGCGCACAAGGATATAGGAACACTACAGGAATATCAATAAATATAACACGGGCCACCCACTAACGGATCACTTCCACAGTGCCCATCCACATAAGAAAAGTTTCACCTTCTATGGCGTTGAGGTGGTCCACCTCTTGAAAAGAGGAGGGAACAGGGAACTCAGACTATGAAGAAGAGAGAGTGAACTAATTCTCCAATTTAATACTGTGAAACTAGGACTGAACAAAGATGCAGAAATGCATGTGTGGATAGGTGATGAGTAAACCCTACCCTGGATTACGGTTGAACCATCCTGGCCTGAACTTTTGCTCAAATATGAACACTGCACAGAGGGGTGTGCTCTAGACCTGGGGGGATATTACCATCCTCACTGTAACCCCTTTCACGTGCCCTACCACCTGGTAACAAACGGTATATGTACTTTGTACCCAGCAGAACCTATGCAGACCCATAGGGCCATGTATTTATCCCTTTTCCCTCTGGACCCTAGGTCTCACCACAGGCCACCGCTAAAACAGTGCAACCTCTTTCCTTATATTGCACAATATGTATAGACATTACAACGTAGCCAATTTGACACACTCGAGGTTTATTACACCATCTCCTCACACTTATCATTCTTAAACACGTCTCTAGTACCCCTTCAGGCGTGTTAACATGATTCCAATATAGGCTTTACATCGTCGTTACATCCGCGTTTTCGGTCCTGTTTTTCCTTACGGCTCTTGATTACAACCCGTATTTTCTGTTCAATATTTTGCTCTCAAGTGATCTTTCCTCTCACCCATAGGTTTCCTCAAGGGTTCTTCTCCATACTATAGCCACCCAGTATCCGAACCGCAGCTTATAAGATAGCCCCATACTTTGCCTCTATACATATCTTGCCAAGTTTTCTGGTCCATTAGGCAATTTATAAATAGTGTAACCATGTATTTAACTACGTCTCCCCACTGCGCCCTGATTCGAAAATCCAGAGATAGCTTAGTACGACAAATGTGGATCTATGTGAGCACACACCACTACAAGATGGCGTACCGCCCGCTTGTAATTTGACGACCCGGATCCGGAAGGACCGTGTGTCGCAAGTACTCTTAAGCGCAATGCTCCCTGGGCACAGTGCTCATGCCGACGGATCGTAACAGATAGCAGACGTCTCATCTCCACATACGAAGTAAGTGGCAGTACGGACCCGTAAAGCTAGCCCGCCACTCTTCACTTACGCTAGAGTGTCTGCTCTATATCTGGTCTCCAGGCACCCCGTGAGACCAGTCCAGTCCACAACCTTGTACTATTAATGAGTGTATGTCTTTCTCCCCTCTTTCCCCGTTTTTCTCTCTCTACCCACATAGAATTTTACGTGTACGCTGTTCAGGGAAAGGATCTGACTATATACCTTAACCCTGTTTTTGACCTACAACGGTAAGCGCTTTCCAGGCACGCCGGCTAATTGCTTTGTAGTGTTTTCAATCACGCACAATTTAATTATTTTTTCCCTACTCACCCGGTTACCGAGTATATACACACCCACCCAAACTCAGTTATAAGAGGCCTTTTTACACCACGGTAGAAACAAGCACCTACACAGGCCACAGACATCTATTCATGCACTAAACAATGATAACAAATTTATATCAACCAATGTTCTTCGTGTTTTCGGACTCCTATGCTCCTTGGTCTTTTCACTATGCTTCCTTTTCCCCTACGGCTAACTTTCCACCTCTTCCTCTTCACTTTTGCCCTCCTCTTCTTCTCTGTTATGAACCTTTCGCACACCACCCTCCTGGGTATTGACCTACCTATACTCCCTCCTGCCTCTGCACTACTTTAACTGTGTAACTTCTATAACTTGTTCACTATATATTCACTATGTACTTGTCCTAAATGCACAGCCCTGAGGAAGCCCAAGGCCGGATGGCTAGTGTTAAGGGGCGAAACAGGTGTTGGCTGTGAAATGTCCTTCTTTTGTCTCGAAGCACCATGAAATAAACTGGAATCTGTTTCAGAGAACAAGTGATTTGTCTTACTCGTTCTGGCACATCTACAAATATCCTAAGTCCGTTTGCACCATCCTATTCACCCAACTCACCGGCAGCCCCACAACTACTGGAACAACTGGGGCCTGCAACAGCCTGCGTACAAGATCGCGACATCCTTGCCCCATCATCTGAATCATATAAAATTGTACAGCAAATGGAACAGGAATCACCACAACAAAAACCAAGTGGGTGCCGGCTATATGAAGCCAAAGAGTCCATGCCAGCTTTGGTGACTAAATCCTGTGACTTATGCAAAAACAAACAGCCAAGAAATATTAAGGACCAATCGGACCAATCCTTAACGAATTGCTCCCCAACTACCTCTGTATGGCCCCACTTGTTAAACACCATGGAAACCATTGGAACTGCAATGACATACCAGGCCGACAAGCTAGACACCCAAGTCGAGCTATTAAACATCCTAGCTATCCATGTTCAGGGGATTGAACAAAAGCTGCAAGTTCTCAATACCATGATAGTGAAGGTACAACAAGATCGGGATACTACATACCATACGTGCAATTGTCCCCAAATAATCAACAAACTCGCAAGGGTTCCAACTATAATGACAGGGCTATTGGGGGCAGTCAGGGAAACCCAAACAAACAAACAAAGTCTGCATCGGTTAGAGACCGCGAATATGAGGAACTCAAGGGAGAATGCCGGGCGAGTCCCCAGTCTTCTTAGAGAAATTTTCCAAGAGACTAGGAGATCTATAAGGCCCTAGAGCGCGTAAGCTCACCTTTACTTGATGCCAAGAATGAGCTTGAGCAACTGAGCGAACAATTCCACCCAGAAGCCCAGAAGCGTTACCCAAACAACACAATCCACTAATGACAGCAGATGAATGTACCAAACAAATTTGATAACCCCCCTCACGAAGAGGGAACAAAAACGCCTGAGGAAAGCAGGGAAAAGCAAACTAAATAAGCAATGCTCAAATGCACCATCGATACAAATCACAATGCCTGCCAAGAATGAAAACAAATCTGAGAAAGATAAAAGAGAACAAAGTATAAGGGATGCCGCCGGCACATTGGACGACACCTCTTCACCCATGAAAGAAGCTGCCGATTCAAGAAGCCCGAAACCACAAAAAAGTGAAAACCCACCAACAAGAAAAATATATCACATATTTAATCCTCCGGATAGGAGGGAACCAAACAAAACAACTATCCAGGACACTCAAAAAACAAACATTATCCAAACCCCTCAAGGAATAATGACAAAAGCGAGTGAACTCAGCACACAAGAGGCCGTCATCAACAGGAAAGGTGTTGTAGAGGAGAGGCGTAATAGCAAAGAAGCCAAGACAAGTTTAAACACCTTGAGAAGCATGAGGGCCAAATTAGCCATGAACCCCAAAAGCACTCAACAAAATAGTGTACGACATCTACCGAACTTAGCCCTACATCGCCAAGAGTCTATCGAAGCAACAATAGAGATGCCGATTGTCCGAGCCAAAATACAACCAACAGATTCTCTTACCACATGTCATAAAAAGATAGAACTGGTCCCACATTACATCTCAAGGGGAGCTCATGATATATTGAATAGAAGTGCAATATTAAGATTACTAGAAGCCCTCCCAGCTCTGAGTCACATCAAATCCAGAGATCTGGAAAGAATTGAGTTCAAATCTAATCCTAATCAAATCGGCCCTGAAATTACAATAGCAACTTGGAAGGATCACTCTTTTACAGATCAGATCTTGCGGCACAGGGAGTCCTTCAGAAAATGGGGTATTGAGTTTTAAAAGGTGGAGCTAACCCGCTACCCAAGCCCATTACAACAGTCCAACCGAACTGTGGGAGTTCTAAAAGGAGCTAAATGTCCCGATGATCTCAGCACAATGAAAGGTGATGGCCAAACAACAAGGCAAATTACAATCACAATACCCCATCTCGAAGTAGCCAACCTCGAGGATAATCCGCAGGCGAAAGCCCTAAACATGAACTATGGAGTGGCATGAACTAAAGCACATAAGGATTCCAAAAAAGCTCAGGGCTGCAAGATCTGCTCCTGGAAGGTGAACGGCTTGGGCACAAAACTCGAAGATGTCGACTTTGCAGATTTTATCCTACAGCATGACCTACTTCTATTCCAATAAACTTGGCAGTCAGTAAACACCCCAATTGGAGGCTATAAAGAATATCTCAACCCAGCCATCAAGGATGCAAAGTACGGAAGGGCAAAAGGCGGTTTATCGACTTTCATCTCAACTGATATTCTTTGGGAAGATGAAGTCATCGACCTCGACTCTCCCTGGATGCAATGCATCAAACTCGCAGCTTTGCCCTCGACAAGTTTGTTAATTTTGAATATCTACATTCACCCAGCCCACAAGCAAAAGGGAAAAAGAATCCAGCAACTGACTGCTGCACTTAAAATTTGAAAACTCACTTATCCACACGCTAACATAATCCTGTCCGGGGATTTTAACATGAATTTATTGCAAGGTCAAGAAAAAAACATAGTAGGCTTCATACAGGCACACCAGGGCAACACAACCAGACGTGACACTTTGGGCAAGAGATGCACGGTTTTATTGGATGAACTCTCATTGTACACGCTAATTGGACAAGGCCCTCACGATAGTCCCGCAGCATTTTCAAGAGTGACGGACAAAACAGGTGCAACCATCGATTTTACCCTGGTGAGTCCTGATCTGTTTCCTTCTATTTCCAACTTCTATAAAATAAAAGAAAGAGCTGAAAGTGACCATTATCCTCAAACCTTTACATTAATCAACATCCAAGAAAGGTCTTGGCAAGCCAAAGCTCTTACACTACCAACTCAATCCTACAATTTAAAGCGACTCACATGGAACAAAAACAACATAGACACCATCATGGAGACATGTTTCTCCTTATTGGTTCCAACGGACGCAAAGCTATTTCGGATAGAGGCCTGCAAGTCCTTCGTCAACAACCTAAATAAAAAAAATTCTAACTGTTTCACCAGCTATAAAGCGCCCAGTATAATCGGGGCAGCCTGGTATACACACAACCAAAGGACAAAAATAAATAAATAAATAAATAAACATCTAAGATCAACGTGAACCCAGAGCTCACAACCAACTCAGCATTCTCTTGCAACAACAACAAAAATGAAAAGAGATCTAAAAAAGGAAATTAGGGTGGCAAAGCATACATACATTGAGCAAATCTGGATGAAAATGCTCCATGCTAGCCAGCAAAGAAACTCTAAACTGTTTTGGGCAAATATCAATATTCTACTAAATGGTAAAAACCGACATTACAATTCAGACATACCGGAACATACATGGAGAGCCCACATAGTAGCCACATACAACAAGATGTCTCATTCAGGTGTAACAACCATCACCGAAACTTCAAAAGCGACCCGGATGGTCTCTATTCAGAGAACAAGTCCCAAGGCCTCAAAGTCCAGAAACACCCAGAAAATGGACACTAAAATCTGCTCACCAACACTGATAAACCCCCTTAACTCCCAAGAAAATCAATTAGATGAAAACTCTCAGCTGGAAGTTCTGGAACCAACAAGGATAGATCCAACGGAACACCACCTACAGATTACACAAAAGCAGGTTCTGAACATCATAAAACAACAGAGACCTGATGGGGCCCCGGGGCCAAATGGCCTGCCTAATGCCTTATTTAAAAAAGATCCAACTTTTTGGTCATTCCACCTAACCCCTCTGTTCATAAACGCCTTAGAGACTTGCACCATCCCAGATTAATGGCGAGGAAGTATCTTACAACCTATATATAAATCATGGGTGCGTTCAGACCCATCCAATTACAGACTGGTAGCGCTCATCGATGTTGAGGCAAAAAGTTACGCTTCAAACTTGTTGACAGACCTAGAGGATTGGGTCAGTAGCACAAACCTAATCCCGAAAACGCAAACAGGATTCCGGGCAGGGATGGGCACTTTAACTAATCTATCCGCAGTCACCCTTCTAGCTAATCAAGCTATCGCAAAATCAAATGTCCTACACGCGTGCTTTGTAGATCTTAAATCAGCCTTCGATAAGGTTCCCAGATCCAAGCTGTGGGTGAAAATGAAATCTTGGGGAGCTCCCACAAAATTGTTAGATGCAATCATCAATCTTTATTAAAAAACGTGGGTCCAACTAAAAACAGGGGAACGGTCGAAGTTTAACTAACAATATTCCGACCATCAACGTCTTAAAACAGGGGTGTGTCTTGACTCCTTGTCTATTCAACATCTATACAGCTGACTTAGAGAACAACCTTCGCTTAACACAAGGAGACCCTCCACAACTGGGTAATGTCCCAATAGCAAGCCTGCAATATGCTGACGACATTGTTTTGCTTTCCCAAACGCCTCGAGGCTTACAGCGGCTGATTACCCATTTAGCAGAATATACATCCTCAGCTCAATTAGTTATCAACTTCCAAAAATCGAAGGTCGTGTGCTTTTCTAGTGCCCACAAAAAACATCCTAAATTCACCTGGACGATAAACAACAACACCTTGGACCAGGTGGAAACATATAAATTCCTGGGGCTACTACTGGATCGTCATCTTAATTACAAGCAATACCTGGACTTACGGCAAGTAAAAGCAAAACAACTGCTATTTGCATTTAAAACCTTGCAGAAAAAACTTACCAATTGTTCAACAAACCCCCTATTAAAGGTCATTGCAGCAAAATTCTTGCCATCCATTTCCTATGGATCGGAACTGTTAATTACTAAGGATTCAACAGTTTTAAACACAGAATAAACTAGCCTCTTCAAGAAACTATTCTCAATTCCACGCCACATTTCTCAAGCCCAGATAAGACTGGAATTCGGATTAAAAAACAAGATACCGACAAGACAAGGAGCCCTTGCCAAATATTACTGGAGAATGATGGCAGCGGAAGAAAACTCTTTAGCCCATTATTGTTGGCAGGAGGTCGAAAAGCAATCCAGGTTGAGTAAGTCAGTATATCCAGTCCTAAAACAACCCCTTTCAGCTTTAAAGTTAGAGGATGCTTGGCTCACAATATCGGCCTATTCTGAGTTCAAACAAACAGCCAATAAAGCCATCAAGCGACAATCCCAGTTAATAGATAAAGCATCTTTGGCCCTTGATACACACGTGTGGATGGTGATGCCATCTTACAAATTTCTGAAACCTCAACCATACTTGCTAGAACACTTCTCAAAACAGAAAAAGTGGAATTTTATTTTATTGAGACTGATATCCTATCCATCCAAAGACCTTACTCCAAAATGGAAACGGACCTTGCCGACTAAGGAATGCTGCCTTTGCGGCCATGGAGATGAGTCACTACTCCACCTTTAATGTATTTGTCTGGCACTACTAAATATTCAGAAAACCCTCTTACGGCCAACACTGAGGAGAGAACAAATAAGGACTTGCAGAGCAGCCGTTATAAAATGCCTAGGAGGCTCGACTGTCCAATTGGCATGCAAGGAAATAAAATTTCTGAACCAAGCGGCAAATGAATTGGAAAAGAGTGATCAATTAATCAATCAATCAGGGAATTGTAAGCGTGCTACTCACCCGTGAGGGTCTCAAGGCGCTGGATAGATGAACTGAACTTGACTTTTCAGAATCGCCTTGTTCGTTTAATTTAAAATTCCGTAGTCCATATGACCACAGCACCAGCACTTCATTACAAACCGTGAAACTATGCATGCTTGTGTACAGTTTAAACCAAATTTATTAGAAGTCCGCTTTTCCTAGTAGAGCTGGACACTACATGCCCATATAAATGGAATGGAAACAGTCCCAACAATATTTTACCATATATATAAATGAGTTTAATTTATTTTTTAAACTAGAACAATTGCTTGACATTTTATGTATTCAGGTGGTTCGTCCCACCCTTTTATGATTTTAAAAGAAATTGAATAAAAGTATCCATTCGTTTCGTATCTTAATCTTGCTTTCAGGCATTTGCGTGTAATAATGATGATTCTCTGAGCATTAGAAGTAACCTTCAATTCTTCTATTTTACAAACAAAAGAACGTTTTCGTACTGGAACCACTGTCAATAATGCATGTTGAGCCCCCAGTTCACTGTATTTTCGTATAGTGCTGGCCCTGATAGTAAAGGCTTTGCATTAATGAATCATATATACAAGATGTAACCATTTACAAATATAAATAAAAATCTTGCTTTAGTGTCAGTCAATCCTTTCACAGACTGGTACTGTAATACAACATTTAAAGGGTTTGTGTTTCATGAGACTGGGCCTACTTGTCCATCAGACAAAATAAACATGACAACTTGTTGCCCTTGACCCCAAACATTATGTCCTGGGCATTGGGTGATAGGAATTCCAGTCCCTGAATAAGGAGAGTTTAAGGGAGGAATAAACTTACACAAGTAAATTACTCACAGGTGTAAGTTACCTTTATGAATAGCCAGGGCTATTCACTCTGTTAATGTAATTGCTTTCTCCAGAGCTAATCTTCTGTCACACAGAAGAAAATCAAGCTATAAATCAATCTCTCTGTTAGACTTGGCATCTTTGGCATGGTTTTCCCCATAGCTTTTTGCCTTCAGACTTCAACCCTCCTGTTTTGCTGAATATGGGCCATATTTACAAGAAAATGACAGAGCGCAGAGCTGTGGCACATTTTTCAGCCCACACTCTGCCATTTCCAAAACAAAGGGATGCGCCGTATTTGCAACAATATGGCACACTCTTGTCAATTCCCTAGTGCTGGTGCTAAAAATAGCTGCCTAGCACCAACGCAGACACCCTTGCGCCATAGTACAAATGTGCCTGCATTGCAGAGAATGACTGTTTATGTGAAGGAAGGTGACCCTTCCTGCACATAAACAATCAATAATGGAGATTTGATACTTCCATATTTACTGCATTCTGCAGCACATATAGAAGTAGCAAATCGCCATTATTTAATGATTGTTTATGTGCAGGAAGGGACACTTTCCTGCAGATAAATAATCATTAATGGCATTTTCCTCTTTCTCAGTGTGCTGCAGAATGCAGCACACTTAGAAAAAGCAAAAACGAGGAGAAATAAAAGTATTTCTCCTTGTTGCGCCATTCTAACACCTGCTATTGCTTTATAGTTTTTGGTGCTGCCTCAGATTTACAGATCCTTGTAAATCTGGGGCATCATCAAAAAGCAATGGGTGTTGTGGTGGAACACCCACAGCAACACCCATAGCATGCCTGTTTCACTCAGACCCCTGCGTGAAAGGTACCATATTTACAAAGCAGCGTTAAGCCACAAAAAGTGGCTTAACGTCACATTGTAAATATAGGGCAGGGCATTGCGCCACCGATACATCAAAAAAAGTGTGGTCCAGTGGTGCAATCCTCTTGAAAATATGCCCCTTTGTTTTTGCAGGCCTCTGCACACTTTACAACTGCTAACTAGAGCTAAAGTGCTTGGGCTCTGTAGGACAATGCCTCTTTTGACATGGTTAGCCTCCACATTTTGCCTGATGCAATTTCGAACTGTAAGTACACTGGGCCCCTGCTAACCAGGTCTCCAATGCCAGATCTCTTTCCCCAAAACTGTACCATGATTGGCACAACTTCAGTGGCCCCTTCAAGTCCTAAATAAATTGTACCCCTGATACCCAAGGCATGGGTACTGAAGAGGGTCCTCTGGAGCTGCAGCACTGATTGTGCCCCTCCAGGGACCCCTCACCAAGGATAGGCACTCTGCCATTGCAGGCTGCGTGTCTTGGTGCTGGAAAATCTGCAGAGTCGACATGGCATACATTCCTGTGTGCCATGCCTCTCATGCACTGCATAAGATATAGGTAAGTCACCCCTACTGCAGGCATTTAGCCCTAAGGCAGGGTGCACTATATCCTATTTGTGGGCATACTTGCATGAGCAGATATGCCCCTACAGTGTCCAGTCTATTCTGGGATGTTGTAAGTGAACAGGGAAGCCATAAAGAGTACATGAGCTGGATACTTGTCAATACCTGTTTCCTAGCTCCATGATGGCTTCACTGATTTCTGATATGTTTGATACCAAACATCTTGTCTTAATAAATCCTCACTGATGCCAGTGATGAATTTATTAATAAATTCACACAGGAGACCCCTTTGGAAGGTCCCTTGAAAACCTACCAAGCACAGGTGTGGTCCCTGCCACTACCAGACATGTTGCTGACCTCATGGGGTGAGAGCCAGCGCTCTCAGACGACAGGGACGAAGCCTGCTCTAGGTGGAGGTGCTTCACACCTCCTCCAGGACAGGATGGCCTTCCTGGGCAGGTAGGTTCAAAGACAATGCTGCCTTTGAAATCCAACCCAGGAACCTTCAGATAGTGGGGGAGGCCAAGACCCCTTTCCTGCTCCACTTTTGATGGGGGTAAAGGCTGGAAAATTAGTTAGATGAGGAGGAGGGTTCCCACTTAGCCTACACCACCCCTAGGGCTAGGCAGGGGGTGTGAACCCCTCTCCTGAAATTCCACCATCTTGGAATGGTGTAGAAACCTCCAATCAGGGCTAGGGTGGTGCCTCTTCCCACAGGAAATTGTCACTAGAGAGTGAAGACACCCTAAAGGTAAGTAGCCCATTTGCCACTACCTGTCTCCCCCTCTAAAGCCCATAAAATTCAGTATTTAGGTGGCACCCAGACACTTAAACATCACATTTGATGGGCAAGAGAAGACCAGGACAAAGACCTGCTTCTCAAGAACAGAAGCCCTGCTACAGAAGAAAAAGGTGCCAAACCCTCCCTGCTGCCCTAGGACTCAACAATTGCTGCTGTGTTGTCCTGAAAACTGAAAGGACTCCAAGAACCCTGGAGGACCTCCAGCCTTCAAGAAACTGCCGTGCAGCTCCCTTGGAGTGAAGGTATCACTCCCCTGTACACCGCAGGCACAAATCCAGTGAAGTACAGTTTTTTCGATGTGGTGCTCCCTGATGACCTCAATGCAGCACCAAAGCAAGAAGAGGTACAACAGCTCCAGAGGGTCAGATCTGCCTCCCTAACAAGTTTGGAGGCACCAGGACCTACCAGAGCCGCGGGTACCAGCCCCAAGCAGTAAAAAGCAAGAAGAAGAGCCCACATCGGACTCCCGAAGCACCAGAAGCAAGCATCCACAGAGGGACTTGGAGTCGCCCACGGCCCACTTTGTGAGTGGCCCATCTGTCCCAAGATCGCCTCTCCAAATTGCCTGCTCATGACCGCGAGGACCTCAAGATGCACAACACCGGGCTGAGATATTCGCTCTGCACCAGGCCCCACCCGCCCCAGCACCTATGCACCAGCCCTGATCCCATGGTCCGCAGGCCCTTGCAACCTCCTCCTTCCAAGGAGACCCACCAAACTTACCTGTAAGTCCCTTCGTTCAGTGATTTTTCAAGTGACCCCCTTCATTTTTGGGCACCAGCTTTCAAGACCTCAGCACCTCTGCTCCCGGCCGATCCGGGACGCTTTCGAACTTCTCCTGCTGGAACTTTCGACCTGGTCCTGACATCGCCCTAAAACAAGGTGAAGTTTGTGAAAGCAGTGCCTGAATTACTATGAATTTTTCTGCTTTTTCTCAATTGTTTCCTATTGTGCATAGTTGAGCGTAGAAGTGATATATTTTCTGAACTTTGAAAAATCGTAACTATGAAAGTAATTACCTTAGAACTGTGTTTATGGTCTAAAGAATTATATAAAAATCGATTTTATTTTTACAAATTGGTCTCAGATTTATTCTTGAGTTTGTGTCTCATTTATTGTCTCTCTGAGTACAGCAAATGCTTAAGACTTTCCTCTGATAAGTCTAACTGCTCGCCCACACTACCACAGAAAAGAGGGTTAGTTTTTATCTACTTTTACCTCTATCTATCTTTTGGGGATCTCTCACAATCTGTACATAGTGTACTTCATTTTAGTACATTATACAGAGAGGCGATTTCCTACATGCTCTCTCCCTAAAACATGGTAGAATTGGCTTATACCCAATTGGCGTATTTAATTTACTTGTAAGTTCCTAGTAAAGAGGCACCCTCTGTGCCCAGGGGCCTGTAAATTAAATGCTACTAGTGGCCTGCAAACACAACAAGATGATGGATGGAGTGCTGAAACTTTTCAAACACCCAGTCAAGAGATCTGGTTTAAATCCATCATTCTTTTGCTCACCATGCCTTCTCAGTTTGGATCCAGCCATATGCAAATCAGTCTTGACCCTGCTCCCCATGGGAATAGTCCAGCCCGAACTGCCAGGTTAGGTCCTCCCTGGACTGGAAACAGGCATTCTGGGACCGGTTTTGGGGTATCATCCATCATCAGCCAGGGCAGCTGGAATCCAGAGGCACAGCAAGCAAGGGACCCACATCTGGGCATCCCCTTGGCCACTTAGGGTGAACATGGCAAATACAACACGATGATGGACAGAGTGTGAGAAACTATTCAAACACTCACCCTCAGTCAAGAGATTTAGGTTAAATCCATAGTTCTTTTGCTCACCATGCCATCCCAGTTTGGACCCATCCATATGCAAATCAGTCTTGACCCTGCTCTCCATGGGAACAGTCCATCCCACATTGCCAGGCCAGGACCTCCCTGGACAGGAAACAATCATCCTTGGACCGGTTTCAGGGTATCACCCCTCCTCAGCCAGGCTACTTTGAATCCAGTGGGACAGCGAGCAATGGACCCACGTCTGGGCAGACCCTTGGTCACTTAGGGCAAACATAGCAAACACAACAAGATGATGGACGGAGTGCTGTACTGGGGGTGAATGTTTGACATTGTTCAGCATTCTGTCCATCAATTGTTCCTTTTGCATTTGTTGCCCTAAGTGGTATGGGTATGCCCAGAGGTGGGTCCCGTGCTCGCCATGCCACTGGAGCCAAGCTAGCCTAGATGATGAGGGGTGATACCCCAAAGCTGATCCCAGGATGCTTGTTTCCAATCCAGGGAGGACCTGGCCTGGCAGTTCAGCCTGGACTCTTCCCATGGGAAGCAGGGTCAAGACTGATTTGCATATGGCTAGGTCCAAACTGGAATGGCACAGTGAGTGAAAAAAACAATGGATTTAGGCCCATATCTCTGTAGTGGGGGTGAGTGTTTGACATTGTTCAGCATTCTGTACATCAATTGTTTTTTTTGCACTAGTGGGCCTCCAGCACTGATTATGCCACCACCTCAGGTAGTCCTTTAAACAAGTCTCAGGCATGCCATTGAGGCCTGTGTTTGCAGTTTAAAAGTGCCAATTTGCCCTGCCAAAATAAAACTTTTGCCAGGCCCAGTCATCCCTAGGGTAGGACCTGGTCAGCCCAGGGGCAGGTTACAGTGTATTTATAAGGTTGGACATGTACTTTTAAGTTTTACATGTCCTGGTAGTGAAATACTCTCACATTCATTTTTCACCACTGTAAGGTCCATAGGATAACACTGGAGTAACCTTATTACATGTAATAAGTGATCATTTCCAAATGGGAGCATGACACCAGATCATGTTTGGTGTCTTTGAAAGTGTAATGAAAAATCCTCTCACATGGTGAAGTTAGATTTTAAATTTAAATTTAGAAAATGATATTTTTAGAAAGTTGGCATTTTCCTACATTAGCTATTTAGTGCCTGCCGCTTGTCTCTAGGTCCCGTGACTGGTTGTACGTGACATGTGAGCTTTGTGTATTCCTCCTAGACAGCCACACACTATAGAGAGCATAGGTGTGCCTGGATGGGCCATCACTATCAGAATGGGAGGGCGGAGCTGGGCACATCCCTACTTACACTTGAATAGGCTGTGTCCTGCCTCCACATAAAGGGCTGCATACCCACTTTAGTTAGTCAAATCAGGGAAGGCAGGAAGCCTGTGAACTTCAAAGGGAAACCTCTAGAAACTTCTCCAACTTCAAGGGAAGGCCCAGGTATAAATATGGGACCTCAGGCACCAACTCTTCATCAAACATCTAGACCTGTGGAAACCCTGCCAGGAAGAAGGACTGCTGTGCTGCTGAAAGGACTGCCACTCTGCTGGACTGCTGCCCTACTGACCTCCTGCCTGAGTCAGAGAGATTTGTACCTGCACCTGAACACAGGACTCCCTGAGTGACTCCAAGGGCTAGTCTGCTGGACTCCTAATCAGAACCAAAGGGACATTGCAGGCTCACAAACACCTGCACCAGCAACCAAATCAAGCTGGAGCAAGCCCCTGGCCCCAAGTGGTGCTGGACACTTGATGTGGCCTCAGGGAGGCTGAATTGAAGTTTTTGGTCTCCACTGAGGTCAGCCTGAACTTGTGACTTTCTCCTGGTCTTGCACGACCAGATAGCCACTAGTGGCACTTTAGGCTTTTTGATGCTATTTTACACTTAATTTTTTTACAATTTGTTCTGTGTTTCTAAATTGGTGTGGGATATATCTTGTGTTGCATTTTCACTTTATTATTGTTTGAAGTGCTGCAGCTGCATAAATAGTTTGCATATTGCCTCTAAGTTAAGTTGTGCCAAGCTACAAGAGGGTTGAGCACAGGTTAGTTTGGAGTTTGTTTGTGCCTCACCCTGATTAAGATTGTTGTTGCTGCTTGAGTAGGGTTTCACCCCCCTCAATCAGTAACCCCATTTTTCACACTCTCCTTATACATTACCAAGTACTGACACATGGATATTCAAAATTTGCCCTTCAAATTGAGTTGGAAAATTTGCAACATTGATAATCAACAGTTCCTGGAGGCACTCCTAGTCTGAGCTGTTTTTGACTGTCCGTGTGAATAAGAAATTGGGTTATTTATTGAGGGAGGGGGTGCAAGGCCCACTTAGTCAACAACCACAATTCTAGTCAGGTTGAACCACAAAAAGACACTACAATAACCTGTACTTAACCCTATAGTAGCTTGGCACAAAGCAGTCAGGCTTAACTTAGTGGCAATGTCTAAAGTATTTATGCAGTATACCAACAGTAATAAACTGAAAACACAACACAAGAATAATCCCACACCAATTTAGAAAAATAGAGTTGATGTTAATAAATAATATGATACCAGAAAGACAAAAATCCAATCAATAGAATCAGAGATATTTAGCTTTAAAGTTTTAAGTGAATATAGCGCCTAAAAGCACAAAGTGCCACTCGTAGTCATCTGGTCATGTTAGACCAGAGGAAAGACACAGGTTAGTCCTGCTGAGAGGTTTTCCTTCTCAAAGTCAGGAGCAAAATGTTCCATTCGCAGTTGAGGAGGCTGTGAGGAGCAGGGAGAGCACTGCTGATGGTCGTTAATGTTGCGCAAAGAGCAGGCAGGGCGGTGTGAACAGTGGTTGCTATAGTGCGAAGAGCCAGTCAGGCATCATGGACAGTCGTTGCTGGTGATTCACTTTGGCGGTCACTGTGGGCTGTCGTTGCTGTAGCACAAAGTGGCAATCTCTCAATGCCAGTCATCACGGGCAGCAGAATTGCAGTGCGGAGGGATCTGTTTGCAAATTAGGGGGCTAATTTATGAGAGCCATGCATCACTTCTATACCAAGTAAAGTGGTACATGCATGATGCAGGACTCTCATTTCGATATATGAAGCCACTGAGAGCCACCCTGCGTGTCTTTGAGTGGCCTCATAAATCATGAGTAAGGCGATGCAGCACTAATTGCTGTGTCACATTATGCCCAGGAGGTGTTCCATGAGCTTTAAAGTGGGTTTCCCCATGCAACACCCATGGAATTTAACGCTGCCCCAGATATACAAAGTGATGTAAATCTGAGTAAGCGCCAAATCCATATGCCTCCCGAGGTGAGATGTAATTAGGAGAAATATGTTTATTTTTCCTGGTTTTTTCTCTTTCTATGTGTGCTGCAGAATGCAGCACACATAGAAAAAGGAAAACGCCTCTTAGGATTAGTTTTTGTGCAGGAAGTTGCCCTTCCTGCACAAAAACAATACTGCATGCAAAAGAAGCATCCTTGCACAATGCTGCAAGGATGCCTACGATGACGCTAGGCTTCCGAAATGGTGCCAGCACAGAGAGAAAGGACAAGAATGCATCATATTGCTTAAATAAGGTGCATTCCTGCCCTTTCACTTTGGGTTGGGTAGCTCAGCAAGGTGCCTTGTTGCGCTGCCCTACACCAAAATCTCATTAATAAGCCCCTAGGTGTATAACAATTGTACCCTGTTTTAGGAAGCGAGCCCAATCACTTTACCACTGGTTAGCAGGGAAAGCGTGCACAGAACTTTAATGCCAACAAAAACGGTTTCAGCAACTGAAGGCAAAAAATCTGGGGGTGACCTTGCAAAAAAAGCCCAGGTCCATCAGTGTGGTATTTTGTTGCTCGCTGTTTCATGGGTAATGCTTCTTGAGCATAAAACAATCAGTATGGTAGACAGTATGGTAGGCGTTTTAAGATTATTTGAAAAAACACAAATAACACAGATATTTAAGACCTTATTTTGTTTCTGTGTTAAACAAAATATTTTAGTCAATTTCTTACATTCCGAAAGGTGGATTTTATCTGCAATCAGAAAAAATACGAATATACCGTCATTGATTATGAATGCAAATGACCTTGCATACATTACTTATTTAGCACTACTGAACCGAGCACCTAATAACTGTTACTGAGCTCTGCAGGGGTTTGCTGTGATCAGCAAGTTCTCAAGGCCAGCGCCCTCCTTACAGTTTGTTAATCTCATTACATTTTAATAAGATCTGTCCTGTCCCATCGACCAAAATGGTAGAAAAGTTTAAATTCTTTAAATGTAGTCACAAAATGGAGATCCATTACTCTGAGAAAGTATTTCTGCGCTTAACTATTACAAATAAACACAGAGCTCTGGATTCATTAATAAGACACGGGATATTTTTAAACAAAATTACACACACCATTCATACACTCAAATCTTTCTTACTATAATTATGTATATATGTTTCTTGCTATCATCTATTTTTGTTCAGCTTGCTTGATTCTTCAATTCCCCCCACAAACAGACTTTTTTGAGACATGAGCTAACCTTGCCAACAGCATTTTTGACATTTAGATTTTCCTCAGACTGATCGAGAAAAAGACAGATTCGTCAGCACCACAAAGGTCAATGTCTCAAGAGATTTGATTTCAATCTTTATCTCATTTCGGGTTTTGGGCCCAGCATGTAAAGGCAACTGCTGTAGGATTTAGATCATGTTTCTACTGACTCCCTAAGAGACATTACAAGTTTAAAGCCCTCAGCACCCTCATCACTAGGGTGCATTACAGTAACTATACTTTACAGCAAGGTCTCAGGACACCAGGGGACAGATTTACTAACATTTTGCACCTGGTTAGCATCACAGACGTTAAACAAACCGGCACAAAATGTTTCTTTGGAATTTACTTTCCAGAGCTTGTTTTGCTCTGAAAAGTTACATGAAAGAGGGGCGTTGTCTCGCCGCGAACAATGGTGGCTGTAACCTAGCTAGGCTCCTCAATAAACCATGCAACAATCCGTCATCATGCACAGCAGATTGTCATTCTTATTGTCATCCCCCTGCCTGGGAGCGCCAAGGTGTCGGAGTCACCAACCTGCCACCCTTGGTTCCGTGAAGTACGCTATGGTACACCAAAGATGAGTGGGTTTCCCCAGACAGAACGGGGAGGCCAAGACGGAAACCGCAGGATCGGGGGATTGAGCTGCCACAGTGACCAAAGGCTGAGAGACCACAAGGCCGCCTGCAGCACTTGCAGAGAACATTGGGTATAGGTGCCATACTGCACCGCTGGGAGGGTCATCTGCCTTGCGACCACCTGATGTGCGGTGCCTGGATCGGGCAGGTGGGAGACCGTTTCCTCCCTCCGGGTCCATCCTTGTGCATTCAACGACCAGGTCCGGCCATGGGGAGCAGTTGGGGCATGCTGGTGTGCGGTCCGCCAACCTGGCAGCTGGCTCTGGGTTTGTAGATGTGCCCCACCCTTCTGAGCAGCGGACTTGGGCCTCCGTAACTGGGAAGGTCTCACAGTGGCCACAAACTGCCATTTTGCAAGGGGGAGTGGAATTGACTTCCCCCAAGAGCCCCTGAAGATCTCTATTTCTGGGGTGCTTCCCTGGCCACTATCGTTGCCGCCGGTGTCTCCAGCAGCCCGCCGGGAGGAGGTAGGTCTCTTTGCTGCCAGAGAGCACCTGGCTCATCTTTTGGTGATTGTTCTCCTTGATCCTCCAGAAACAGCAGAGTTGAAACACTAGGCTGTATGGCATCAATATTCTTGGTCATTAGGTAACAACTGCCATTCCTCATGTTCTACACTTGCACCTCCATCTGACATCTGGTCAACGACCAACATATTCTATATGCAACTACACTATTACAGTCAGGAAGGTCGAGCCCTTATGCTTCAGGATGCTCCACACACAGGACTGAGGACACCATCCCTTCAGCCCAGCAAACATTAGGAGGGCACCCCTGTGGAATCAGAGGCACACAACAGCCAGACGACAGGGACACCATGGGGAAGGACAAGCCTCTCCTTTCTCCCCTCTCTTCCCAGTGCAAAATCAATAAATACACTACACCAGCACCCACTGTGACTTCTTTGGGCCCGTCGCCGCCTGAGATTGCCACTGATCATAACTTATCAATCCTGCAACCCATCCAAGAGTCATGGACATCACTCGAGGGCAAGATCAGTGAACTCAGTATAGACTTATCGCTGCTTCGACAGGATCTGTGGAACACTACAGTGAGCGTCACAGAGACAGAGGGTAGAATATCAGAGGCTGAGGACTCGCTGCACACATGTCCATTCCAAATCACTGCTCTCCAAAAGACTGTTCATCTACTGGAGGCATGCACAGAGAATGTAAAGGGGAGATCCAGACACAATAACCTCCGAATTGTTGGGATCATAGGGCCCCCATCCCACCTAATTCAAAATGGACTTGTTAAAAACCTGGGTGCCAGCAGAGAATGTGTTGTTCTGATTCATAGTGGAACGGGCTCACAGGTCCCTCGCTCCCAAACTCTCCCAGGGGCCATACCCTACCCAATTATTGCCCTCATATTCAACTTTGCAGACAGAGATACAGCGTTGAGAGCCTCCTGCTGACTGGAAAACCTGATGTGTGGCTCCTCACAAGTGATGATCTTTTCAGCGTACACTCTCAAGGGCCAACCTCAATGGCGCTCCTTCACTGCTGTCATACGAACATTGAGGGCGAAGCTAATTAAGTACATGTTGCTGTTCCCGGCTCACCTCAAGGTCCTTTTTGAGGATAAAACCCTCTTTTTTGATGACCCTGAGAATGCAATGTACTGGGTGGAGGAACAGACAATTCTAAGCGGATGAGGACCCCCAGCTCATCGAGACCGCCCTGACAGCCAAGGAAGGATACCCAGACACTTGGCGATGCCTGCCACGCAGGAGAAGTAAGAGAAGGCACCTGATCCAGTCAGCACACAGATAGACAGGGAAACCATAGAGAGTGATTTGAGCTGGATACTTGTCATTAAGAGTTTCCTAGCTCCAAAATAGCTTCACTATACCTAAGATGTTTGGTAACAAACATCTTGTCTTAATAAATCCTCACTGATGCCAGTGTTTGATCTATTAATAAATGCACACAGTAGACCCTTTAGAGGGTCTCCTGAAAAACTACCAAGCACTGGCGTGGTCTCTGTCTAGTTTTAGCCAGCCTGCCCCCACCAGATGAGGAGGTGTGCCCACATTCAGCCAGCACCACCCCTCTGGTTTGGCATGCGATGTGGAACCCAGATTTGAAAATCTTGAGTTGGTAGGAAAACAACCTATCAGGGCTAAGTTGGTGCCCCTTCCCTCAGGAAGTGGTCGCTTAGAGGGTGTAGACACCCTAAAGGTAGGTAACCCATTGGCTACTACCTGTCTCCCTCTTTAACGACTGTAAATGTAGTATTTAGGTGGCATCCCTGGACCTTGAACTTTAGATTTGATGGACACAAAGAAGAAACGGTCCAAGAAGAGATGCTGCCTGAGAACTGATGCTCTGCTGCAGAGAAATTGGTGCCAAACCCTGCTTGCTGCCTTAAGGACTCAACAATTGTGGTGTGCTGCCTCGCTTTGCCACTGTGAGAACTCCAAGAACCCCAGAGCACCTCCAGTCTTTCACAAATTGCCGAAGAACCTCCCTAGGAGCAGAGGTTCAGCTCTCCTGTGACAGCAGGCATCGAACCGCAGACTCCAGTTTCACTGACTTGCTGCTCCTTGGTGACTCCGAGGCAGCACTTGGATCAAAAGTGGTACTCCAGCTCTGAAGGGTCAAATCTTCCCCTCCACCAAGTATGGGGACACCAGGACGCGTCGCGCTGTGTCGCACCAATACCCAGGGTTACCGGACCCCCTGCAACCTGCCCTGAGACGAAGAGCCCTCCCTGGACTCCGACTGCCCTGGAAGCAAGCACCCATAAAGGGACATTGAGACCCCTGATTCCCATTTTGTGAGTGGCCCAGCTGTCTCGATATTGCCTCTCGAAGCTGCTCTTTCCTGAGTACAAGGACAACTTGACGCACGCTGCCCGGCTGACCTATCTGCTCTTCACCCGGCCTGACCGGCCCCTGTATCGACAATCCAGCTGGGGTCCCATGGTAGTCAGCCCCGTGCGGCCTGCTCCCCTGAGTAAGCCCCCTCAGACTTACCTGTAAGTCCTGTGTGCAGTGCATTTCAAGTGGCCCCCTCTCCCGTAGTGCACCAGCTACCTATGACCTCAGCACCCTACTCCCGGCCAAATCCGGAATGCTCCCAAGAATCCGCTGGTGGAACATTGGACCTGGCCGTGCTAACTACTGAAATCCAAAAGGTGAACCTTGAAAGTCGACTGTATGATTTTATATGCATTTTTGTCTTTTTTCCCATTGTCTTCAATGATGCATAATTGCACACAAAAGTGATCTATTTTGTGAACTATAAAATTCATAACTTTTAAAGTACTTACTGTAGAAACAAACTATTGGTCTGAAAAATTATATAAAAATCGATATAATTTTTGGAAGTTGGTCTCAGATTTATTCTTGAGTGTGTGTCTCATTTAGTGCCTCTTTGAGTACAACAAATGCTTAGCACTACCTTCTGATAACCCTAACTGCTTGTCCACACTACCACAAATAGAGCATTAGTATTATTTACTTTTGCCTCTGTATACCAGTCTGGGTCTCACTGGACTCTATGCATAGTGTACTTCATTTTAGTGCACTATATAGATAGCCAGTGTCCTGCAGATGCTTTGAAGTTGGAAAGCCAAAGGGAGAGGAGATTGGAGGGGCTTAGACCGTTTTGTGGGTGGAGGAGAGGTTCTCAGAGTGACTCTAAGATTGTGGTTTCTGTTTGTTTACAAGTAGCAGGAAGGTAAATGTTACAAATTGTGCTTTTGAGCATAAAAGCATAAAGGAGTGAAATTACCATTCGGGAGCCAATAGACTTGCTGACCGAATGGAATTTAGGACTTTGTAAAAGCATGGGGCAGTGGGCAGTGGAGAGGGGTGAGGTGAGTCTAGGGACAGAAGAGGAATATGGAGATGGGTGAAATGAACTTCTGGTTAAACTTCATTGTGCTTTTGTTGGGCATGGTGCCAGTGTACCTGCTGCACAAATGTAATATCGAGTCTGGTTGTAGCTCAGAATGACCGATATAGAAGTGTGTTGTTTGTGTGTGTGCCCGAAGCAGGGTGATAAGTTGTGGTGTTAGCAAATAATAGCCATGAAAGAGCATACTTTGCATTTTAATATTGTGTTAGGGTTAAAATGTAAATTTTGGTGTAGGCAGTGTGTGGTATCGCCTAGTGCAAGTAAAGAAATTGTGTTCTTTTTGTCTGTTTAACAAGCAAACTGAAGCATTAGGATAGGTTTATTGTTTCCATGAGTTCTTATTGCCTTTGTGTCACTGCCTTGCTGTTTGAAAATAAAGTAAGCTCCTGGAAGTGTGTGTTCAAAAGATAGGGAAGAAAGATGGTTTGAGGTGCTTAGAAAAGCAGTGATGGTGTGTTGTTGTTTGTGAAGAATAGCTTAGCCTATTTGACTATTAATAACTTGTCTGGTGTAATTTTCAGATACCGGGACACGTTTAGCAGTGTTGTATGCTTTCATTAAAAGCAGCAACATTCAGACAAGGGGGGGAGTTAACAAATGTTCACCTCCAGCTAGGCCAAAGAGAACCGCTGAAGTTAAGGGGCCATCAGGCATCCTTTTGTTCCATTCTGATCCAGGCTGGGTGCGGTCTGGAGGCTCACAATTAGATGCAAATGAAAAGGAGGGGAAAGAAAGGCTCACAGCTTGCTATCACTTCAAAGGTGCTTAAAAGAGGCATGCTTTTGACTTTTTCCAGTCCCTGTATATAAGAGAAATGCATGCACTTTAAGAATATCAGATGTGTTGATCTGTCCCAGTATTTGCACAAATAACAATGTAAATGCGACTATTCTATTTCTTTTATAGCTCTACTCACCCCAGTGCAAGCGTGTCAGAGCACTTTACACAATATACATATTATACATTGACAATAAATCATGTAAGTCTGTAAATGAATGTAGAAGACAGTGATTGTTACAAGGTGTAGGAGTCACATGTCTTTCATAGCTCACTGTTCTATATTAGAAGGATTACAATTTATTAACTGCAAGTAGCAAAAGGATCTCTGTGTTAAAAACAGTAACCCACTTTCCTATCTAGCTAAAATAAAAATCTGTCATCTGCATGTTACATGATGTGGTATTTAAGGGTTATGTTACAGCCTCATAATCTGGATCATAGGAGGGGCACCAGGGCTCCATGGGGAGACCAATTTGAATTCCTCATTCCTATAAATGCTCTCACTTTGAAGTCAGTGAACGCAAAGTAAACAACAAGCTCCATCCGAAGACACAGCTTGACATTTGACCTCTGTCTTTGAATGTCCATCAAATGTGACAAGATAAGAACAAGATTTAAAGGCCTGTTTGCAGAAAGTGAGTTTGTGGAAGAATACAATAAGGTTTGGACAACAGGAGAGACAAACCCAAGCTGGACAGCCTAAAACTAATAAAGCCAGTAAATAGAAAGCCAGAAAGTGTGAGTTATAACCACAAAGCCAATGGTAATCAACAGGCAGAATGCATTCCTATGTCAACTTTCTGAATGTCCCCAAAATGTCTTTAGCAAACCAGACAGCTGCGGTGGTAGGCTGCATCCTAAAACATACAGAAACCTAAAGCCAATCTAGGGCCACAAGTCTAAATCTTCTATCATATGCCTGTGACCTCAGCAAAAGAGGGCAGGACCCTGAAGGGATTACCACAAATGGGGTATCACAAAAGGCAACAGGTAACAAACTTGATAGAGGGGATCTATGTGAGACTAATTGGGCAAGACCAACCAGAAAGACTGCAGAACAAGAGCATCTAGTAGGTGGGGTGCACACACACAACTCTCGCAAGAAGTATACAGGATAAAAAAAACCTGCAACAGAGAGCTACTCATACAGAATCCCAGGAAAACAGAATTCCTACTTATTTCTCTGAAGGGCTGTCTCTCCATTGTTTACAATGTTACTTGGCTAAACCCTTGATATCCCACTCATCCTCCAAAGGCATGGCCATGAGCACCCTGTTCCAACTAAAGCTGCTTTGGGGAATCAGACAGCTCATCCCAGAACAGGACCTAAAATCAATTGACTATGTTAGCTGCTTGAATTTGGCATCATCAGGTTCACCTAGGTCCATTAAAAGCAGTCCTTCATGCTGCAGCCCACTTTGTGATTGGTTATTTCTGTCCTGATAACTCTCAATTGGCTAGCGGTGAGAGTCCAATTTAAAACCAGCCACAAAGCAATGCACTCACCCTCACCGATGTACTTAACTTAGAAACTGAAAATCTAAGGTGCTAAACGGAGGTTAAGAAATGTTCAATCCTTTTTCCTTGAGCCTTCCACGTTCAAGCAAGAGCAATTCATGAAACAATCATTCTCTGAAAGTGCCACAAAAATTTGGATCTTCCTCCTTCCCACCCTCCTTTTGACAACATGCGAAGCTACCTTCAAAAAAGATCTCAAGGCTCTTCTCTTTGAAAAACAACAAGTTAGCTTTCTTTTGCCCCCACTTACTCTGCAATGTCTGCTTTAATTTGTTTGATGTTGTTACCCCTGCATTGACAGTAGGGGAACTTTACCCATGTACAGTTCATCTCCCACTTACTTTCAGTTTCCTGCTTTTCAGTCCTTCAAGGTTGTCTCTCTCATGTATTCTCGATGTAACTATTTGGTAACAGTTCTCCTGTAAAGTGTTTTGTGCCCCCAGGTCAAGTACACTATATGAAATCGCAAAACAATGTAATACAAATAAATGAATAAAGTACTTAGGGAATCACTAGGAGAATAAGGATTATTGACTAAATGAAACAACAGCCAAATGCTTATCTTTTCTCTAATGTATCAATCCGTTGCAGGTTGCCTATTTCTTTGGGAAGGCACCCGCGTGGAGGCCCCGCACCCACTGCACCAATGACTCAAACGTGCACTCTAGGTTATAGTACGAGCATAAAACCTCGAGCCGGTCTGCTCCCTTTTATTTATACAGCAAACAAATGATGGACGGAATGCTGACAATGCAAACATTCTCCCCCTGTCAAAAGATCTGGGTTAAATCCATCGTTCTTTTGCCCACTACGCCACCCCAGTTTGGACCCAGCCATATGCAAATCAGTCTTGACCCTGTGCCCCATGGGAACAGTCCAGACCGAACTGCCAGGCCAGGTCCTCCCTGGACCGGAAACAAGCATCCTGGGACCGGTTTCAGGGTATGTCACCCTTCTTCAGCCAGGCTAGCTTGAATCCAGTGGCACAGTGAGCAAGGGACCCACGTCTGGGCATACCCATCCCACTTAGGGCGAAAAGTGTTACAGCAAACAAATGATGGACGGAATGCTGACAATGCAAACATTCTCCCCCAGTCAAAAGATCTGGGTTAAATCCATCGTTCTTTTGCCCACTACGCCACCCCAGTTTGGACCCAGCCATATGCAAATCAGTCTTGACCCTGTGCCCCATGGGAACAGTCCAGACCGAACTGCCAGGCCAGGTCCTCCCTGGACCGGAAACAAGCATCCTGGGACCGGTTTCAGGGTATGTCACCCTTCTTCAGCCAGGCTAGCTTGAATCCAGTGGCACAGTGAGCAAGGGACCCACGTCTGGGCATACCCATCCCACTTAGGGCGAAAAGTGTTACAGCAAACAAATGATGGACGGAATGCTGACAATGCAAACATTCTCCCCCAGTCAAAAGATATGGGTTAAATCCATCGTTCTTTTGCCCACTACGCCACCCCAGTTTGGACCCAGCCATATGCAAATCAGTCTTGACCCTGTGCCCCATGGGAACATTCCAGACCGAACTGCCAGGCCAGGTCCTCCCTGGACCGTAAACAAGCATCCTGGGACCGGTTTCAGGGTATGTCACCCTTCTTCAGCCAGGCTAGCTTGAATCCAGTGGCACAGTGAGCAAGGGACCCACGTCTGGGCATACCCAACCCACTTAGGGCGAAAAGTGTTACAGTAAACAAATGATGGATGGAATGCTGACAATGCAAACATTCTCACCCAGTCAAAAGATCTGGGTTAAATCCATCGTTCTTTTGCCCACTACGCCACCCCAGTTTGGACCCAGCCATATACAAATCAGTCTTGACCCTGTGCCCCATGGGAACAGTCCAGACCGAACTGCCAGGCCAGGTCCTCCCTGGACCGGAAACAAGCATCCTGGGACCGGTTTCAGGGTATGTCACCCTTCTTCAGCCAGGCTAGCTTGAATCTAGTGGCACAGTGAGCAAGGGACCCACGTCTGGGCATACCCATCCCACTTAGGGCGAAAAGTGTTACAGCAAACAAATGATGGACGGAATGCTGACAATGCAAACATTCTCCCCCAGTCAAAAGATCTGGGTTAAATCCATCGTTCTTTTGCCCACTACGCCACCCCAGTTTGGACCCAGCCATATGCAAATCAGTCTTGACCCTGTGCCCCATGGGAACAGTCCAGACCGAACTGCCAGGCCAGGTCCTCCCTGGACCGGAAACAAGCATCCTGGGACCGGTTTCAGGGTATGTCACCCTTCTTCAGCCAGGCTAGCTTGAATCCAGTGGCACAGTGAGCAAGGGACCCACGTCTGGGCATACCCATCCCACTTAGGGCGAAAAGTGTTACAGCAAACAAATGATGGACGGAATGCTGACAATGCAAACATTCTCCCCCAGTCAAAAGATATGGGTTAAATCCATCGTTCTTTTGCCCACTACGCCACCCCAGTTCGGACCGAGCCATATGCAAATCAGTCCAGACGGAACTGCCAGACCAGGTCCTCCCTGGACCGGAAACAAGCATCCTGGGACCGGTTTCAGGGTATGTCACCCTTCTTCAGCCAGGCTAGCTTGAATCCAGTGGCACAGTGAGCAAGGGACCCACGTCTGGGCATACCCATCCCACTTAGGGCGAAAAGTGTTACAGCAAACAAATGATGGACAGAATGCTGACAATGCAAACATTCTCCCCAGTCAAAAGATATGGGTTAAATCCATCGTTCTTTTGCCCACTACGCCACCCCAGTTTGGACCCAGCCATATGCAAATCAGTCTTGACCCTGTGCCCCATGGGAACAGTCCAGACCGAACTGCCAGGCCAGGTCCTCCCTGGACCGGAAACAAGCATCCTGGGACCGGTTTCAGGGTATGTCACCCTTCTTCAGCCAGGCTAGCTTGAATCTAGTGGCACAGTGAGCAAGGGACCCACGTCTGGGCATACCCATCCCACTTAGGGCGAAAAGTGTTACAGCAAACAAATGATGGACGGAATGCTGACAATGCAAACATTCTCCCCCAGTCAAAAGATCTGGGTTAAATCCATTGTTCTTTTGCCCACTACGCCACCCCAGTTTGGACCCAGCCATATGCAAATCAGTCTTGACCCTGTGCCCCATGGGAACAGTCCAGACCGAACTGCCAGGCCAGGTCCTCCCTGGACAGGAAACAAGCATCCTGGGACCGGTTTCAGGGTATGTCACCCTTCTTCAGCCAGGCTAGCTTGAATCCAGTGGCACAGTGAGCAAGGGACCCACGTCTGGGCATACCCATCCCACTTAGGGCGAAAAGTGTTACAGCAAACAAATGATGGACGGAATGCTGACAATGCAAACATTCTCCCCCAGTCAAAAGATATGGGTTAAATCCATCGTTCTTTTGCCCACTACGCCACCCCAGTTTGGACCCAGCCATATGCAAATCAGTCTTGACCCTGTGCCCCATGGGAACAGTCCAGACCGAACTGCCAGGCCAGGTCCTCCCTGGACCGGAAACAAGCATCCTGGGACCAGTTTCAGGTTATGTCACCCTTCTTCAGCCAGGCTAGCTTGAATCCAGTGGCACAGTGAGCAAGGGACCCACGTCTGAGCATACCCATCCCACTTAGGGCGAAAAGTGTTACAGCAAACAAATGATGGACGGAATGCTGACAATGCAAACATTCTCACCCAGTCAAAAGATCTGGGTTAAATCCATCGTTCTTTTGCCCACTACGCCACCCCAGTTTGGACCCAGCCATATGCAAATCAGTCTTGACCCTGTGCCCCATGGGAACAGTCCAGACCGAACTGCCAGGCCAGGTCCTCCCTGGACCGGAAACAAGCATCCTGGAACCGGTTTCAGGGTATGTCACCCTTCTTCAGCCAGGCTAGCTTGAATCCAGTGGCACAGTGAGCAAGGGACCCACGTCTGGGCATACCCATCCCACTTAGGGCGAAAAGTGTTGCAGCAAACAAATGATGGACGGAATGCTGACAATGCAAACATTCTCCCCCAGTCAAAAGATATGGGTTAAATCCATCGTTCTTTTGCCCACTACGCCACCCCAGTTTGGACCCAGCCATATGCAAATCAGTCTTGACCCTGTGCCCCATGGGAACAGTCCAGACCGAACTGCCAGGCCAGGTCCTCCCTGGACCGGAAACAAGCATCCTGGGACCGGTTTCAGGGTATGTCACCCTTCTTCAGCCAGGCTAGCTTGAATCCAGTGGCACAGTGAGCAAGGGACCCACGTCTGGGCATACCCATCCCACTTAGGGCGAAAAGTGTTACAGCAAACAAATGATGGACGGAATGCTGACAATGCAAACATTCTCACCCAGTCAAAAGATCTGGGTTAAATCCATCGTTCTTTTGCCCACTACGCCACCCCAGTTTGGACCCAGCCATATGCAAATCAGTCTTGACCCTGTGCCCCATGGGAACAGTCCAGACCGAACTGCCAGGCCAGGTCCTCCCTGGACCGGAAACAAGCATCCTGGGACCGGTTTCAGGGTATGTCGCCCTTCTTCAGCCAGGCTAGCTTGAATCCAGTGGCGCAGTGAGCAAGGGACCCACGTCTGGGCATACCCATCCCACTTAGGGCGAAAAGTGTTACAGCAAACAAATGATGGACGGAATGCTGACAATACAAACATTCTCCCCCAGTCAAAAGATCTGGGTTAAATCCATCGTTCTTTTACCCACTACGCCACCCCAGTTTGGACCCAGCCATATGCAAATCAGTCTTGACCCTGTGCCCCTCGGGAACAGTCCAGACCGAACTGCCAGGTCCTCCCTGGACCGGAAACAAGCATCCTGGGACCGGTTTCAGGGTATGTCACCCTTCTTCAGCCAGGCTAGCTTGAATCCAGTGGCACAGTGAGCAAGGGACCCACGTCTGGGCATACCCATCCCACTTAGGGCGAAAAGTGTTACAGCAAACAAATGATGGACGGAATGCTGACAATGCAAACATTCTCCCCAGTCAAAAGATCTGGGTTAAATCCATCGTTCTTTTGCCCACTACGCCACCCCAGTTTGGACCCAGCCATATGCAAATCAGTCTTGACCCTGTGCCCCATGGGAACAGTCCAGACCGAACTGCCAGGCCAGGTCCTCCCTGGACCGGAAACAAGCATCCTGGGACCGGTTTCAGGGTATGTCACCCTTCTTCAGCCAGGCTAGCTTGAATCCAGTGGCACAGTGAGCAAGGGACCCACGTCTGGGCATACCCATCCCACTTAGGGCGAAAAGTGTTACAGCAAACAAATGATGGACGGAATGCTGACAATGCAAACATTCTCCCCAGTCAAAAGATATGGGTTAAATCCATCGTTCTTTTGCCCACTACGCCACCCCAGTTTGGACCCAGCCATATGCAAATCAGTCTTGACCCTGTGCCCCATGGGAACAGTCCAGACCGAACTGCCAGGCCAGGTCCTCCCTGGACCGGAAACAAGCATCCTGGGACCGGTTTCAGGGTATGTCACCCTTCTTCAGCCAGGCTAGCTTGAATCCAGTGGCACAGTGAGCAAGGGACCCACGTCTGGGCATACCCAACCCACTTAGGGCGAAAAGTGTTACAGTAAACAAATGATGGATGGAATGCTGACAATGCAAACATTCTCACCCAGTCAAAAGATCTGGGTTAAATCCATCGTTCTTTTGCCCACTACGCCACCCCAGTTTGGACCCAGCCATATGCAAATCAGTCTTGACCCTGTGCCCCATGGGAACAGTCCAGACCGAACTGCCAGGCCAGGTCCTCCCTGGACCGGAAACAAGCATCCTGGGACCGGTTTCAGGGTACGTCACCCTTCTTCAGCCAGGCTAGCTTGAATCCAGTGGCACAGTGAGCAAGGGACCCACGTCTGGGCATACCCATCCCACTTAGGGCGAAAAGTGTTACAGCAAACAAATGATGGACGGAATGCTGACAATGCAAACATTCTCCCCAGTCAAAAGATCTGGGTTAAATCCATCGTTCTTTTGCCCACTACGCCACCCCAGTTTGGACCCAGCCATATGCAAATCAGTCTTGACCCTGTGCCCCATGGGAACAGTCCAGACCGAACTGCCAGGCCAGGTCCTCCCTGGACCGGAAACAAGCATCCTGGGACCGGTTTCAGGGTATGTCACCCTTCTTCAGCCAGGCTAGCTTGAATCCAGTGGCACAGTGAGCAAGGGACCCACGTCTGGGCATACCCATCCCACTTAGGGCGAAAAGTGTTACAGCAAACAAATGATGGACGGAATGCTGACAATGCAAACATTCTCCCCCAGTCAAAAGATATGGGTTAAATCCATCGTTCTTTTGCCCACTACGCCACCCCAGTTTGGACCCAGCCATATGCAAATCAGTCTTGACCCTGTGCCCCATGGGAACAGTCCAGACCGAACTGCCAGGCCAGGTCCTCCCTGGACCGGAAACAAGCATCCTGGGAGGATCTGTCTTGGCAGTTCGGGCTGGACTGTTCCCATGAGGCACAGGGTCAAGACTGATTTGCACACGGCTGGGTTCAAACTGGAATGGCCTGGTGAGCAAAAAAACGATGGATTTAGGCCCAGATCTCTGTACTGGGGTGAATGTATGACATTGTTCTGCATTCTGTCCATCAACTGTTGTTTTTGCATTTGTCACCCCGAGTGGGACGGGTATGCCCAGACGTGGGTCCCGTTCTCTCCATGCCACTGGAATCAAGCTATCCTGGCTGAAGAGGGTGAAACCCGAAACCGGTCCTAGGATGCTTGTTTCCAGTCCAGGGAGGATCTGTCTTGGCAGTTCGGGCTGGACTGTTCCCATGAGGCACAGGGTCAAGACTGATTTGCACATGGCTGGGTTCAAACTGGATTGGCATGGTGAGCAAAAAAATGATGGATTTAGGCCCAGATCTCTGTACTGGGGTGAATGTATGACATTGTTCTGCATTCTGTCCATCAACTGTTGTTTTTGCATTTGTCACCCCGAGTGGGACGGGTATGCCCAGACGTGGGTCCCGTGCTCTCCATGCCACTGGAATCAAGCTATCCTGGCTGAAGAGGGGTGAAACCCCGAAACCGGTCCTAGGATGCTTGTTTCCAGTCCAGGGAGGATCTGTCTTGGCAGTACAGGCTGGACTGTTCCCATGAGGCACAGGGTCAAGACTGATTTGCACATGGCTGGGTTCAAACTGGAATGGCATGGTGAGCAAAAAAACGATGGATTTAGGCCCAGATCTCTGTACTGGGGTGAATGTATGACATTGTTCTGCATTCTGTCCATCAACTGTTGTTTTTGCATTTGTCACCCCGAGTGGGACGGGTATGCCCAGACGTGGGTCCCGTGCTCTCCATGCCACTGGAATCAAGCTATCCTGGCTGAAGAGGAGTGAAACCCGAAACCTGTCCTAGGATGCTTGTTTCCAGTCCAGGGAGGATCTGTCTTGGCAGTTCGGGCTGGACTGTTCCCATGAGGCACAGGGTCAAGACTGATTTGCACATGGCTGGGTTCAAACTGGAATGGCATGGTGAGCAAAAAAACGATGGATTTAGGCCCAGATCTCTGTACTGGGGTGAATATATGACATTGTTCTGCATTCTGTCCATCAACTGTTGTTTTTGCATTTGTCACCCCGAGTGGGACGGGTATGCCCAGAGTGGGTCCTGTGCTCTCCATGCCACTGGAATCAAGCTATCCTGGCTGAAGAGGGGTGAAACCCCGAAACCGGTCCTAGGATGCTTGTTTCCAGTCCAGGGAGGATCTGTCTTGGCAGTTCGGGCTGGACTGTTCCCATGAGGCACAGGGTCAAGACTGATTTGCACATGGCTGGGTTCAAACTGGAATGGCATGGTGAGCAAAAAAACAATGGATTTAGGCCCAGATCTCTGTACTGGGGTGAATGTATGACATTGTTCTACATTCTGTCCATCAACTGTTGTTTTTGCATTTGTCACCCCGAGTGGGACGGGTATGCCCAGACGTGGGTCCCGTGCTCTCCATGCCACTGGAATCAAGCTATCCTGGCTGAAGAGGGTGAAACCCCGAAACCGGTCCTAGGATGCTTGTTTCCAGTCCAGGGAGGATCTGTCTTGGCAGTTCGGGCTGGACTGTTCCCATGAGGCACAGGGTCAAGACTGATTTGCACATGGCTGGGTTCAAACTGGAATGGCATGGTGAGCAAAAAAACGATGGATTTAGGCCCAGATCTCTGTACTGGGGTGAATGTATGACATGGTTCTGCATTCTGTCCATCAACTGTTGTTTTTGCATTTGTCACCCGAGTGGGACGGGTATGCCCAGACGTGGGTCCCGTGCTCTCCATGCCACTGGAATCAAGCTATCCTGGCTGAAGAGGGGTGAAACCCCGAAACCGGTCCTAGGATGCTTGTTTCCAGTCCAGGGAGGATCTGTCTTTGTCAGTTCGGGCTGGACTGTTCCCATGAGGCACAGGGTCAAGACTGATTTGCACATGGCTGGGTTCAAACTGGAATGGCATGGTGAGCAAAAAAACGATGGATTTAGGCCCAGATCTCTGTACTGGGGTGAATGTATGACATTGTTCTGCATTCTGTCCATCAACTGTTGTTTTTGCATTTGTCACCCCGAGTGGGACGGGTATGCCCAGACATGGGTCCCGTGATCTCCATGCCACTGGAATCAAGCTATCCTGGCTGAAGAGGGGTGAAACCCCGAAACCGGTCCTAGGATGCTTGTTTCCAGTCCAGGGAGGATCTGTCTTGGCAGTTCGGGCTGGACTGTTCCCATGAGGCACATGGTCAAGACTGATTTGCACATGGCTGGGTTCAAACTGGAATGGCATGGTGAGCAAAAAACGATGGATTTAGGCCCAGATCTCTGTACTGGGGTGAATGTATGACATTGTTCTGCATTCTGTCCATCAACTGTTGTTTTTGCATTTGTCACCCCGAGTGGGACGGGTATGCCCAGACGTGGGTCCCGTGCTCTCCATGCCACTGGAATCAAGCTATCCTGGCTGAAGAGGGGTGAAACCCCGAAACCGGTCCTAGGATGCTTGTTTCCAGTCCAGGGAGGATCTGTCTTGGCAGTTCGGGCTGGACTGTTCCCATGAGGCACAGGGTCAAGACTGATTTGCACATGGCTGGGTTCAAACTGGAATGGCATGGTGAGCAAAAAAATGATGGATTTAGGCCCAGATCTCTGTACTGGGGTGAATATATGACATTGTTCTGCATTCTGTCCATCAACTGTTGTTTTTGCCCTTTTATTTAAAGCCTCTGCCCATGCCTGACCAGAGGGTGAAGTGGGTGTACATCCGGATGAGTAATAATAAGCAGGACTGCCAATCTGCTACATCCCTTCCCAACTTGGTTTCTTTGAAAAGTCAATGTTCATTTGAGACAACATGTGCAGTCTCTTAGACGCTGGCTAGGTGGAGGGTTAGGCGTGAGACCATAATGGTGATGCTGCGTTTGGCTAGGCGCATTCTGGATTGGAGGCGGGGCCCGCATGGTGTCAGCCTGTGCGTTATTGGTGCCTTGCGGGCTTTGATCTGCACTGCCTCCAGAAGTCTATTTGTGTTCCTCACTCTCCAGCCAGTCAGCAGCCTCTTTCTGGTCTAACTGCTCCTGATGTTGGCTCGAGACCTCAACTTTTTTGAACCAGGACACATTCCTGGCTACAGTTTCTTGCTCTTTTCTTGCAGTCACCATCAGGCCATCATTTCGAAGGACTGTCCAGATTCTGGGCTCGAAAGGGGTCCGAAACTTCCACCCCGGCTTGTGGTCCCTTATGACAACTTGGACCCCGGCAGGAGAAATTGTGCTTTTGTTCCCCTCTTCAGACTTGCAGAGGCATTGCGCTGAGAGCACCACTCTTGAGGTTCTGGGATGTTGTCTGACGGTGGTACCCACCCTGGACATGTGAGGATAGTGCCCCGGCGAGGTCCATTGAACATTAGGGTCCATGGTGCTTGTTGGGTGGTGCAGTGAGGCGTGCTCCGATATTCTCGAAGGAATGATTGGAGATGGCTTTCAGGATTAGATTGTACAGCCATTGCAATATGGAGAGACTTGTTTAGGGTACGCATAAATCTCTCAGCTTCGCCATTGGCTTGGGGCCATTGGTGTGTGATACAGTGGTGGATCCCTAGATGTTTGAAGTAGTCCTCATATTCTGCGCCTTGTAAGTGTGGTACATTGTTGGTCTTAACTTCTGTAGGTTTGCCGAAAGTGGCGAATATCTTCTCAAGGATGGAGGCAACATGCACGAATGCCATTGACTCGACCAACTCCACCAGTGGATATTTCGAGTAACTGTCTGTCATGACCAGCATAGCCCTCCCATCCGGGATACTGCCAAAGTCTAGGCTCAGTTTGGACCACAGCACTATGCAGGGGTCTTCTGTGATCTCAGGGCACCAGCCTCTCGGGTGTGCTTGTCAGTTATCACACTGGACACTTCTGAACAACTTCATCTAACCTGGCCTTTAGCCCCGGGAACCATACCTTCTCCCTCATGTGAGATTTCCTCTTCATGGTGACCTCCATGCACTAGGATTGTCACGTGATGCTGAAGTGCAGTCGGTACGACGATGCAGGATCCTTGCAGGAGGATGCCATCCGGAGTAGTACTGAACTCATCTCACACTCTCCAGATTTTTGTCAGGCCAAGTCTGTCTTTGTTGGGCCAGTCATTGGCATCCCGGAGAAAATTCTGCCACATCCCGTCTTGGACAGCGGCTTTCACGCGGGCAGTAGTGGTGTTGGCATTGGCTGCTTCTTTAATGTCTTCCAGGCTCAGGGCCCTCAAGCAGGCCGCACTTGTGACAATTTTGATGTATTCCTCCGCTACATCAGTGCTGTTGGCCTTGTGTTCAGTTGGCAGGAGGCAGGGACGGGAGAGAAAATCAGCTGGGATTTTGGCTCCTGGCCTGTATACTTCCAACTGGTAGTGTTGCAACTGGATGACCCATCATTCGATCCTCGGGAGTTGATGCGGAGCTGACCCCCGAAACAGCGGGACTAGAGGCTGGTGGTCCGTTATAACTTTGAACGGTTGACCATTCAGGTAGAGGTGACAGTGTCCGCACACCCATTTGATCGCGAGAGCTTCCCACTCAATTTGGGCATAGCGTGCTTCTGTCTGCATTAGTGCCTTGCTGGCAAATGCAAGCATTTCCCACCTGCCAGGTTCTTGCTCTTGAGTGAGCACAGCTCCGAAGCCCACAGCTGGCATTTACTATTAGCTCGGTGTGCTTGTACGGGTCAAAATACGCCAAGGTGGCGTTTTCGAGGCACGCATCCTTGATCATTTGGAATGCCTCTTCTTCTTGGTGCCCATAACCATTTGGCGTCAGTTTTTGTGAGTGCTCTCAGAGGTTCTGCTAGGGTGGTGAGATCAGGGATGAATCTTCCACAGTACGTGGCCATCCTTAGGAAACTATGCACTTCTGACACAGTGGTTGGTGCCGGTGCTTGCTTGATGTCTTGTGACTTTCGGGGGTCGACTTGGATCCTGTTTGGTTAAATACATATCTGAAGAATTCGATAGATGGTTGGAAAACCGAACACTTCTCCTTGTGCAGCGTGATGCCATGTTCCCATAGGCGCCTTAGGGTTGCTTGAAGGTGTTTGTGATGTTTTGCGGCTGTGGCCGAGTGGATGAGAATGTCATCACTGACATTCAGGATGCCAGGTAGTCCTGATAGGGTTTCTCATATTGAATTTTTAAATATTATATTAAAGTTTAACCACTTATACTGGCGTAACCCTATATGTTTGCTGAAGGTGGTGATGAATCTACTTTCCTCTGCTAGCCGTAGCTGGTGGTAGCCTGTGTTTAAGTCTAATTTTGAGAACCATCGGGTGCCATTACATCTGCAGGGATGTCGTCCATGGTGGGCGTTATGTGGTACTCCTGTTTGATGGCGCGGTTGGGAGTCTCATATCAATGCACAGATGTATCTTCCCTGGCTGCTTGGACTTTTTGGTAATTGACATCGGGGAGACCCAGGGCGTCAAGTTTTTCAAGTTCACGTTCTACGAGGTCTGAGGTGGAAGGGGATACAGCGATGACACAGAATACCAACCTGCTACACAATCTAGTGGCCCTCATCAAATCCTGAGGAGGGGCAGTATATTAAAATGAATGAAAGCAATACCAGACTTAGAACAAATAACCTTTCAAAATATACTTGCTGGCAAGGTTTTGAAAAAATGGAGGTATTGAACAGAGAAAGTCATTAGAAACTTTATGAGCCACAAGGACCGATTTAGATAAAATACTTGGTTATGAACCAATAAGAACCAGGAGAGCAGTGTCAGATGGGAAATAGAATAGGCATGTCCAAGCTGCTCTACTGCAAGTTCCTCTATAACAGCCCTTTAAATGCCTATCAGATGCTCAATTCGAAATGCCTCTGAGCCAGGAAGAGGATAAAATATACCAGAAACCTTGGTTGTGCAACAGGAGTGAGTGTAGCAAGCAAAGCAGACTGCCGCATCACAGACACCTCATTGGAATAGGTAGCTAAGCCAGGCACTCAACTGACAATGACGAGAGGAGGAATCAAAAAGTGTGATGTGGAACTCAGTTAAAGTGGTATTAAGAGGGTGTCTTGTATCAGCTAGGTTAAACAAAGTGAGAAAAGTGAGAGAGGACTCTAGGTTAGAAGCGTAACTGAGGGAGCTAGCAGCCATGTGCAAGAGAACCAGAGTACTCAAAATTAGACTCAGACTCCAAGCATAACAAGCGCTAGTATGAGCTTTAAATATAGATAACGCGGAATATGTCCTGTTGCCCTTAAATAAAAATATTTCACTGGTGATTGATAAACCTGGAAAGATACTTACTTGCAAACTGAATTTTGGCTGTAAAGGCAGAAAAGGCAGCACTTAAGTTAAATAATAAAGGTTGTGTTCACTACTCAAGTAAAAACACATTTATGGGGTCCTATGCTAAGATAGATGGGACAGCATAGAGGCCTACCTGAAAGAGGCCCAGGGACAAGACCTCACAAAAGAACAGACAGAACAGTTAGAACCCCCCCCCCCCATAAAAATAGACAAAAATTACAAGCATTGACAATTAAAACCAGGAAAGGCCCTCCAGTCTCATGGTTACAGTTCTTTATTCTACAAAATATTTTGCTCATCCATTGCTCCATTCAAATTAGGTTATTCAACTACATAACAGAAAAAGGCTCTGTCTCCAACTCAATGTATTGGGCATCTCCAAAACAGGAAACTATTCCATGCTGATCATGCAGGGTGTGTATAGGGGATGCAATATGAAGATAATACCAAAAGACAATCCATTCTAACAATCATATTTACAGAAAGATTGAACAAGCTATGTTATTATCATTAGATGCCAAAAAGGCATGTGATTGGTTCAAATTGAAATCCATGGAAAAGTTGATGAAGAGATTCGGGTGAGGCTTAAACTTAAATTCATATGCTGGCTAATAGGAAGATATCAGATCCCATCAATAAGGGTTCAAGTAAATGGATGCCACTCATCCTCTTTTACCAGTCACAAGAGGAACAAGGTAAAGTTGCTGTCTTTTTCCACTCCTGTTTATGTGATTATGGAATCCTTTGTTAAATTACTACTTAGAAACACGGAGATAAAGGGATCCAAATAGAAGAGGTGAATCTGAAGCTAGCACTATATGCACATGGTATCATACATATCATATCTGAATCAGAACACTCATTCCCACAATTGTTGTAATAAACGGTTCATTATGGGAAGATTTCAGAGTTTAAAGTCAACTTGGATAAATTATAAGCGCTAAATATATTGCTGCCGCAGGACGCCATTCAGGGACTGGAAATATACTTTTCCTTTAAATGGGCTGAAACACTGATTGTATATTAGCCGAAAATATTTATTTTGTTCCAAACTTTCCCTTTACAGGTACCTGATACCCTCCATATTTAATTCCAAAAGCATTTGCCACCATTGTCTGGGCTGGGAAACAGGCAGGCATTACTAGGAAAGTATCCATCACACCTACAGGCAAGGGAGACGTTGGACTAAATCCTACCAAGATGCCAGGATGCGGGTGAACAGTTTGAGGTCCACGTTCAGGAGGGATATTGGGCAGTATGAGCTACATTGGTGCTTGTCGTTGCCAGGTTTGGGGATTACTGTTATTAATGCCGTCAGCATCGATGGGGGGATAGCCCCTTGGGCTGCAAAGGAATTGAACATTCACGTCAGTAGCGGGGATGTGGCAACACGTTTTATAAAATACAGACGGAAATCTGTCCGGGCCCGGGGACCTCAGGGTCTTTTGGGAGGAGATTGCCAAGATGACCTCCTCCACTCGGATTTCTGCATCCAGAGAATCAGCCTGGTCTGGAGATAGGGAGGATGTGTGGGCGTCTAAATCGTAGGAGGCTCCATCGTCAGAGTCCAGACTCTGGCCAGAGTACAGCTCTGAAAAATAGTCCCTAAAAGTATCCACAATGGCTTTGTCATCTGTGATTTGTGTCCCTACGGTATCATAGAGGGAGTGCACAACCAGTTTCCGCTGTTGGCCATGCAGTGTATTGGTCAACAAGCGACTCCCCAATCGCCTCCTATATAAAAAATGTGGCGCAAACGTAGTGTTGCGTATTTAGCTCTGTTGAGGGTGATGCAGCTCAACTGTATGCGAGCAGCAGTTAGTTGACGCCAGATTCTTGGGGCCTCCGTGCACTGATGCATGCCTTCTAGCTCTTTTACCTGTCTAGATAGCTGGACCCTCTTTTCCCTGTGTAGATTATTGTCCGCAACCGAGATGGTGATGAGCTCCCTGCTGATGACCGCTTTAAGGGCATCCCAGAGTGTCGCAATGGAGACGCCAGGGGTGTCGTTGTGAGCAAGATAGTCAGTGATAGCCTGGTGAATTTGGTCCACAACTTTGGGGCATTGTAATAGAGTGTCCCTCATCCGCCACGTCCGAGTCAGGTGTGGCATAGGGGGAAGCCTCATTTCCAGTGTCATGCTGCTTGGTCTGAAAGTGCAGCGGGGAGAATCTCAGCTGCGGATGGGATTTTGAGGATGTCTTTCATCCCTAGGAAGTGGTCCAGTTGGGCGCACATTTTATGTGTGTGGGAGAAGTAGGTGTAGTGGCGGGTGTGGGGATGGAGCGTCCTCCAGATGCCTAGAAACCCTGTGTCTGTGAGCCACCTATGCCCTTTTTTTGTTATTGCCCCGGCTTGGCCCTGTCTATGTGTCGATCGATCCAGGTCATTGTCCAAGACCAGGTTGAGGTCGGCCACCACCAGGGCCCTCCGTTCCTGAGTGTGTAAAACATTTGATAGGGTTGTGCGCATGCATACCTCCTGACCCTCATTCGGGGTGTAAATGGAAGCTCTTACAAACGACCAGCCGTTAAGGGTGAGGGAAAGTGCAAGAAGTCGGCCTTTCACTTCCACCACTTTGGGTCCAGTTTCCCCTCTGAAAGTGTGGACCACCAAGATAGCCACCACGCTGTTTTAATACCCCCTGGGGAAAATAACTGGTGGGGAAAGGTGCAGGAACAGAGTCTGTTATAATCTTGTGGCAGGAGGTGTGTCTCCTGAAGTAGGCAGATTCTGCCATCGAGGTCTCCAAGTAAGAGAGAACCGCTCTGCGCTTCACCGGGCTGTTGAGGCCCTTTACTTAAGGGATAGTACCTTATGGGGAGTATCTCCAATCGAACAGCTGGAGAGGTTCAACAGCTGCCGCCTCCAACGACCAATGCGGGAAGAGGGAACCAAATTGGCAGCTCAGTGAACCCACCACCCATTCATGGTGCATGTAAGTGCAAGCATATCCCCAAAACAAACAGAACCCCAGAGGAAAGCCCATGCACAAATGCAAACATGAACATAAATTTTGATCAAGCGAAAAATAGTCACCAGTTCCAAACATCAAAAATAGGGTTTTGTCTGCAACCATATCTCCCGGCTCCACGGACCCGTCGCCCAACCACCTGTGATACAGTCTATGTGAATACCTGCCCAGCTTTACCATGAAGAGTCGGTCTTGGCGAGTGCACCAAGGATCGAGTCCAAAGCAACTTGCTGACCCTTGGCGATGGTGAGAGAGTACAGTCGAACAAATCTCCTCCCGGACCCGTGGGTTTGCCACCTGGGGCATCCATTGGTGGGGCGAGCTGGGGAATCCCGGGTGCGACACCATCCGTTGACAGGTCAACACCCAAGATCCTGCAGGTTTACTAGAGTGATCTCAGCTGGAGGAAGTTCCCTTCCCATCGAAAAATGAGTTGGAATGGATGACCCCATGAATAATGTATTCCCAGGCTTCTAAGGTGCGACGTTGCCGGCTTAAAAGTGTGCCTCTTTTGCAAGGTAGTCACCCCAAGGTCCTGAAAGAGGGTAGGTGTCTGACCCCTGAAGGTAAGGGGATGTTTCTTCCAGGCCTTGCGCAGAATTTCTTCTTTAAGTTGAAAGTCATTTACACAGACCAGGATGTCTGGGGAGGGTCTGTCTCTGCCCGTGGGGGTCCTACTCGAAGAGCCCAGTCCATTTTTATCTCTGTGGTTGGGGAGGCGTCAAGGATTGTTCGGAAAGATCTCTGACAAAGCCCACCAGATCCATGCCTGCAGCTTTGGAAGAGACACCTCTGTCCAGACGTTGTTCCGGCGAGATCTGTTCTCCAGATCCTCAGCATGCCCTTGAAGATTCTGCTGCTGATCGTGGAGGCGCAGGATTTCCTGCTGCAGTATTTCAATGTCTTCCACATGGTTGTTGTTGTGCTCCTCCAGAGTGGCTACGCGGTCTCCTAGTGAATCCATGTCCCTCCTGAGTTCCCTGATGTCACTAGATAGTTCCCTTTTGACTTACTGTAGGTCCTCTCAAAGGGAGGTGAACAGAGGCTCAAGGAAGGAGCGAGTCACTGGTGCCTCAGAGCCATCCTCATTCAATATACCTGGAGAAACCACCGGTGGGGGGCGGTCCCTGGCCACCCCACCAACCGGTCTAGTGAGCATTTCCTCCACACTGTAATCTTTCTTTGCTCTAGCTGTAGCCATCGCTGGGTGGTTCAGGTAAGATCACTGGGGCTCCAGCGAGTGCCGACCATCAGATCCTCAATAGCGGGCTGGCACTGAAACCGGAGGAGTCTTGAAGTCTTTCCAGGCCTCAGTTGCCTTCACCGTACCTCCTGGTAGTGCTCTCCCACGTGGTGTAGATATATGGTCCCAGGCCTGTAGCTCCCTGGGGCCCGGAGTGCCTCCCCAGTTGCTCCCGTAGACAAACAATACAGTCAAATTCATCCAGGGGGGCAGAGGAACGCCGGTGCTTCAGGGTCTGTTTCTGCTCTCTCTCCGGGAGGCTAGCGGTTAAGGGTATGAATGCCCAGTACTTGCTTATCTCAGTGTTCCTCTGCACATGTGGCAGTACCTAAGGGTCCTGACAACTGGCCTCCCTCAGGCTGCGCTTCGTCAAACACCAGGAGACCAGGCGCCTAATCAATCCATTCCCCGCAGATCCCAGAGCCTGGACCCGGCTCCTCCGCTCACCACTCACTGCGGTTAAGGTGCTCTCCAAGCCCAGCACAGTCCCACCTCGGGCTCCAGCAGATTACCAGGCGCGCTGGCCCCACTGCCTGCCGCTCGCTGATTTTAGGCTCCCTCAGGCTAGAGTGGTCCTTCCCGCTCACCTGGGGCATGGTCGACGTCAGATGTCTCGGCCAGATCGCCCCTCAGGCTAGAGAGGGCACAACGGTCATGGTCACCGATCACACCTCCAGGGCTACGGTCCCATAGGCCACCGGCCTCCTGAAGCCCCTGCAAACAGGCCAACCCTACCCAGCGCCTCTCCACCAGGGACCGCTTCTGTTCCAACAGCCACCCAGTACGGGCCACAATAATTCCCAGCTTCAGCGTAGACTCCGCTGGAGCACCAAGTCTTGCTTCGCAGTTGCCCTAAGGGCTCCAGAGGGGAGTGTAGGTATGCTTATTTGGTGGTGGATCGAGTGGCAGGCCGGAGAGACAAAGAACAGTGTCTCACTTGGCCGTCATCTTGGCCACGCCCCCTCATTTACTTTAAAAGTCAAAATGTCTGGTAATGTATAGTCCAATACTATGGAGCCCTGTAAGTCCTGAGTTTCTGCAATAATAGTACACATAAGAGGCTGCTCGCTCTTGGAAACATTTTCCTCACTCTTATGCTTATCCTCGACTAGCTCAATAGAGTTCGGCTGTATTCCCTCAGCCTCTATTGGCTCAAATTACATATCATCACTGACTTGATGTCTCTCCTTCATTGCTGTCTGCACCGGGACTATAGTTGAGCAGGGAGTCTCTTCGGACAGTTTTTGGAAATATGTTGATATAATTCCGCTCCCCTTTAAATCTCCCAAGTGAGGTGCCTTGTTTCTTAATGGGTTGTATTTTTGTTTTCTGGCACAGTCTCAAAGGGAGTATTCAACCAGATCTAACTTTTGTCGCCGTCATAGTGCAGGCTGCTAATAGGAGCTCTTTTTAACACTCTTAGGCCCTAGATCACTGGTTTGCCAATTACTCCAGATAACTGCTTTCAGCACTGCCTCATCTTCCCCTGGTAACTAGCTGCGCAATTACTCTATAGGAGAAGGGCACACCCCACGAATTTCCTAGTTATCCAGTTATCTCCCAAGGCCACCAAAATTGCTATTTAAGTTGACTCCGACAGTGACATTCAAAATCTGTGACCATATCAGGATATATTTCTCCACTGGACAGCACCAGACTATCTAACTTTTTACAGTACATTCGTTATCCAGATCACTGTCCAGGACCCAGAACCAGGAGCCTGCAGCCAAGTTGGATGCCTGTAGCAGCACGTCACAGTCAGCAGTCCAACAGATTAAAGAACACCAGGAACCACAGAGACACAGCAAGACACCGCTGGCACCACTCATGCGAAAGCTGCAGCCTCGTCCACTTCCACTTCAAACCACCACCGGCCAGGGCTCCTTGCGGCTCCTTGCGGATAGCAGCAGATAGCGGCATTATAAGGCGTCTATACAAGTAAGCCAGAAGTATATTGCAAGATAGTACAAATGGGGGTGACAGGGCGGCACTTAGCTCAATCAACCCCTCCCCAGTGTTCAAAGCACTGAGCCCTGAAGCGCCGAGGCCTTTGTGCCCAAGCACTCTGTCCCTTCAGGTGGCCAGCTCACATGTGGCACTAATGCCCAGAGAAGAGGCTCACTGAGTTCAGTGGGCTTGCAATGGGAAGTGCGAAGGAGAGTGCAGCATACAGCCCCTCAGTAGGAGCAAGCTGCACCGGCATAATGCCAGCCGCCTCTGCACCCATTCAGAGAGGCCCAAGTCCCCAATGCCCCCCATACGCACGTACTTCGCAACACCAGGCTCTACCAGTGTTCCGCTGTGATCAAAAACCAGACAAGGAGCCTGGAGGCGTCTCACAGTAACCCGCTGCATAGCTTGTTCAGAGTTTGTGTCAAGTGGTGGCGTGTGACATCAGACTCTGGATTCAAAAGGCTAAATTAAGGGAATCACAGAAAATCCCGTCGTCCTACTCAGCCGCAACTTCAACACAAGTCCTCACAAGAGAATGGTAGAAAAAAAGTTGCTGGAGGAGGAAAGATCATGTATTCTACCTGTACCAGATTTAGCATGGAGCAAATGCTCTAATAGATGGTTAAATGTGGTTGTTAGTTGACAAATGGAAGCTTTGAAACATGCCTGCACCATGTGGCAGGCACCATGCGGTGCCTGTCACACGGTGCAGGGATTTTGAGAGGGTGCCCCACAGACCCCAGGGCGAAGGCTGTAGAAGGATGGGGGACCTGCTAGGGGGCCCCCAAAACACTTTCTGACAGCTGTTCCATGTCGGAAAGGCTGACATGGAACTACTGTTGGAAAGTGCCATCATAATCCCGACGGCAGAGGCGAGGCTAGCTCTGCCATCATTGTGGATTATGGATGGCTTCCGATGCACCGACGGGCTCCTTAAGCCTGACGGAAAAGCGCTGATGGTCCCTCCGCCCGATGCCTCTGTCCACCACATCAGAATGCGGTGCCCGTACCACTGTGTGAGATTTCGGTGGGTCCGACACCGAAGTGTGAGCAGTGTCCGACCCATCGACATCATACTTAGGCCCTCTGTTCAAGGCTAGGAATATAGAACAAGATATCCTGGTACATATGTTGCCTGCACGGAGACACATCATTGCAACTCTGGTGAATAATGTTCTTCCTGGAGAGACATCAGAGTTTTGTCTAGTTGAGGTTTTGACTGATCATAAACTAGCACAGAGGGTTAATATGCCATGCAGATCACAAAGTGCATATAATGTAAATAGGTCAGTGGGTTACTGCTTTTAAAAGAGATATACTTTTGTTACAGTTTATAAGTTTAAAATCCTAATATAGAACAGTGAATTATTAACTGTCATCAAAGAACTGCATGCACACTGCAAAGTATAGATTAATGTTGCAAAAAGGGTAGAAATCTATTCTTATTATTAGAGCGAACCCCCAACTATGGTGTTCTGTTTTCAATTCTGAGTTTGTGCTTCTCTAGACCAAGCACTCTTAAACTCTACTGCCTACGAGTATGGATGACATACCACTCCTACACCTTGTAGTCCTCTGGCTTATGTAACATTCCTATACACTGATATACTCACATATGATTGATTGTCTCTTTGTAATGTATGTGTGATGCAAAGTGCTCTGACACCCTACATTGGTATGAGTGACACTATATAACTAATTAAATGCATCTGAAAGAGAGTGATTATGGAGACTTGAGGGGCACTGTTAAAAATTGGTGGTGGCGAGGGAATCCGTGGTGGAGGTGGTCACCACCTCCACCATGGATGGGGGGGCGCCAACAAACAATATCGCACCGGGCGCCACCAGCACTAAAGCCGGCCCTGTGCCTCAACATGGGTAATACATAACAGCCATAGCTAAAATGCCTCAGGCACCAAGGTAATAACATTTATAAAAAGTCTTCCCAATGCCACAATATTTATTACTCAAATATCAGCTTAAATGTATTATAGAAATTCTGTGATTTTTCTCCAAATATCAGCTTATGAGTTCTGAAAATAAAAACATTTTTGTCTCAGCCACACACTTAAAATTTTAGTATACGTATATTAATTCAACCAAGTAAAAGCTTCTGATTTAGTTGTCTGGGTTGCACACGTGAGAGCTACTTACTGGTAGCTGGAGAGCTACCAGTAGCTCATGAGCTACTTGTTGGAGAAAAGCTGGACTCCCTGCATTCTAAAGTCCTGGTAATTTAATTCGCTGTCCTACATTTTCTTAGTGGGAATTGTATAATAACCCCAGCTAGAAGTACATATCACACAGGCAAACAAAACTGCCTGACTGTTTAATCCTGAGTAACCTGGCATGTAGTGCATGTGTTGAAAGCGGAACGCAGGATTGAAAGTGACTATGATTCAGTGCTAGTCCAGCTGCAACTTTCTGGTGTCAAACTTACTCAGCCACTGAATATTAGGTGGCACATTTGGAGATAGCTTTAAAAACCTACCCAAAGGACTTGTGATGGAACTGGAAACTCAGGAAGCAATAGCACTGCACATTAGTATACTAAATTATCAGTTCAAGGACATTAAGAAGCCAGGGACCCTATAAGGTAGGAGTGTCATTTACATTTTTGAAAAATACTAGAATGATCTCGTCAAATTTTACAGCGACATACAAGCCAGCATATCCTAAAGCCATTGATCATGGCAGTAGTAATTATCAAAACAAAATGAACTGGTTCAGTACAGAAAGTAAAAGGAAGAAGGTAGCGGGATGTTAAGGCAAAGCCATAAGAGCACAACAAGAGAACATGCCATAAAATGCAGGAGGAAGGCAAAAAAATACCTAATGAAACTGAAAAGGAAACAAGCTTGGAGCAGGACCTGGGACGATGTTAAAAATTCCGTTGTAGAGATAGATAGTAGGAGTTTCTGGGTACTGGCTTCATGGATGTAAAGGTGGGTCGGTGGGTCAGGACGTAGGCATTTGGGCTAATGAACAGATGCACCACTTTAGTACTGAGCAAAGTGCAAAATACTAGGAGGCTCTGTCACAGGTAGATGACAGAGCAGATGTCAAGTCCACAGCCAGAGATTGACACCATGAGTAGTCACCTTAAAAAAAACCTAGACCAAAAGGACTACGGACTAAGGGCCAGCTGTATGAAGCATTTTTGCATTCACAAATGGCCCAATTCACAGAATTGGCCCATTTGGAATACAAAAATGCTTTTTCTAATGTACAAGCCCAAATTGCCATTCAGTAACTTGTTACTGAATAGCAATTGGGGTTTTGCAATTCGGTATTTGGAAGGGGCGTGTTGACTGCATCCCTTCCTAATACCGAATTGCAGCGTTGTGTACAAATGTTTTGCAACCGAAATGCAGTTGCAAAACATTCATAATTTACTGCCAAATCAAAGTTGATGGTAACCCATTCGCAAATGGGAAGGAGTCCGCAAGTTACCCCTTCCCCTTTCAGAATCATTGGAAAATATGTTCTAAGCGCTTGGACCACAGCCTACTCTTTAAAAATGAAACTTCAAAGTAATTTTTTTTTTCTTTTTAAACACATCCTGTTTTCCTTTAAGGAAAACTGGCTGCATTTAAAAAAAAAGATTGCTTTACTTAAAAACAATCACAGACATTGTGGTCTGCTGACCCCAGAAAGCCACCATGCCTGTGATGGTAGTGAATCCTGGTGGGTCGCAAGTTGCGTCCTAACTCATTAATAATCATGAGGACGGTCTATATGTGATCCACTAGGAATCGCTAATGAAACTCAAAAGATTTTCATACATTAGGAATAGCAATTTCCAAATTGCAATTTGCAGGAAATCACTATTCCTAATTTCGTACATCTAGCCCTGAATAAATGGGATATGGAATCCTCCATGGATGAGGTTGTTTGGTGTTTGAACAAAATATTGACAAGCAGAAATATCAAGTTGTAAATATCATGAAGCACAAATATTGTGTGCAAAAATATCGTTGACAAGAATATCAATTTTCAAAGAGAAGTACCATCAATATCAAAAATATCTCTGTGGTTAATATCGGTTACAAAAAATATCTAGGTTGTGAATATCGATGTTAAAAATATCTATGTTGTTATTATCGTTTACAAAAATATTATTGTAAATAATGTTTTTTTTAATTATTTACGTATTTTAGTACATATTTTATTTGTAGATGTTATACATTTTGTGTAATTATTGTTAATGTTTTTTAATATAGTTTGTACATTTTTAAAATGTTTTTAAACTTAATTTAATAGTTGCAAAGGACAGGGTTTAAGAGTATGCGGTATGCGATGGCGCCTACTACGGGTGTACGTTAGTGTGTGACTGAGTTGAATATCTGACGGTGCCACAGGCGGGGGGCTAACCCTGAACCCCTGAAAATAGACACACGGTCAACAAAATAACAATGGGCCTGTGCACACGTTGAAAGTGCATGTAGAGCAATCTGTCTGTCTCATAGATTCACATAGGTTGGTGTAACAGTGTTATCACGGTACATATTAAAATACAAAGGACATTCAGGAGTATTTATTGTTCTTCTTTTTTTTATTTCCGAACGGTTGCCCAGCCAACACGTGTTTCGTCTGGGGATTACCCCAAGACTTCTTCAGGGCTGAAAGGACCAGTTGCACTTAAGCTCCCCTTGGGCCACTTTACTCTTTGGCTCTATTCTGGAGAACCCTCCAGGAGCACGCGCCATTTCTTGCGCTCCACTGTTTTCCTCCCGCTAACTTCCCCTCCCTTTTGCTTCACCTCATGGGTCTGTCCCACCCTCGCAGCGTATTCACATTCACCTTCCTTCTCCTTTCCGTTCTCCTCCCACCTCTTTCCCTTCCACCCTCTTGTCTACCCTCCCTCTCCCCTTACCAAGTTGTCACCACGACCCTGCACACGAATGTATCGTATTGGCACCATGAATTGATTTTGCGCCGGTAATCATGAGAAAATACTTATGCTCACCAGAACCACAGACATTTTCACTAGGGATTATACACTCTGCAAGTGGATCCGTTGGATCTTGTAAACACAGGTTTTGTCACTTAGGGTGTATTATTCACCATGTCACCGGTCGCCTTGTAAGAATGTAACTATCACCCTCGGGTTGTAGTGTCTGATTTGTCTTATTGTACATCCTTTCAGCCCTGAAGAAGTCTTGGGGTAATCCCCAGACGAAACACATGTTGGCTGGGCGACCGTTCGGAAATAAAAAATAGAAGAACAATCAATACTCCTGAATGTCCTTTGTATTGTAGTATGTACCGTGATAACACTGTTACACCAACCTATGTGAATCTATGAGACAGAGAGATTGCTCTACATACACTTTCAACGTGTGCACAGGCCCATTGTTATTTTGTTAATTTAATAGTTTATTGTCTTTTTCCGTTCTGTAGCCAGTTATGGGGTTTATAGGGGTACAGGGTGGGAAGTAAATTAATTATAATTAATTAATTAATATTAATTATGTAATTGATAATTGATAATGTGAATTGTGTAATTATTATTTTTTTAGTTAAGTTTTAGGTGTGGGTTGTGGGGTTTGTAGGGGTATGGGTGGGAAGTAATTTAATTATAATTAATTAATAATTAATTTTAATTATTATTAATTATTTAATTGATAATTAATTATGTGAATTTTGTAATTAATGTACTTGTTAATTTATATTTAGGGTGTGGGTTGTGCTTTTGTATGGGTTAAGGGTAGGAAGGAAATTAATTATAATAATTAATAATTCAGGTTAATTAATAATAATTATTTAATTGATAATTGTGTAAATTGAGTAATTAAGATATTTTTTATATGTATCAGCTGCAAGTTGTTGGGCTTGTGGGGGTAAAGGGTGGCACATTAATTAAATTGAATTAATGTATTAATATTTAATTATTAATTGTTTAACGGATATTTAATTATATAAATTATGTAATTAAATATTTTTTAAGTTACATATTAGGTGCGGGTTGTTGGGTTTGTACCGCTAAAGGGTGGGAAGTTAATTAAATACAATGAATTTATTATTTACTTAATATTATTAATTGTTTAATTGACAATTAATTATGTAAAAAGTGAAATTATTATAATTTTTAAGATTTATTTTAGGTGTGTGTTGTTTAGTTTGTAGAAGTATAGGGTGGGAATTTATTTATGTGATAATAAATGTAAAGCTAGTTATTCACTTTTTCAAAATTGTGTTATTATGTTATGTGTTAATTGTTATGCTTTTTAATTGTAAATAAATTTATTATTGTTGGTTGTTACGATTGCGAAAATATAGGGGCTGATATGGATGCAGGCGGACATAAGTCCGCCTGCCTCCCTATCGGGATTCGGGACCGCCTGCCAGGCTATCAGCGGTCCCGACATAGGCATTACAATGCAACCGCCACCACGGCGGTCGCAATGCCTATACTTTGTATTGCGGCGGGTGCTGCTGGCTGCAGCACCCGCCGGAATTCAGTGCCTGCCACATGGTGCAGGGACATGTAGGTGGCACCACAGGTGTCCCCCAGTGCCCACATCGTAGGGCCGGGGGGGAGGGGGGCCCATTATGGGCCCCCAAAGTCCCTTTCTTCCAGCCTTTTCATGGCAGGTTAACCACCATGAAAAGGCAGACGGAAAGGGACATTGTTATCCCTACGGCGGTGCCTAGCAGGCACGGCCACCATGGTAGGAACTACAGCCCCCTCCGCCGCACCGGTGGGCTCAAGGAGCCCGTTGGATGCGTGACCGCCCACCACCCATCCGCCCGCCATTGTAATGTAAGAAAAAACAACATTATCTCAACCGGTATAATTAGTGAGGGCAGTTAGAGTTGCATGTATAACACATTGCGCGAAAGGAAAGAGGGAGACTTTGAATGAATTTTTTGAAAAGTGCACTTGGCATCATATATTTTAAGAACATAATAAAGCAGATACAGTTGTAACAGCACTGTAGGCAATAAAATGCAAGAGCAACCCGAATTGGACTTGGTGCTGAAATGTGTTTGTGACACAGAAAGTGGCGATGCAAGTGACAATGTGTAATCAGCGAAAACGACGCAAGGTGCAATTAGTGAACAGACATATACATTGAGTATTTGTGGTTCACGATAATAATTTTCAATTTATAATGGAGACAGTAATTTTGGTTGAACCACAAAGGGTAATGCGCTGAGGGGTCGACGACGTTTCGATCCTATGACTCAGGATCATCTTCAGGACCAGGTTGCTGTATGTTAGCGGTGCTGTACAGGGAGGGAATGGAGAGGGGTCAGGGAAGAGGGAGGGAAGGAGAGATACTGATAATCGCGCGTGAATGTGAGATCTGAAAACAAGATAACGATAAAAGTGAGGGGTAGAGGCGGAGTGAAGCGCGAAAGGGAGAAATGGCCAACTGGGGGAAACAGCCAGGGAGTATACGTGCACGTGTAGCGACTATAAAACGGAGTGAGTATGATCTGTGAGCGCATGGGCCGTTATATATACCAAGATAGCGCCGGGAGAGGACAAGGCTTATGGAAGTGCTCAGGATACATGCATGCGGACATGGACTACCTGAGAAGGACACGGTCCCGTGTCCCTGGGGGGCAGGATAACGAAAGCAGTGTAAGTCAGGTATCCGATGAGGGAGATCCTGGGGAAAAGGAGGGAAACGTAAATAAACGGGACGGTGCGTGAACGGCAGTAATAGAAAAGCCGCGGGGAATCTGGGTTACCTGGGAGAAAACCACGTCAGATGAGCGTGTAGGCTGGTGCCGTGTCACGGACAGAACATCGGCGGTTGGAAAAACAATTAAGGAAGCTCCTCGGTGTACCGCGAGTCGGTACCGATGGGGGAGGTCTGTGAAAAAAGGAGATGAGTCAACTGTTACCTAGGGCCGAGGAGGAGCCCGTCTAAAGGAGCTGCTGAGGGAGGCAGGGCTTACCTAGTGGTGAGGAGTAGATCCTAGAAACCAAGGGGACGCCAGAATCAGCGTCTGTCCGCCATGATCGTGTGCGGTAGAGAAGTGAAAAGCCGCGGTGGTAGTATAAGACATGAATCGCTGCTTCCGGGTAAGTGAACGTCACGGAGCATGTGATCACGTGAAGGGCCTATAGAAGGTGACGCTGCACGGAAAGGGGCGTGGGAGAGGAGGGAAGGGGAGGAGGGTCTAGACCACATGTGGGACAGAGTAAAAAGTACATATACAATTGTGGTGAAAGATACATGAAAGCAATCCATTCACGTTTGGGATACAGAAGGAAAAACATCAGTGGCATGGGTAAAGGTGAAAAATGCACATCGGGGAATTCTGTATATACAAAGCCAGAGAAATCGATCAGATGGATGGTATGCATACCTCGTAAAGCAGTGTTTACGGCAATCACAAGGCGAGGGGATAGTGCACCAAAATAAGGTGAATGAATAAAGACAGAATCAGTATGGCAAGGGCTAGTGTATAAAACTGGAGGGCGAGAGACAAGGGAGCCTGAATGTTGGAGATATGCATTGCTGAAGGAATCAGGGAAGACATGGTACACGAGGCTCAGGTTAGGAAGGAGCTAGTCTCATGTGGAAGGATGTCAAAGCGAAATGGTACTATTCCATTCGTCAATTGTGTTCAGGCCTGTGTTGACTGAGTTACAAATAGTGATCCATTTGCATTCACACTTGTTCAAAAGGGCTTTGATGTCGCCGCCTCTGATGGGAAGTGTGGGTTGGTCTATCACCTGCCAGGTGATGTCTGTTTCACAGTGGTTATGTTCAATGAAATGTGAGACCAATGGTGCAGTCAAAACTTTGCAGTGGATTCTGCTTCTGTGTTGAATTATCCTTTGTTTGACCATTTGCGTGGTCTGGCCAATGTAAATAAGGTCGCATGGGCAGCGGATAGCGTAAATCACATTTTGGGACCTGCAGTTCGTGAGAGTGTTGAGTTTGTAGGATTGGTTGTTGATTTTGAAGTCTTTGGTATTAACTGTGAAGTCACAGACGACGCAGGCTTGGCATTTGTAGTGTCCAATTACAGGGGGTAGACCCCAGGAGGCCGTGATGGTACCCTTGCTAAGGGTTTCGGTTGGCCACGTGATGGCATGTACTAGATGTGTGGCTAAATTGTTGCCTCGTTGATACGAGAAGAGCGGTGCTTCTCTGAACATTTCAAATGGTTGTAGCAGCGGCCAGTTGCGTTCAATGATCTTGCTAACTTTATTGCTACTAGGGCTGAATCTTGAGACAAAGGGGATCCGGGTCATGTTTTTCTTGGGTTGCGGCGTGAGAAGATGTTCTCGGTGGCAGTACCAGGCTCTTTTGCGGGCTCTGGTAATTAGACGCTTGGGGTATCCCCTGTCAAGAAGTTTTTGGATCAGGATATCTGATTCCCTGAAGTAATCTTTCCGCCACTTGCAGTTCCTGCGAATGCGTAGGAATTGGCCGTAGGGAAGGCCATCCCGGAGACCTCGTGGGTGATAACTGGAGTACTGAAGAAGGGTGTTTCTTTCGGTCGGTTTACGGTACAGACAAGTGCCGATTTTGTCGTCTTCTGCGTGTATTATGACGTCTAGGAATGGAAGGTCATTGGGTTTTGACTCACAGGTGAATTTGATTTCTAGGATCTACTCCTCACCTCTAGGTAAGCCCTGCCTCCCTCAGCAGCTCCTTTAGACGGGCTCCTCCTCGGCCCTAGGTAACAGTTGACTCATCCTCTTTTTTCACAGACCTCCCCCATCGGTACCGACTCGCGGTACACCGAGGAGCTTCCTTAATTGTTTTTCCAACCGCCGATGTTCTGTCTGTGACACGGCACCAGCCTACACGCTCATCTGACGTGGTTTGCTCCCAGGTAACCCAGGTTCTCCGCGACTTTTCTATTACTGCCGTTCACGCACCGTCCCGTTTATTTACGTTTCCCTCCTTTTCCCCAGGATCTCCCTCATTGGATACCTGACTTACACTGCTTTCGTTATCCTGCCCCCCAGGGACACGGGACCGTGTCCTTCTCAGGTAGTTCACAAAAGGTGGGTGAAAACAGAGCCCTCAGGCGCTCATACAAATTTACACAACAGTATAATACACAATGCCAATATCCTGCTGTGCATTCAAGAAAGGAGAATAATCACCCAAATCCTCCCAATGTTTCAATCTAGGATTGAATAAACAGTTTACAATTTCTGAAGCACACGCAAATAATATACATTTGATAATACAATAACATGAAAGAAAGATTTCTCGTATTCTTGGGCTTGTCCAATCCTTTAATTTGGCAAATTCTTCCACTCCCTTACACCAACGCGTTTCGTCGCATACGGGTTGTAAACCCTACGACTTCCTCAGGGCTGGAAGTAATATAAATAATCATAATGTAATATACTAAAGAAAATTATTCATTTTGTTTTACACCTTAAAAGCCCAAACAACCCCTTGGTGCAATAAGGGACTATACCAAAAAACCAAAATATTGTGCAATTATCACATAGTAACAACAAATTCCATCAAAACACAAAGCGCTTAATAAACATCATTACGCTATTAAAATATCATTATGTGAAGTGTCGATGAGATGGCTAAAGTACATCCGCCGATGTTCTGTCCGTGACACGGCACCAGCCTACACGCTCATCTGACGTGGTTTTCTCCCAGGTAACCCAGATTCCCCGCGACTTTTCTATTACTGCCGTTCACGCACCGTCCCGTTTATTTACGTTTCCCTCCTTTTCCCCAGGATCTCCCTCATCGGATACCTGACTTACACTGCTTTCGTTATCCTGCCCCCCAGGGACACGGGACCGTGTCCTTCTCAGGTAGTCCATGTCCGCATGCATGTATCCTGAGCACTTCCATAAGCCTTGTCCTCTCCCGGCGCTATCTTGGTATATATAACGGCCCATGCGCTCACAGATCATACTCACTCCATTTTATAGTCGCTACACGCGCACGTATACTCCCTGGCTGTTTCCCCCAGTTGGCCATTTCTCCCTTTCGCGCTTCACTCCGCCTCTACCCCTCACTTTTATCGTTATCTTGTTTTCAGATCTCACATTCACGCGCGATTATCAGTATCTCTCCTTCCCTCCCTCTTCCCTGACCCCTCTCCATTCCCTCCCTGTACAGCACCGCTAACATACAGCAACCTGGTCCTGAAGATGATCCTGAGTCATAGGATCGAAACGTCGTCGACCCCTCAGCGCAACTGATGGCGCATTACCCTTTGTGGTTCAACCAAAATTACTGTCTCCATTATAAATTGAAAATTATTATCGTGAACCACAAATACTCACTGTATATATCTGTTCACTAATTGCACCTTGCGTCGTTTTCGCTGATTACACATTGTCACTTGCGTCGCCACTTTCTGTGTCACAAACACATTTCAGCACCAAGTCCAATTCGGGTTGCTCTTGCATTTTATTGCCTACAGTGCTGTTACAACTGTATCTGCTTTATTATGTTCTTAAAATATATGATGCCAAGGGCACTTTTCAAAAAATTCATTCAATGTCTCCCTCTTTCCTTTCGCGCAATGTGTTATACATGCAACTCTAACTGCCCTCACTAATTATACTGGTTGAGATATTGTTGTTTTTTCTTACGTACCTACCCACATCTCACCGTGGTTTATGGGTTATACTCCTGTTGTTACATAAGCCATTGTAATGTGGCAGGCAGATACCATGGGTCTGATGACGGTGGGACTGCCACCGACGGGCTGTCGGTGGCAGTCCTACCGTCATCATAATCAGGCCCATAGTGTTGTATTTTAATTATATTAATATTCTTTGTTTTTTACCTATTTGCAACAGTGTCTGTTTCGTTGGGGCCTGCAGTGCAGCGAGCACCTGCCAGGTGCCATTGCAGTCACCCCTTGCAGGCCGCCGCAGTCTCCCTGACGCTGCGGGTGCTGATTTTTTTTAATGTAGATGCATGGGCTTTTGCACCATTGAAGTGCAGCCTCGATCTTCTTCCTCGCTGTGGGGGTTGCACTTGCCGGTGCCACTGTTAGATGGACAGCGCTACATGCCTCACCTTGTGGGGCCAGTGCATTTTCACTGTTGGCTGTCTCCAATAGCGCCGCTTACAGTCCTCTTCCCCAGGCAGGCGCTAGCTGTGGTGCCTGTGGATGGTTATCTTCCCCTTTCACAGCAGATAGCCCCAGTCTGCAGGGTGTGTGGGGCCAGCATCCTTGTTGCCATTGTAAAGTTGTGGGCCCTAGGCCCACAAACCTTGTAAATAAGGACACACTCACCATGTGTAAAGTACTTAGAACTAGCCACAAGCACTTGCACTCGCCCCTTTTATTACGAGACCGATTTCTCTCATGACGCCTGTGGTGGATGGGTGTGGGGTGTGTGTAGGGCCAGCCCTCAAGGAAGTAGCTAGTTAACTTGTACCTGCTTAGACACTGGAACGTGTCCAGGAGGACACTACCAAACTGTTTACCAGAAAATAGATTTATTGAGAGGGGGTGTAACACCCCAAACACCCGCTCCCCTAAGCTACGCCTGAGTGCCGCCTCAGCCTGCTAGGTCAGCAGAGACCAGGGCCTGTGTTCCCTTGGAAGAGGACCACAAGTCATATTATGAGTTCCTACAAACTTGGTTCACCGGGGGACTCCACTACCTGGCCTGCAACACGGCACGCTAGCCGCCAACGCGCTTGGTGTTCGGTGCCCGGAGGCGCATAAAAAACACTCAAGGTCTCCTGCGGCACGGGACAGCAAACTTGGTTCACTGGGGGACTCCACTTCCCGGCCTGCAACGCGGCATGCTAGCCGCCAACGCGCTTGGTGTTCAGCGCCCGGAGGCGCATAAAAACCACTCACGGTCTCCCGCAGCGCGGGACAGCAAACTTGGTTCACCGGGGGACTCCACTTCCCGGCCTGCAATGCGGCACGCTAGCCGTCAACGCGCTTGGTGTTCGGTGCACGGAGGCGCATAAAAACCACTCACAGTTTCCCGCAGCACGGGACAGCAAACTTGGTTCACCGGGGGACTCCACTTGCCGGCCTGCAACGCGGCACGCTAGCCGCCAACGTGCTTGGTGTTCGGTGCCCGGAGGCGCATAAAAACCACTCACGGTCTCCCGCAGCGCGGGATGCGCGCGGGCGTTCCCCGGGCAAAGCCCGGGCTAAGGGCGGTCCCGTCTGTGCCCGTCAGCGGCAGGAAGAGGCAGGGACACCCCCTTTGTTTCTTTTTTAATGGCTTGTGGGTAAGACTTTGTGCTATACATACACACTTTTTTAACGGTACCCATCTGTTTCTTTTTATGGAGGTGGCATTTATCAAAGTACTTTGATGAACTTAATATAGCAATCTGATATTAACCGTTCTTGTTGCACCAGGACAAAAAAGGGATCACCACTTGAGGGATTACTAGTTCCTTATTGATCATATAGATAAATTGTGAGTTTATCTCTAACTGTCAGGGGCATGTGGCTGAGCCTGGCTATCATCTAAGCACCCTAGAAGAGTAGAAATCGCCAACCTTGTTGGTTAGATATTTTGAGCTCCACCCAGGCGAGAATAAGACCTTGGGAAGAAAATGCAAAGTATATTGCTTCTTTTATCCTGCATTAATTTGACTTGTTCTAATATTGTAGTTTTATGGTAATTACGCTACTTGTATTAGCCCGATTTTTATCGTGTTTTATTTTGTGATTGTAATAGAACAGACCCCCCATTCTGTACTTGCACTTTAATACCTATCCTAGAATACAACTATTTTAAGGTCTTAAGATGGTAAAAAGGAAGACACCGGCTAACAGCACTATAACCAATACCCCTTGTGCAACCATTGATTCTTTCCTGGTACGTGCGGTTAGCGCAATATCTGATGAAATAGAGAGGACTGAGCATCGCCTCTCTATTGGGCTAGGTATAATGGCAGGAGGGTTACCAGGAGATGATAATGGGCCAGTTTTGGAAGGTGGTATCATTCTGGAAAAATCAACCCTTATTCTGGGACTAGAAGCCCCTGAGGCCCCTACAACATTACAAGATCATGAGCTCGAAGCACAACCTGAGACCCGTTGTGCCCAAACGCCAAATGGTACACCCACCCCAAAGAGAAAGAAAGGGGGTAGGAAAGTAACGACGGGTGCTAACAAGAGTACAAAGGGTCCTACCTCAAGATCTGGCACAAGGCCAACCATCCTAGCCTGTAAAAGTACAACTGAGGAAGATATGCTTGCAAATGTACAAATGACACAAATCACTGCAATCATTATAAGCAAAATTGAGGAGATGTTAACGCCGATTAGCGATAAACTTAATAAATTATCTAACGAAGTTTCTAAGATTAGTGGCACACTTAAGAACATAAGTATTAACAATAAGAAGGAGACAGATATAATAAGGGAAGAGGTAATTGATTCATCATTACAAACAATTGGCCCTTCAAACAAGGTATCTAGTAAAGATACGAAAAGGGATGTACCAAGGTGCCCAAATGACCCATCAAGCTCAAGTGAAATAATTGGGAGACCGACATTAGTAAATAACTCCAGTCAAAGACAGCAGGTAGGGGCTAACCGAGCTGAGCAATCCTATGTGTATAGATCCGGCCCGGAACGGCCCCATACTATAAATACTGAGAAGGAAGACAACAGGGCCAAAGACGGTAGAGTAGATGTATCTATAAACCTACCACCAGAATGTTGCCCTTATGTGGCAGTTTTGGTTAATATCCCCCCACTAAGCCAGAGCAAAAGGAGACTCATGATAGTCTAAAGAACAGAGTAGTGCACTGGCTAAATAAGAACAGTGGATATCCAGTGGAAAGAGCCGATCAAATACTCCTAACACAAAGAGTGAGTTGGATAGGCCCCTTACGTAAGTCCCATAAAGGGGATTGTATTATTATTAATTTAAAAAACCCAAGATGGACAAGAACTACTCTAGACAGAGTAGGCTCGTCTAGGCAACAAGACCAGAACATATCTCTTTTACACCTTGGCTTCTTCTATAGGCATCTAAGGCCGACTCAACTGAGGTAAGAAGACCACACATGGGCACCCTTTGATATGCTAACTTACCCCCAATATGCACTATCCGTCTCGAATAGATACCAGGCCTTGAGCAAACTACAAGATATCGACTGACAAAAGGGTGACTATCCTTCCAGTATTGACATCAACTCTACTGGAACAGGGATAGCAGACAGACGTATAGTACAACAAGTTGTAAAGGCTCCCCTCGAAAGGGCCTCATCTGATACCACAAGCGCTGATAGATCTCACACTGATCTAAATGATATCAACAGTTGCATGGTACCGCAAGTTGTAATCGTTCCCCCCAACAGGGCCCCATTTGATATTACAAGTATTGAAAGTACTCCTAACAATTTAAATGATATTAATAGGGATGCTGATAGCCATTTGGAGACACCTACTGCTATTTTAGAGAGCAGTATAGGAAATGGTTACAAAATAGCAACTTGGAACATTGCAGGATTTATGAGTAAACGAGACACGTTAAGATGGCAAGATTTTATCAATGGGCTTGACGTGATTTGCCTGCAAGAAACTTGGTGCCCTGATCCAATATATATAGAAGGGCTCTCTTCATATTGGCTAGAGGCTGTACCATCCAGTGCTGGAAGAGCGAAAGGGGGGCTCTTGACCCTCATTTCCAACAAATTACCAGTATTTGTTAAAAAAGTTGCTACAATTGGGGCACATTCAAAGATTATATGGTTGCACTGAAAAGAAGGGAGGGACGTGATTGTGGTCAATTATTATAATAATATGTTTGACACTACCAGGAGTAACATTGTAACTGAGCTGGATAAAGGGCTTGGTACCTTTCTAGACTCCATTAGTAATAATACGCTACTTATATAGGTTGGAGATTTCAACATCCAAATATGTCCTCTGGCCGCTACCCACGCTTGTGGCATTAAGAATGACAAAGGGGACGATTGCATACATTTTACACACAATGGATATGGGGAAGTGTTAAATATAATGATTGCCAAATATGATCTTGCACTACTGCAGTGTGCTCGTGATACCGATAGTGACTTGATACCAACTTTTATTGGGAGGAATGCTACATCGATTATTGATCATGTTTTAATTTCATCCAGCGCTATCCATATGTGTGACACTCCACGGGTCGCCCAATTATCACTGAGTGACCACAATTGTATTGTTATGTCATTTGAATTCTGGGGTGCAAAAAGGCCAATGCACCAAAGTACCTCAGTAGTGCCTTTGATCTAGTTGATCATACCATTCTGCGGCCTACTTTACTTAACCTCGGTGCACCTAAAGGCATTATCCATTTCCTTGCAAGGCTTTATGAAATGTTATCCTGCAAAGTGAGATATGGACAACAGGGTGAGTGCACTCCAATTTTTGATATAAAACGTGTCATTCGCCAAGGTTGTGTCCTTGCCCCTCTACTTTTTTCGCATTTCATTAATGAGATTGATAAAGTGCTACAGTTGGAGAAGGTAGACTCCCCGTTAATATCGGGCAATCCCATACCGATTTTACCATACGCAGATGAAGCAGTACTACTTTCTAGGACCCCTGTTGGTCTACAACGACTCATGGATAAATTTAGCAAGTTTATAGTTGAACGGAAACTGCTAATTAACAAAACAAAAACGTTTACCATGATATGTGGCACCAAAACAACGAAATGTAAAACTTTTTACATTGATAGCACTTCAGTCCAAACCGTTAAACATTTTGCTATCTAGGGATAACTTATACGAGCAATGAGAAATGGAAACAGGAATTATCTAACGTCTGTTCCAAGATGGCCAAGAATGCACATGGGGTTTTCAGATTCACATCTAAATTAGGTAACCACCCTGTAAAGGAAATGTTGACAGTATACAAGGCGAGATGCGTCGCTACAGCTTTATATGGTGCAGGAGTATGGGGTTACCATTGTTGCCAGGCCCTGCAACATGAAGAAAATGTTTTTTTTTAATGTCTCCTAAGCCTACCACCTTCAGCATCTACTGAGTTAATACATCGGGAGGTGGATCTAACATACCTAGCAGATTTGATCGATATGGGCTAAAGATGAGACAGCCTTTACTAGATCTATCATTAAAGATTGCTTACTCCTTGAAAAAAAATCACATATCCCGTGGCTAAAATATATTATGGACACATATAGCAAGCTATTTAATATACAGATTTCTGATTACCCGGGTCAAGTGGCTTCTTCTTTAAACAAAAAGGAAATCAAGGATTAATTTTTGTTATACAAAAAAGAAAATCGTAAGAGCACCATAGAGAAACAATCAAGTTTTAAATTTGATCAATCAATTGAATCCAAAAGAGGAATCCAAGATTATTTGATCATAGCAAATGAATCCTCACATCGTTATATGCTGACTAGACTGAGAATAGGCATAGTACATCATCTAGTCGCATTCCCAGTTATGAATACATGCCCCTTGGATTCTACACCCTGCCCTTGCGATGAGTTTTCCAAACAAAGCACTGTGCACTTTATGCTTTTTTGTAAATTTTACCTGTATTTTAGATGTTTTTATCTGAAACAGCTTTTTATAAAAAAATAATGTAAGATCGTATCATGCCGCTATGAATTTAAATCTTGCACTGAATGACCCGGGAATTTGCTATTATGTTGCGTCATATATTTTAAAAGCAATTAATGCAAGGAAAGGTATTGTCCTTGTTAACTGATCAAGAAACAGATATTTGTGAGACCGTATAATGTCGTTATGATCAGCCATTGTATTTTTAAATGGTCCGGGAATATGTTATTTTGTTGTGCCATTGATTTTATAAAATATGTTATCATCACTGTCCTTTATGACTATGGAATTTGCCATCAAATTATATAACTGATTTTAAAAGTGTATTTTAACTTTGCAAATGCTTTTATGGTTGTTCTAACAAACCGAATAAAGTATATTGAATCGAAATTGAATCGAGTTCCTACTCACCACATCTACTTCAAGCTGTGATCTCACTGATATCTGCTCAAATGCCGGTGTCGCAGCTGGGCAGAAATCAGAAACGTTTGCTGACTAGGTGCAATGCTGTTTTAGCAAACTTGGGAAACATTTTTTGCAGTAACAAAACACTAAAGCAAGGGTTTACTTCAAATAATAAAAAAAACAGCTGGCCCTGGCGTGGTTGGAGTTTTCTCCCAGTGCGTCATCTGTATTTATGTTGTTTCCTGCGCAAGACCATCAAGCTTTTCCTGGCAGTCACGAAAAGGGAAAATGTATATCAGAAACACTGCCCTAAGTAGGGCGAGGCTTCTGATGTGCATTGATCGATGGCCCAGTGCAAAGGATTCCAACAATGGAGCCAGCTGAGCACAGCTGCCAGAAACTGGTTCTTCAACCACCCTGAAATGTGCGGGGTGGGGGGGACACCACAAGCATGATGTGGCAGTGGCCCCCGCTCCACCAAACAAACCAACAGTCTCCAAAAATATCATACAACATGTCCTAATCCATCTTCGCACAAACAGCTATTGGCCATGTGCCAGGAACACCTACAGATACGTTTTGTCCCTGAATATTTGGATATGCCGAATTATTTCTCTGCTTATCAAGCCTTCTTCATGTTTCCTAGGAAGAGAATTTAACATTTGGTAGCTCAAATTTTAAGTAAATATAAATATAGTTTGTGATATTTTGGGTGGGCCTGATGTCTCACTAAGGCTGATACAATGACAGTTTCCCTTATTCCGTTGATGTACTGCCTCATACATTTTAGGAACATCATTTTAGAAGCATAGGTTTTTGACTTGCCTATTTGCCACGTTTCCTGGAAACTTGAAAATTCAATTAGATCCACATATGGCCAGGGGCTGCGAGCTAGGAATTCAGTCTTTTTACGACTCTACAGAACGGCTCCCACACTTCCTACCTGCTTCAGTTGACAAGATCTGTTACTTCTAAAACTGCTTTTGTTGAGCAGGTCTCCTTATCTTTGAGAGACAAGATGGATTCCCCCAAGACGAACAGCAGGGCCAACTCCGAGGGTGATTTTGCTGTAGGGGATTCTTTGTGAGGGGAGGCAGGTATAAAGATACCTGGTCTTAATGAGAACCGTCAGCGGGATTAATTCATCTTCTCATGGCTCCCTTAAGCAGATGCTGGCTTTTAAAATAATGAGCATATAGTTTCATCAGCATTCATTGATTTACATCCCCTTAGGCTAGAACATTTCTGTGAAATATGAACAATCTGCAGATTCTCTGCGTATTTTTATATCCACTTGTATTTTCAAGAGATAGGTGTAGTGGATTAAAATCAAAGAAATTAATTACATTATAGGATGCTTTATTAGGGAAAAGAGAATGAAAACACGCAAGACTCAAATTAGTGGTTTGAGCAATATTTTCATCTTACAATTCCTGGAGTGTGTGGCGAGTATTCCGTATATTGCCTACCAGTTCAGAATGTCAATGCGATTGTTTTTTTAATTTTGTGCTGCACGCTACTTTAAATCATTTAGTGTTATTCGCTTTTTTTCGCACATTACAAGTATGGGAGCTGTCATCCGCTCACGTGATGTGGCTCAGTACGCCAGAGTTAGGAAAAAATCCATCGCTACATTCATTGGAAACTAGGCCTTAATTAAAAAGATCTATCACAGCGATACAAAGCCCTTCCCCTTGGCGATCAGTGCACATTCAATTATGCTCATTAATCGCAACATAGGGTAGGCTGACAATTTTAAATGGGTTTAAAACAGGGGGTACCTTCTTGTTAGCTAAGTATATTTTAAAGTGAATTATAATAAAGGTTTGAGGTAGTACACAGAAAAGGACATTTGGCTTGTTCAGCCCAAAGAGGTCAATTTTAGCGTTCTATGTGGGTTTAAGCAGATTTGCCTCACAATGTCCTTGCAGATTTGGAAACGGAAACAAGCGAGGGACAGAACTGAAGACGTTTGGAAGCATAAAGTGCAAGCTACCAAATACTTAATCATTCCATCGATATAGAGAATGTAATATTTTGTAGTGTTCACCTACAGTGGGACCACAGACGACTGATGAAATAAGACATAGATAAATACGTGCATTCAGTTACATTTTTGCAAAGTGAAGGTGAGATGTCTAAAGCCCTTGTAGCTTTCCTGATTTTCTTCAATTGCCTGAACGATCTGTGACAGAAGTGAAGGAACCTCACACTATAGAAAGTGGTGCAGAAGTCTTCACTCTTTGGGGCATATTCTCAAGGACTTATCGCCGAGTTAGCTGCACTTTATCGCAGCCAAAGTGGCGATAGATTTATCGCCCTATTCACAAGCTGGTGCGAACAGCCGATATCGCCAGTTTTCCTGCGATAGCAGCCGCAAAAAACATCGCCACGGATGACACCGGCAACTAACGCTAATGAGATGCAGAGTAGGCGTTCCTGTGCAAAAAGCCGCGATAGCACCACTTCGCAATATTCTCAACGACCAGCCAGATCGGCGATAAGATCCCAAAACAGGCGATAAGTCGCGTTAGCAGAAGGGATTTAACACCAGCCCTTACCTGGTGTTCAGTCGGACGACAACCTGCACCACAAAAGGGAGCCCAGACCAGAGCCACACCTGAAGAACAACAGATACCATGGAGCTACTGATCATGCAGCACGGAGCCACAAGAGGGCCACAACACCCACCGCCACCACATCCAGGCCCGCCACCCCCCCGTACCCTGCCCCACCCCCCCGGACTACCACAGAGGCAGCGCAGACAAAGACAGCGGACCTTCAGAAAATGAACCAGCCCCACAGACTTAACACCAGAGGATGTCATTGCCCACTACAGGCTCAAAAGGACAACCATCCTTCGCATCCTGACCATCATTGCCCGCAGGCTGACAGTACCAACACAGCGGACAACCAACATCCCTCCGCAGACAAAGCTGCTGGTGGGCTGCACCTGTTGGCCACTGGTACCTTCCAACCAACAACTGCCAGAGTCGGAGGAGTCTCACAGCCAGCCCTATCAAAGTTCATCACACCTGTCTTGGATGCCATCATCAGCTTGGTACCCCAGCACCTTTACTTCCCACACACTGCGCAGGAACAGCTGGAGACCAAGCAAGGCTTCTACGCCATAGCTGGCTTCCCGCACGTGTTGGGGGCAATTGACTGCACACATGTACTCCTCATGCCCCCTGCTGCCACTGCACACAATTACCGCAACAGGAAGCACACGCATTCCATCAATGTGCAGGCAATAGTGGACCACCTGGGACTCTTCACCAATGTCGTCGCCAACTACCCAGGCAGGGTGCATGATTCCTTCATCTTCTGACAGTCCATCATCAAGCAGCGCTTTGAGGATGGCACCTATGGGAATGCATTGCTCGTTGGTAAGTACCAAATGAACACACCACACACCTCAACGACACAGTCATGCAACTCACGACTCTGGGAATGCACATGTTACAAACTCACATACAACATGCCAAACAACATGCCCACCTACCAGACACAACAGCACAACTTACTGTGGTAACCTGGGCTAGCCATGTACACAAGCCATCAACGGCATGGCACCTCAGCCACACAATAGCAGAATGTGGGGAGAGGTGGGAACCAGGCATGTGCAAAGGAGGCAAGTGACCCATGAATGAGAATGTACACAATGCCAAGTGTGGCGTGGATGTGCTGGCCAGACTGCAGTATGCAGACCACATACATGTCCATATCGACATATACTGCTGGTGTTTGGAGTGTAGTGGACAGTGGACGCAACCATGTCACCCCAGGCAGTGGGGAAGATCGCGGAAATGTAGCTTGTTACGTCCCCCCCTGTAAGCGTGAGCGGAGTGGGCTGGCCCGGCGTACTCCAGGCCAGCGTAGGGGTGTGAATAAAAAGCCCGTTGCTCTGGGCGTGGTTCTCTTCCGGAATGGCCAATGTGTCTGCCAGGGCGGTGCCTCTCAGCTCGCCACAAGGCCGATGCCGTGAGCGGCGGTGCCTGCGATCCTGTGCGCCTGCTGCACCCCAGGCCGCTGGTCCCCAGACCCGTCTTGCCCGCCCCTGCGCAACCAGGCCTCACTGCTCACCTGCCGACACCGGCGTGTGTCAAAGAGGGCCCACCACATGCCGGTGCAAACTCCAAGCCCAAGGCCCGCGACCTTGGCAGCCTCCTCAGACCATCACGGCCTCCGCGACACAATCAATCAATCAATCAATCAATCACGGCATTTATAGAGCGCGCTACTCACCCGGGAGGGTCTCAAGGCGCTGGGGGAGGGGGTAAGTTACTGCTCGAACAGCCAGGTCTTGAGCTGTTTCCTGAAGGAGAGATGGTCCTGGGTTCGCCGAAGGTGAGTGGGGAGGGAGTTCCAGGTCTTGGCTGCCAGGTAGGAGAAGGATCTTCCTCCGGCGGTGGCTCTGCGGATGCGTGGTACGGTGGCGAGGGCGTGGCTGGTTGATCGTAGCTGGCGGGTGGGCGTGTAGAAGGTCATGCGGTCGTTGAGGTACTTTGGGCCCAGGTCGTGGAGGGCCCCCAGCACTCCTTTCTCGTTGACGTACTCCACCGCTGCCTCCGGCCTACACTGCGGTCCAGTAGGTCACACATTTGGAACTGAGTCTTGATTTCATGATGGCCGAGTTCATATGTTAATGGCAGCATTTATATCACTGTACTCCCTTCGATCTGGTGCCACCAACTCTGTGCATCGCAAGCCAACGACACGTGTCTGTGGGCCCTTGCTGACTACTGCCTTCGGCCTACACTGCGGTCAAGTAGGTCACACATTTGGAACTGAGTCTTGATCTGTTAATGGCAGAGTTCATACCATTGTACACGCCTCATCGCAGACTGCATCCCCTTTCAGCTCTGGTGCCACTAACTCTGTGCACCGAAAATCATGGACACTCACTGGTTGAACTTTGGTGGCATCTGAGTCTATGGCATGGGGGTTGTCTTCATCATCATGTGGCTGGTACTGACTTGGTGTTAAACATGAGTCTGTGGCATTCATCTCCTCCATATTGCCTGTTTCAGCTTGCTTCTGCCCTCTGCATCATGCCCTGGAAGAACACCTTCCACTGTCCCCCGAAACATTCCGCGACATTCAGCTTCGAGATCGACGAGGACTCGCTCAGCTCTTGTGGCCCTACCTCAGTGCACCGCAAGTCACCCTCCCGTGTCATGGACCCTTGCTGTTTGAACTTTGAACTTCTGATTGTCTGATCACTGTTGTAGTTGTTTCCAGCACCAACCACTCCCTGAGGGCTGGCTTACACTCACCCCACATCCATCCAGCACAGGCGTCACTGGACATGTGACCCTGGCAATAAAAGGGGCCGGGCGCACGTGCCCATAGCCAGTTCCACAAACTATCTAAGTGTGTCCGTGTGGTCATTATGTATGCATGAGGGCCCCGGGCCCTACCACATGACATTGTGCTGTGTACAGCGGATGCAACCATGTCACCTCAGGCAGTGGGGAAGACCTGGGACATTTAGCTGTATCGTACCCCCTTGTAAGCGTAAGCGGAGTGGGCTGGCGTACGACAGTCCAGCGTAGGGGTGCGTGTTGCTAATGCGTGTGTCTCTGTTGTAGTGTCGGCGCCACCCATCCCGCAATGGACAATGTTGCGATGTAGCATGCCCCCGGTGTGCGGGCTCGGCCGAAGGGATAAATGAAGGAGCGCAAGCCCGCTCAGGGTCCGGGATCATACATGCCAACTGTTGTGTGTGTTGCTATTACCGCAGCATAGGCCAAAGGTCTACCCTCAACCGCATCGCGAGTTCAGCCAGCCATGAACTCTACATCTGTGTCCGCCCTATCCTTACCATAGGCCTACACACACGTGGCCGCCCACCTTCAACGCACAACATCACAGTGTCGTTGTCAGGCTTGTGGACATGCGCAGACAGGCATGACGATGGTGTGCCGTAGGAGTGCAAGTGATGCAACCGCGCTGCGCACACTAGTAAATAGGCTCGGGGGAGGGAGGAGCAGCAGTGAGGCTACGTAATACACATTGATGCCGCTCATTTGCTACAAGCAGTACCTGTCAAACTGGAATCACTAAGTCACACATATCACACACCAATGAACTAGTGAGCCTGCCAACACATCATGCAGAACCAACTTTTGACTCATGTCTCTCTGCACTGTCACAGGTGATCAAGGATATGCACTCTGCCTTTGGTGGGCGTAATTTTTGCGGAGTACTACTGCGCAGAATTCCAACTCCGTGAATTCCACAACTTCGCTCGTCGGACTCTCAATTAATAAAACAGAAACCTCATATACTTTTGGCAAAATAACAAGTATCTCTGTCTTTACGTGCTAAAATGCATATAGTCATTTCACAAAAGTGAAAATGAAAATTTAGCAGGCAGTGAGAGAGGTGATGATTTTGGGATTTTCCCTAACCTAGGGAGAGAACCAAGCAGATGCCTTGAAAGCCAGGATAGCTTGATTCCAGTGGCATGGAGAGCACGGGACCTACGTCTGGGCATACCCGTCCCACTCGGGGTGACAAATGCAAAAACTGGGGTGGCATGGTGAGCAAAAGAATGAAGGATTTAACCCAGATCTCTTGACTGGGGGGGAATGTTTTGATTTGTTCTGCATTCCGTCCATCAATTGTGTGTCTTTTGCTTTCTCGCCCTAAGTGCGCCAGGTATGCCCAGACGTGGGTCCTGGGCTCACTGTGCCACTGGAATCAAGCTATCCTGGCTGAAGAGGGGTGAAACCCTGAAACCGGTCCTAGGATGCTTGTTTCCGGTCCAGGGAGGACCTGGCTTGGCAGTTCGGGCTGGACTGTTCCCATGAGGCACAGGGTCAAGACTGATTTGCATATGGCCAGGTCTAAACTGGGGTGGCACGGTGAGCAAAAGAATGAAGGATTTAACCCAGATCTCTTGACTGGGGGTGAATGTTTTGATTTGTTCTGCATTCTGTCCAACAATTGTGTGTCTTTTGCCTCCTCCTTACCACTAAGGCAGATTCATCCTCATCTTCATCCTCTGACGTTTCATGTGCCTTACATGTACATGTGGGTGGTGGTGTTTGGTTTGCAGCACTGTGTGACACTGACACATCAGGGGCCGGAGATGTGGATGTAGAAGTAGCAGCAGCATTCATCTGCGCAATGTCTTGTGGCATCACTCCCATGATGAGGATCTGCAGGGCATGGAAGATCCCATCTACAGCTTTCTCGTGTGCAGCCGTGGTAGCCATTCTTTGCGCCTGCATCCGCTCCATGTTCTCCATGACCCTCCTTATGTTTCCCAAATCACGGATGACATCGCTGTAGCCACTCTGACTAGTCAGTTGTTATTGTCTCTGAGTCATTACTCCAGCGACGCCAGCCATGGATTGTTGGAGGGCATGGGGCAGAGTGTGGGTGTCCGTTAGGGAGTGTAAGTGGTCCCTGATGGGACTTAGACACCCACGTATGGCATCTAGTTTGGCTGCCATGAGGTCGAACCCCACCCGCACCTGTTCAGCCAGCTCCTTCTGGCAGTCTAACACACGGCGTTGGAACGCCATGTGTTCTTCGGTGAGGTGATGGGAGCCAGATGTGGTGGTGGATGCTTCCTGCTGTGTGGTCTGTGCAGGGGGTGGGATCACCTCGATGATGCTGGGCTGCCCTGCTACTGGAGGTGGGGTGCGGAGGTTGTCCATGAACCGTTAGAGTTCGTCGTACTCGATGTCCTGGGGGTCGTCTCCATCATCACTGACATGATGTAGGGTCTGCTCTGCAGGAGGTGTTGATTGGCCCTCTGCAATGTAAAGGGCAGATGCAGTTTCACAGTGTGTTCCATGTATGTTGATGCATTGGCGGAGTTTACATACAGACTGCATGACAATGTGCATTGTGACTGTTTGTGAGGAGATGCCTATTTGATGCGGGACAGTGGACATTTGTACTACATCACGGATGTGAGGTTGTACTCGTACATTGCCATCTCACAGTTTCCTGCTATGCCAGATGTGATTGGCCATTTTCTACACACATGCGGCACCAGTTGTGTCCTGTGTTCTGTTGTGAAAGTGTTGCAGTTTGTACCACATTGTTGTCAATGTTGAGGTGCTCTTATTCTTATGTGTGTGTGCTGCATTGTGAGTGAGTCGCTCCTGCAGCTCTGATTTGGCTGCCCCTTATCCCTTTCAGGTGGTGTGCCTTTGACTTCTGTGCTTCTACAGTGCTGAAATGTTGTGGACTTGGGTAAATTGGGCTCTTGGTCGAGTTGTGACTCTTGGGCATGGTTTGTCCGCAGATGTGTTGTTGACATCAGGGGTTGTTTGTGCACGTGGGTGTGTCAGAGTGTGACCTGCTCCTTTCCGGATGTGGTCCACACTCAGTCACCTCAGTGTCGTGACGTGCACCATGTCATGATAATTGGACTGTAGCCATGCTAATCGTCATGCAGTGTCACTTGCATTGTCAGTGTGGCTCACGGACCCGCAGCTTTGCTGGGTTCAGCACATGTGTATGGGTTTGTTGTGAGATTAGTGATGTGTGGGGAGGGCCCCCTCTGGGCACATTGTCGACGGGGCCCTACTTGCTGTTTCTATGTGTGCTGCAGTATGGCAAGGAGATCAGGGACATGATCCAGAGTCATTGTGGGTGTGCACTGTGCTATACTTAATTGTGCATGTGTGCCATTGTGCCCATCTCCCCCCGTCCCCCCAGTCCCTGGTCGCTACTCACCCTGTTGCTGTTGGGTCAGGTCATGTTGAGCAGTGTCCGGATCCACTACTTCTGGCACCATATCCCGACTGTTGACTGTGGCCACCATTTTCTCCATGTCATCCAGCTCCTGGTGTGCTGCTGGACCCCCACCTCCAATCTGCGTTGCTGCTTTCATGTTGGCATCGAGTTTCTTCTTGGTTTTGCCCTTCACATCATTCCAGCGCCTCTTGACCTCTTCTATTGTCCTCCTCAACACTGCAACTGCATTCACATGGTCCAAGATAGTCTGCCATGTTTGCGTCTTTGTTGCCAATGACACGTTGGAGGTGACGAACAGTTGTTGGTAGTGTTCTGTCACCTCCATAACGATGATCCTGTTTTCCTGCGGACTGAATCGCGTCTTCCTCTTCTCCTTGGCCTTCCCTGACCCCGAGGTTCCTTGCTGGTCGTCTGTGGGGCTTGTGGGGTTCACGTTGTCCTCTGCACTCGGTCCGGGTGCATCCATGGTGCGGTGCAGTTTATTTTTTTTTGTCTTTTTTTTTTTCTGCTTTTATTGTGCATTTTCCCACATGACGCGTGGGAATTGCAGGCCTGTCGCTGGTTATTGCTGATTTTTGTATCGGGATTTGGGGCATCGCAACTTTTTGTCGCGTTCGTGTTTCGCATTTTTTCGGCGTCGCGTTAATTTTAACGCGGTCATTTGACGCTTTATCGTGAGACTATCGCATGGTGCCGCCGGTTGAGAATACAACGTTAACACAGTGTTATTTTCCCGCGACGGACTGCGATGTGCGAAGTTGCGTTAAGCTGATTTTGCGATAATTATCACACGTTCTTGACAATATCCCACTTTGTTTTATAATTCTCCAGAAACACTTACAGGCAAGCTGAGGCACTATTCTATCTTTTCAGTATGGCATTTAATTTCCTAAATGCACTGTGTCAATTTGTTGCATTTCTAGCAATTTATGCGTGTGAAGGAGAATGTGGTGTGGAATAGGGGTATGCAGAATGTTGTCAGCCTGCGAAAGCTTGAGTTGTGCGTATTTCTTAATTGTGATCTTTGACTGTTAGAAAAGGGGGTCTCTAGTTGGCAGTGGTATGCACCCTGTCCAAGTAGGGACCATTCCTTCTAGTCAGGGTAATCCCTGCTCTCTCCCTTGGTAGCTTGGCACGAGAAGTCAGGCCTATCTCAGAGGCAATGTGTAAAGCATTTGTACATAAAGCACACAATAACACTGTGAAAACACTACAAATGGACACCACACCAGTTTAGAAAAATAACCAATCTTCATCTAAACAAAACAAGACCCAAACAACAAAAATCCAACATACACAACTCAAGATATCACTTTTTAAAGGTTTAAGCAATTCAGTCCATAGAACTCTATGGATGCGTTGATTTTAGTACAAAGTACCTTTGATGCGTCAAAATCCCAAACAAAAACAGCTGCAATGGAAGGAAGCATTAGAAAGCACGGCGATGCATCGATTCTTGAGTCCCAGGGGAATGGAGGCTTCAGTTCTGCTGCACGCAGGAGAAGTGTTGCGTTGATTCCCTACTGCAAGGAGAAGCGATGCATCAAACTCCGAAAGCAGCTCCTTACTGTGGGTAGATGCAATGGAAACTTGTCGCACAGGTGCGATGCTTAGAAAATCAAGGCACGATGTGGTGGAGAAACAGGTGCTGCGTGGATTCTTCCAGCTGTGGGCAGGTGATGCATCAATTCCTTCAGCCACACAGCAGGGCCTGCGGCGAAGTGGGAGCGGGGGTCTCGGACGTCAGAGTCACGGTGCACTGGACTTGGGCTGTGGTCATTCTCCCAGTGATGAACAGGCACTGCATCGATTTTTCGGCCGCACCACAGGGATGCATTGGTTTTTCAACCGCACAGCAAATTTGCAGATGAAAAAATGGCGCTGAAGGGAAATGTGTGGATTTTCAGCCCTTGAAGCAGCAAAACCACCTTCAAGGGCCCAGAATTGGAGTTGGCACCACTTGGCAGTTCACAACTCCCAGCGAAGGAGTTCAGGGGAAGTCTTTGATGACCCTGAGTCTTTCAACAGGAAGCAAGCTCACACAAACCCTTGGAGAACTTGGAAAGTAGAATTCCAGAAAGCAAAGGCCAGCCCTCTACTGCTCGCAGACAGAAGCCACAACTGTAGGCCAACCCAGCAAAGCAACACAGCAAAGAGGAAGTACTCCTCCTGACAGCTCTTCAGATTTTCTTCTTGGCAAAGTCCTCAGTCCAGGAGTGTTCTAAAAATTTGGGGTTACAGGTCCAATACTTATACCCCTTTCCGCCTTTGAAGTAGGCATACTTCAAAGGATAGCCTTTGTAGTGCACAGATCTTGCCTTGCCCTGACCTGGCTCTAGACACACTAAGGAGGGTGGAGACAGCATTATGAAAGGACGGGTACAGCCCTATTCGGGTGTCAGTAACAACTCCTCCCACCACTCTAGCTCAGGAAGGCCCAGCAGCCTGGTGATGGGCAATCAGGATATGCAGGGCACACCTCAGCTCCCTTTGTGCGACTGTCTAGAGTGCATACACACACAGCCCAACTGTCAGCCAGACAGGGGCATGGGATGGTAAAGCAAGAAAATGCCCACTTTCTAAAAGTTCAAGCTGCACAGCTTAGCAGAAATTTGCACAAATGGACAAACAGAATCCAATATTATTTCAGCCATAATCTTTATGTTGATACGATTTCTCCATGTGTTTCACATTCATAGTAGGGACAGCATAACTCCTATCTTTACATGTCACGAGATGCCCATCCAGGCATCTCGTGACATGCGTTATTCATGGCATATTGGAATAAGCTGTACATCCTGGGTGACCCAATGCATTTCGGGCGTGAATCGCCCTTCGTCAGGGGTAGCTAAAACGTAAAGAGAACCCATCAAATGTTGAAAGAGACTACATGCAACAAGAACATGACTCATGTTACAATACAGTGAAAATACAAAACGATATTTTCTTAACTCCACATTGCCGTGAGTTTTACTAATGATAACCGCTGCTGCATTCTTTCTAAATGTGCACCGTGAATGAAAATCCAAAAATGCAGAAACAGAAAGAGAAATGAAAAGTGAAAAACGAAAATCAGAAAATCAAAAAATCAAACTCACTAATAATTTGTACGTATGCCTAAAATACCACTACTTCGTGACAAACAGGTGCCCCAAAACACATCTGGTGACTCATGCTCAAAGAAAAAGAAAAAACGACCAATTTGCTTAAACCAACGGAAAAATAACTGAAAAATAACCCTTCGCTCACAATGTGTCTGCTTATTTCAAATTACTCTATGCCAATGGTAGCTTCATGGCTGCTGTGATTAGTTTCCGTAAGGTCAAAGAAGTTGTGCTCAAAGTGAACTGCTCGCAAATAAACCCAGAAAGACGCCGTAAGTGAACCAGTACCTTCTCATATAACACTTGACCTTTAGAACCCCACCCAACTGTGAACATGAAAGAAATACCCAAACCATGCAAGTGTCCCATTAATATTGAAACTAAATCCAATGCAGCTAAATACAAATATCATCACTGTTGTCGCTGCTAAAATATACAACGTGCCATTGTGAACAGAATATGCCAATATAGATTTGTGTGAAACCAGTCCACTGGCATTGCCACTATTGCAAAGCTATCCAACGTGGATTAACACCAGAGGACGTTTTTTCACTCAGAGACGATATATTTGGGGAATTAGCTTGTACTTCGATATGCTATGGATTACATATTGATAGCTTTGCAATAGTGGAAATGCCAGTGGACTGGTTTCACACAAATCTATTTTGGCATTGGTGGAGCAGGGGTTCGAGAAAAGAAACCTGCTCGAATTAATACCCCCTAATACGTACTAACAGTAAGTAGTAATAGAAAATTAATGTGCACCTTACATGAACACGTGGGAAATAGCTCTGCGCATGTATGCACTAACGTAAGATAACGTGAAAGAACTAAAATCGTATTTACATTATGCTTTGAGTGAAACGAGAAACAATGCATGACTAGGCCGCATGTGCATTTCGTAGTTTGCATGTTGCACTTTCCTTCAAAATAATAAGTAATGCTGCTTTTTGCTTAAAGCTTATGCTAGGAAAAAATGCTAACAGGGAATAGTGCAAAGGCGGGTAGTAAACAGTGAAAAACTACATTGTCATATAATTAATGAATGTCCATTTTCCATTCGCTATAGTGGGCGGGATGAAACTCCATTTTTCTTATATTGTCCGAAGAGGGAGGGGTGAGGGGAAGAGTGAATCTGATCTGTCAGAGGCAAGGCAGACGCGCTGTGCAAAGCAGAAGAAATGTATGAGTTGAAGGCCAGTGTGACGATTGTCGGCCAAATGATGAAATCAACCGTGGGACCAGAGTCTTATTCTGCAGACATTGTCAAATTTATTAATAGAAATTTTTAAAATGTATCTTGTAATAAGAAAACGTGAGAATGAATTAAGAACCGAACTGTGAGAAAGGAAGCAAACAATAAATTGACTAAAATGTACGTGAGGTCACTGGTGTGACAGAGACACCCCCTAGGCCCTCTAATCATCTGCCTAGTTTTGAAAATTGTTGCAACTAACGTGGGATGGACATGTAGGTTTTAGGGTATAACTGGGGTGCCTTTAGGGGTGTGGTAAGAGGAGAGGCTGGAGAGGCTGAGAGAGAGAGAGGGAGATGCGTCGCTGTCCGTCGGTTTGCAGAGAGGCCTAGCTGATTCCTGTCCTGTTCCGTTCCTGTCCCTGTAAATCTTTGTTTCCTGACTCTATTCAGGGAACCCCCACCATCGCCTTGGCCAGGGTAGTGGTTTTCTACAGACCGTTAGGTTTGTATGTTTCTGACTCATACAGGCATAATTCTTGCAAATGTATTTTGTCTCTGAAACTTATGTCTCTTCACCTATCCACTCCGTCATAGATACATTTGTACTTATTATTTAGATGAAACTTTGTCTCTTCATCTATCCCCTCCGTTAGGTAAAATTCTGTTTCGCATTTGAATTTGCTGAAACGTTTGTCACTTAATCTATCTACTCCTCCATACAAAATGTCATTGCTTATATGATGAGTTTGTATTCATTTGAAGTTGTTGATGTTCATTTCCTTTAGTGAGTTTCATTATTTGCATTTGTGACCATATGCAATGAGCATTACTACGTTATTTTACGAGATAACATTTTATTAACTTTACAGAGAGTCTGTGATTATTTTATTGTCTAAAAGTAAGTTAGAAATGTCATATCATTATCATCAACTATTCAACTAATTGGTTCATCGACGAAGTAGAGGAAGAGTTGATATATAAATCAGTAAGCATTTGGAAATGACATATATGAATTTTAGGAGGAAGAGAATTGAACATTGTAAAAACTGACACCAGCGCATCAGGGATTTGGGTGAAAGTGTATGGGCCATTGTTCTGTGATATTTTGAGTATTGATCCCTGATCAGGTATTGACCTTTCTCGCTGGATCAGTTTCTTGGTAGCAGAGGATGGTTTAATTATTGATTAGTTTGGTAATGATTATTGATTATATGTTCTTAACATGAAAAGTTAGTGTCCTGTTTTATGTTGTCTGGAAGTTCAGGTACGGAGATACCTGAGGAATCCCGGGAATGAAATTTAGCCTGAAGTAGGCAGAAGAAGAGTGTGGTAAAGAAGCCACACTGCAGAAGTACTTTGTCTGTTGTAATAATACCTAAAAGCTACGGAGGGCTGTAGGTGTTATATTAGGGAAATTTCGTATATAAGTAGGGTAACTGAAATAGCGAAGGGTCCGCTTCTGAAACTCTAGTCTTATCCCCAGGAGAGAAACAAGACCTCTTTTCACGCCAAAAAGTCCTCTTGCAAAATCTTGGCCTTATCCCTGGAGGAGTAATAGGTCCTCCCGGAAGCTTGTTTGAAGAGTAAAATAACGCTGGTCGTTATTAGGACTCGTAGTGAGAAAAATCTCTTGAAGGGTGAAAACTATCTCTTTATTTAGTGGAACAGACAAGGTAGCATTGTTTTTGTGTTGTTACTAACAAAAATTTTGATTAAGAAAAACGTAGAAAAATTGCCGTAAATTTTTGTAAAGGGAGGGTCAGTAGAAGGAGTAATACTGACGTCAGAAAAGGCCGCGCTGGCATTGGTCAGGCAGCAGATGTGTATTGAGCTGTGATTGGTTAGTTGGTATGAACCCTGCTGGTATTGGTTGAGACATTGCTTACGTAGCAGGGTTCTGATTGGTTGATTAGTGTGAGTTACGCTGGTATAGGACGAGAACTGACAAATAGAATACGTAGAATTACGGAAGGTTTCCCTTGTTTATTTAGTAAGGTACATTAGTGTAAAGGTTTAGAGAAAATGAAGCTGTTAAAGAAAATAAAGAATTTTTTCAATAAGGACAAGCCGATTGTGCCTAGGGAAGGAATTCCTATTCCACCCCCAAAGACGCCTGCTTCTTATATGATGTTGGAGCGAGGATATCATACGTGTATGTGGTTAGAGAATTGGGTGGAATATACAAAGGATGATAGCATAGTACGTTTAATGTAAGGATGTTACAGAATCTGAGAAATCGAATGAATGCACTAGAGCCAAATCCTAGATTGACGCAATACGAAGCATTGGAAGAATGGGAAGTTGAAGCATTTGAAAGAGAGAGATATAGAGGCGGTAATAGAAGATACCGGAGTTGGATGCATGGATATCCTTTTGAAAGTAGGGAAGAAAAGTTGAAAATATGGAGGAGAGCTGTAGTAACAGAAGGTTTGTGTCCAGTTCTAGTTGCTGATGATCAGACTGGAGGAAAGTGTAAGGAGAAAAGGAAGAATATAGAGACTTCCAGTTTTAGAGATGACCCGAATAATTCTGAGGATGTTGAGCTGTTGGAGGATATGATGACTAAAAGACCTCCGCCTTATGAAGAAAATTCAGGAGAAGTAACCCTGAGTGCTCCACAGATGGGAACTCCCTTGACTCCCCAGGTTACTGAAATAGCTAGAGTAGTGCAAGAAAATGAAACAAATTTGTTGAATAAAGCAAGACTAGAGCAGGTTCAGAAATTGAACCAGCTAAGCCTGAATGCAGAAGCACTGACAGTACCAGTAACAATTGGTCCCGTAGTTCCCTTGTATGGGGAAAGACAGAATTTGTCAAAAGTACATTCATTGACAGTTCCGAGAAGTGGTAACAGGAGTGGGGTGGTAGCGGTAATGAATGAGAAGGATCAAGATGATCAGAATACCACATTATTAGATCTTCTGGTTTGTGAGTTGATAACGGAGACCCCTCAAAGAGGTATACAATTAGATCCGAGAAGAATAGGGCCAAATGTTACTCCAATAGCAGGGAGTTCAGCAGGTCCTCCACCAGAAAAATTGAATAACTGGATAAAGGAAATTACAAAACCGAAACCACAGCCACAGAGTATTAATGTGAGTCAATTAAAAGTAGATTTGGAAGAAATTATTATTTGGACAATAAATCCAGATAGATTAGGGACTTACCGAGATGATGAATTGTTGTTTTTATGCAAGAGCATTACCTGGAGAGCAAAGAATTTACATGAGAAGATATCCAAAGCCGCTAGTGAGTATGGAATAGACATAGATAAGTCGAAAGTGTTGCAGAAATCATACAGATTGGCTTTCACTGATAAAGACTTAAAGAGTTTAAATGCATCTGGAAAGAGATTGCAGATAAAAGAATTGATGAATATATTGAAAAAATGGGGAGATGTAGATAGATGGAGAAATAGGTGGACGAGAAAGAAGGAAGAGGCAGCTAGTAAAGGAACAACCATGTTTCCATTAAAAGAGACAGAACAGGTTGAAAGGGTGTGTCTGATGAGAGAAGTACCTGGTGGTGGATATGTTCATGTTCCATGGTAAAGACAGGATATATTGTCTTTCACGAATGATTTTCCCAGGTTAAGAGAGAAACCAGTTGAATGGTACAAAGAGGTAGAGAGGTTTGTGAAAGTCTCAAAGGTTTTGCTAAAAGATTTAGATGGATTGTTTGAGATTGTTGTTCCAGCAGAGTGTAAGATCACGGTTGATTGGCCAAAGGAAGAATATCCTAGGGACCCTAAAACAGGTGTACCGTCTGATGAGGTAATGAAAAAGTATAATCAAGTAATCACTAATCACGTTTCTAAAAGGGAAAATTTCCCCTAAGGGAACAGATTGGGTTAAAATCGATAGAACAACCCATGAACCAAAAGAGTCAGTACATGCCTATTATGAAAGGTTGTTATAGGTATTTAAAGAGTATAGTGGATTTGAGAATATTGGAGACAAGGATATGGGACATTTTGTGTATCGTTTTGTGTTTGGTTTAAAACCTTAAATTAGTAATATGATTCAACCGCATTTGATTTGCTGGCAGAACAAGACAATCGATGAAATTCTGAGGTATGCAAAGTATTGTAGTGATGATATTGAATCGCGACATAAAAAGTTAAAAGAGAAAATGATGTGGGCACAAGTGAAAGTGGCAGAACAGCAAGAGGCAAATAATAATCCTCAAACTAGTATTCAGATGAGTAGTCAGAATCAAAATGGGCAGAATTCCAGTGGAGGTAAAGGAAGAGGAAAAATGAATAAAGAGGAAGCTATGAAGTAATTTCCTTGTCATGCGTGCGGATAGTTGGGACATTGGAAGAATGAGTGTAGATCTGCTAAAAAGAATAACGGGGCAAATCAACATTTAATTCCACAGATGCAGAATGAGGTGGGTGTAAATCAACAGCAGCAGATAGTTACTCCACAGTTACAGGTGCCACAAGCTCCCATGCCAAATAATGTGAATGCTCAAGGGCAGAGGTACAGTGCGAATACTGGATTTCACGGAGGTGACCAAAGTGGTAAGAATCAAACTGTGCAAATAGTTCCACAATATTGGTTGCAGTGCAATGAGAATGATTCAGACTCATCTCAATGACGGTGTCTGAGGGGGGAGGAGGAGTGCGTGCTTGGCGCATCCTTGGCGGTAGACATTACATTCTTAGTGGACACTGGTGCTACCCATTCTACTGTTAGAGCAGCAGAAATTCCAAACCTACCCCTCTCGGGAGAAACTATCCAAGTTGTAGGAGTCTCAAATAAGCATATTAGAATGCCAGTTACAAATCCAATAGAAGTTCACATTGGTAACTTCAAAGATATGCATCGGTTTGTGGTATGTGACTCGAGTCCGGTAAATCTCTTAGGTAGAGATTTACTATGCAAGATGAATTGCACCATCTATTGTACGCCAGATGGTATTGCATTTCAGACACCTGATGAGGATGTTGAATTTAAAATGATGTTAGCGAAGCAAGGAACAGAGGTGGATGAGTTATATTCACTTCTTACAGAAGAAAATTTGCCTGAAGAATTAAAAAGTGCAGTGAGATCAGATGTGTGGGATTTTTCAGGAAAGGAAATTGGCTTAACACCTTGACCGTGGCGCGAATTCCGCCGCGGTGCTGGTGATTTATTGAGTGGGCGGGTTTCAGACGGCCCCCGGCCATCCTCCGCCCACGCCCACTGTGACGTCGGACGGCCGGGGGCCGTCCGACGCATCGAAGGGGTTAATGACAAATGTAGATCCCATTCAGATTACAGTAAAAGATGGTGCTGTATATCCAAACACCCCTCAGTACAAAATGAGTCCAGAAGTAATTGCAGGAGTCACTCCTGTAATCGATCAAATGATTGAACAGGGAATTCTGAAAGAAATACTGAGCAGTCCTTGTAATTCGCCTATCACAGGTATTAAGAAACCCAGTGGGAAATATAGAATAGTGCAGGATTTAAGAAAGATTAATAAAATTGTAGTGCCCTGTTGTCCAATAGTGCCAAATCCAGCAGTGATACTGTACCAGATTCCCTGTGATGCTGAATGGTACACAGTGATTGACTTGTGCCAAGCCTTTTTCTCGATCCCCTTACATCCGGAAAGCCAGTATTTGTTTGCATTCCGGTTTGGAAAACGTGTGTTGGCATGGTGCCGAGTTCCTCAAGGGTACACAGAGAGTCCCTCAATCTTTAACCAGATCTTGAAAAAATGTTTGGAGACTCTGGTTATGCCAGGAAATTCGGTTTTGGTTCAATATATTGATGACTTATTGGTGGCATCAAAGACACGAGAAGCATGTGTGACAGACACAGTTGCTTTATTGAACCATTTGGCAGAAGGAGGACGCAAGGTGTCCCCAGCAAAACTGCAATTTTGCAAACAAGAAGTCCAGTACCTACGACACAAAATAGAAAAAGGAGTTAGGAAGGTGACACCCGAAATAATTAAAGTGATCAAACAGATGAACCCACCCAAAACTCAGAAAGAAGTATGAATGTTTTTGGGAATGGTTGGGTATTGCAGGCAGTGGATCAGTGGTTTCTCACTGATTGCACTGGTTTCTACAGAGGTTGACACGAAAGGATGTGAAAGATCCGATTGAACTGGATGATGAAAGTATGGAAGATTTGTAAAATTGAAAAACAGTCTTTGTCATGCATCTGCATTAGGAATGCCAGATTATACAAAGGATTTTGTATTGTACTTGTGTGAAAGAGATGGATGCGCACTTTTAGTCTTGACTCAGAAACATGGAATGGCATGACGTCCTGTTGCATATTTTTCTGCTACTTTGGATTCAGTGGCTGCAGCATTATCAGGATGTTTAAAAGCAGTAGCTGCCACTTGTATGAGTCTGGAACAAAGTGAAGCGATTGTGATGGGATATCCAGTAAAGGTGTATGTGCCGTATTCTGTTGAGATTCTTTTGACTCGTACCCGTACACAGTACTTGACCTCAATTCGGCTGACTAAGTACGAGAGAGTGATTCTGGGTGCTGAGAATGTGACTGTGGTGAGGTGCACAACTGTAAATCCGGCAACTCTACTGCCTAATTCTCATTGTGAGGAGGTGAGAGAGGAAGCGGATCATGATTGTTTGGATGTGACAGAACTGTGCACCAAACCCAGGTTTGATATAGAAGATGTTCCCTTGGAAGAACCAGACTGTGAGATTTTTGTGGATGGGTCATGTCTAAGAAATGAGAAAGGCGAATTATGCACTGCCTATGCTGTGTGCACCATAGCAGGAGTTCTAGAAGCATCCTGTGTAAAAGGGGTAAACTCTGCTCAGATTGCTGAATTGATAGCTCTAATCAGAGCATGCAAAATTTCCAAAATCCTGAAGGTAACCATATTCACTGATAGCCAATATGGGTTTGGGGTTGTCCATGACTTTGGACACCTATGGATGCAAAGAGGATTTCTGACTTCTTCAGGTTCCCCTATTAGGAACAGCAAAACTGTAAAAGAATTATTGGATGCTTTGCAATTGCCTAAAAGAATTGCAGTGGTCAAATGTGCCGCACATAAATCAGGAGATGATTACGTGACGAGGGCAACATATACGCTGAACAAATAACACGTTTCTGTGCATGAAATTCAATGGCTTTAAACAGAGCAATTGAAAGGGAAAATACCGAATGCCATCTTATGTTTACAAACATATATGAAACTTGGGATGAAGTGAGGCAGATGCAGGAAGAGGCAAGTGATGAGGAAAAGGAAATTTGGAGAAATACAGGTTGTAGAAAGCGAGCAGAAGACGAAGTGTGGGTATACTTTGACAAAAGACAAGTCTTGCCAGATTCTTTACACTCCCATATGGCCAGGGTATATCATGGAATTGCACATATTGGAAGAGATGCAATGATCAGACTCTTCAAGCAGTCAAGGTATAACCCAAAGTTCAGGGTCATTGCAGAGAGCCTTTGCCAGAGGTGCATCACTTGTCAGAAGCAAAATCCAGGCAGAAAAACAGTTGTCAGTTGGAGACGAATTGGAAGAGCAGGAGGACCATTTACCCGTCTCCAACTGGACTTTATTGAGTTACCCCCATGTGGTGGGTTGAAATATGTGCTAGTTGTTGTCTGTTTGTTCTCTCGCTGGGTGGAAGCCTATCCAACAAGAAGGAATGACAGCTTAACTGTCGCAAAATTACTTCTAAGAGAACTAATTCCTAGATACGGAATTCCAGTCACTTTAGAGACAGATAGAGGAACACACTTTAATAATGAGATAATTCGGATGATTTGTGCAGCATTACAGATTGAACAAAAGCTGCATTGTGCCTATCGACCCGAAGCATCTGGAGTGGTTGAGCAGATAAACGGCACAATAAAATCTAGGTTAGGAAAGGTGTGTGCATCCACAACACTGAAATGGCCTGACGCTTTACCCCTTGTAGTAATGAGTCTTAGAAGCATTCCCGACAAAAAGACGGGTTTGAGTCCACATGAAATCCTAATGGGAAGAGCAATGAGACAAGCATACATACCAGCGAACAAACTGATGAATATATCTGATGATCTAGTGCTTGATTATTGCAGACGATTGGCTGATCTGGTGCGTTCTGTGTCTGGCCAGGTTGGCGAAGATGCCATAACAACACAGCCGAATCAAGCTCAGGATCTGAGTCTTGGTGAGTGGGTTCTCATCAAGAAACACATGAGGAAATCGTGTTTAGAACCCAGGTGTAGCGGTCCTTACCAAGTTATTTTGGTGACGACAATGGCCATAAAGTGTGGTGGTCTGCCAAAATGGATTCACGCAAGCCACACTAGACGAGTCCCAAGTCCACTTGAAAGACAAGAAGAGCAGCAATTGGTAAACAAAAGTCAAAGACCAGAGGTTGAAGTGTGTGAAGCTGAAGAATCTAGAATAACAGATTCTGAAGAACAAGCCGATGAAGAACAGCTGAGCACAAGTCAAGTAAAGTGGGCACCAGCTACTGGGTCTTGTGAGACTACCGTTGAACCAGGAGAAAGTGAGTTAACTGCTGAGCCAGAAGAAAGTGAATTCTCTGTCGAACCAGGAGAAAGTGAGTTCACTGCTGAGCCAGAAGAAAGTGAATTCACTGATGAGCCAGGAGTCAGTGAAATTACTGTTGGAACTACTGAAACAGAAGTTACTGAAAATCCAGAAGAGGAAGAAGAGCAGATAAAGGAAAGGCCAAATAAAAGAACCTGTGAACTAGATACAGAAGGTGAAAAAGTAGTTCAAACCAAGAAACCAAGAAAATGTGATAATTGGCCAGGTGGAGTGAAAAGACTGAAATAAACCCTTGTGAGAAGAAAGTCAAAGAAAAGACCGGAATAAAGTAATGAGGTCTCAAGTCAGACAGAACAAGAAGAGTCAGGAGAAGAATTAGTATGAAAAACCAGGAGAATAAGAATTCCAAGCAGAAAATACAAAGCACCAGAATGGACCTACGTCATATTGGAAGAAATTGAAAGTTCTGATCCAAGTGAAGTAAAAGACATTTCTGACACTGAACAAGTTGATGAAAGCAAATTGAGACCACTGTAAAAGAACTGTGAAAATATAAATTGTAAAATTGGTGACAAAAAGAAAAACTAATTGACTCAGAAGATCAAAATAAAATAAAATAAAGGGGTAAAGAAGAAAGCCTATAAGTGTAGGATTACACCATTATTTTCTCCTGAATTTGTTTTATTTTTTAGTGCCCTTAAGTTAGATAAATTTTATTATTTATAGAATACAGAATGGCTAAAGCAGAAGTGACTGGACGTCCAAAATCTAGTTTAAAAACGTAGATGTATTAAATTTTGCTTATGTAGTGTTTTACTATTAACATTCATGTGGGTATTACTAACTGTCCTTGTACCTATTCTAATGGTAACTAATAATGGGAATAATACTAATAATGTGACAAGTAAAGAAGTGAATGATGTTACTAATGAAACTCCTAATACTAAAATAGAACCATTGGATGGAAGTTTTCTCCATCATGATAAATCAATTAGTGATTTCTCGTTAAGTGTGTTTACTAAATTGTTGTACGAATATACTGAAACCATGAATGTGAGTGATTGTTATGTGTGCATGCGATTACCTTCGTCTGTCTCAGAGGGGGTGACTTACCACCACCTACCTTTCACATATGGTGTGTCTCGCAGTATTTTAACAAGCCTATTATATGTGACGGAGAAACTCGAATACCGCTATTCTAATATAGATTTAGTATTTTCAGAAATACCGGTTATTAAAGAGCTAAATAAGGTTTTAAGTAGCAAAAATGCACGTTATATGGGAGAGTTCTTCCATATCACCAAAACTCTAGATATAGAATATGCCTATAGAAATAACCTGATTTGTAGTTTGTGGATAGAAGAAAAGATTTTTATAGAAATGGTAGAAGATAGAAGAGAAAGTTTCCAAAGAAAGGCTGCTGAACAGAAGTCACAGGTACCACCGTGGGCTTTTAGAGAAGGAGTTTATGAGAAAGGTGAGACATACGCTGCAATGTCCCTGGAATGGTCCCAGAAAGGGAGAATATGTTTGCTTAGAACGAAAACTAACTATAACAATTATTTCATTGATAGTAGTGAATGTGAACATACATTCCAAATTACTGGAGGTTGGGGATTAAAGGGTAGAACTGATCCTGTCTTTCCAGGAGTTTATTATGTGTGTGGCAAGAAGGCTTATTATAGGTTGCCTGCACATTGGTATGGTAGTTGTTACTTTGCAATTGTTTTTCCCAAAGTCTACCATGTAGACCGAAATAGTGACCAACTAAGTGAAATAAAACATGTACTAACACGTAACAAGAGAGCAAGTTTCTCAGAAATAGTAGGTGATATTTTTGGTGCACTGATACCCTCAGTTGGAGTCGTCTTGAATTCGCACAAAATTCGACAACTGTCCACAGTGGTTGATCGTTCAGATACTGCTGGTGGGTTCTTGATGATTGACACTGAAATGGTTGCAATCAGGTCAATGGTTTTGCAAAATAGACTTGCCCTTGATATCTTATTAGCAAAAGAGGGTGGAGTCTGTGGCATGTTGAAAATCCAACACAGCTGAACTTATATCCCTGATAAAAGTAAAGGAATTGAGGGATATATAAAGAACATTATGAAAATACATGAAGACTTGACCCAACTGGAGGTTGATGGTGTTTGGGAGAGACTTGGTAAGAGTTTCTCCTCTGTAGGTAAATGGTTTCCTACTTTTGGAAGTAGTTTATTAGGGAAAATAATAATGCCACTTATTTCAATAGCCATAGTAGTCTTAGGGTTAATAACAGCATATAAATGTTGTAAGTGTAAGAAGGGAAAAAGAGAAGTGACAGAAACAGGGAATCAAAGGCGAGCAAGAAAGAGAAAAAGAGAAGAAATAGAACTAGAAGACATGAAAGAAAAATACTATGATATGATGAAAGATCTAGACGAGGGTGCCATAAAAAGAGAGAAGAGTACTGAGTTTTAGATAAAATAAAGATGGCACTCGGTATGGTAGGTATTTTATGATGGCTCCTGAAAGCCATCAGAGGGGGGATTGATGGAGCAGGGGTTCGAGAAAAGAAACCTGCTCGAATTAATACCCCCTAATACGTACTAACAGTAAGTAGTAATAGAAAATTAATGTGCACCTTACATGAACACGTGGGAAATAGCTCTGCGCATGTATGCACTAACGTAAGATAACATGTGAAAGAACTAAAATCGTATTTACATTATGCTTTGAGTGAAATGAGAAACAATGCATGACTAGGCCGCATGTGCATTTCGTAGTTTGCATGTTGCACTTTGCTTTAAAATAATAAGTAATGCTGCTTTTTGCTTAAAGCTTATGCTAGGAACATATGCTAACAGGGAATAGTGCAAAGGCGGGTGGTAAACAGTGAAAAACTACATTGTCATATAATTAATGAATGTCCATTTTCCATTCGCTATAGTGGGCTGGATGAAACTCAATTTTTCTTATATTGTCCGAAGAGGGAGGGGTGAGCGGAAGAGTGAATCTGATCTGTCAGAGGCAAGGCAGATGCGCTGTGCACAGCAGAAGAAATGTACGAGTTGAAGGCCAGTGTGACGATTGTCGGTCAAATGATGAAATCATCCGTGGGACCAGAGTCTTATTCTGCAGACATTGTCAAATTTATGACTAGAAATTTTATAAATGTATCTTGTAATAAGAAAACGTGAGAATGAATTAAGAACCGAACTGTGAGAAAGGAAGCAAACAATAAATTGACTAAAATGTACATGAGGTCACTGTGGTGTGACAGAGACACCCCCTAGGCCCTCCAATCATCTGCCTAGTTTTCAAAATTGTTGCAACTAATGTGGGATGGACATGTAGGTTTTAGGGTATAACTGGGGTGCCTTTAGGGGTGTGGTAAGAGGATAGGCTGGAGAGGCTGAGAGAGAGAGAGGGAGATGCGTCGCTTTCCGTCGGTTTGCAGAGAGGCCTAGCTGATTCCTGTCCTGTTCCATTCATGTCCCTGTAAATCTTTGTTTCCTGACTCTATTCAGGGAACCCCCACCATCACCTTGGCCAGGGTAGTGGTTTTCTACAGACCGTTAGGTTTGTATGTTTCTGACTCATACAGGCATAATTCTTGCAAATGTATTTTGTCTCTGAAACTTATGTCTCTTCACCTATCCACTTTGTCATAGATACATTTGTAAGTATTATTTAGATGAAACTTTGTCTCTTCATCTATCCCCTCCGTTAGGTAAAATTCTGTTTCGCATTTGAATTTGCTGAAACTTTTGTCACTTAATCTATCCACTCCTCCATACAAAATGTCATTGTTTATATGATGAGTTTGTATTCATTTGAAGTTGTTGATGTTAATTTCCTTTAGTGAGTTTCATTATTTGCATTTGTGACCATATGCAATGAGCATTACTACGTTATTTTACGAGATAACATTTTATTAATTTTACAGAGAGTCTGTGATTATTTTATTGTCTAAAAGTAAGTTAGAAATGTCATATCATTATCATCAACTATTCAACTAATTGGTTCATCGACCAAGTAGAGGAAGAGTTGATATATAAATCAGATAAGTATTTGGAAATGACATATATGAATTTTAGGAGGAAGACAATTGAACATTGTAAAAACTGACACCAGGGTATCAGGGATTTGGGTGAAAGTGTATGGGCCATTGTTCTGTGATATTTTGAGTATTGATCCCTGATCAGGTATTGACCTTTCGCGCTGGATCAGCATATTCTGTTCACAATGGCACGTTGTATATTTTAGCAGCGACGACAGTGATGATATTTGTATTTAGCTGCATTGTTTTTTTTTCCAATATTAATGGCACACTAGCGTGGTTTGGGTTTTTCTTTCATGTTCACAGTTGGGTGGGGTTCTAAAGGTCACGTGTTATATGAGAAGGTACTGGTTCACTTACGGCGTCTTTCCGGGTTTATTTGCGAGCAGTTCACTTTGAGCACAACTTCTTTGACCTTACGGAAACTAATCACAGCAGCCATGAAGCTACCATTGGCATAGAGTAATTTGAAATAAGGAGACACATGGTGAGCGAAGGGTTATTTTTCCGTTGGTTTAAGGAAATTGGTCGGTTTCTCTTTGAGCATGAGTCACCAGACGTGTTTTGGGGCACCTGTTTGTCACGAAGTAGCGGTATTTTAGGCACATACGTACAGATTATTAGTGAGTTTGATTTTTTGATTTTCTGATTTTCGTTTTTCACTTTAAATTTCTCTTTCTGCATTTTTGGATTTTCATTCACGGTGCACATTTAGAAAGAATGCAGCATGCGTTTATCATTAGTAAAACTCACTGCAATGTGGACACTGACTTAAGAAAATATTGTTTCGTATTTTCACCGTATTGTAACATGAGTCATGTTTTTGTTGCATGTAGTCTCTTTCAATGTTTGATGGGTTCTCTTTACGTTTTAGCTACCCCTGAGGAAGGGCGATTCACGCCCGAAATGCATTGGGTCACCCAGGATGTACAGCTTATTACAATATGCCATGAATAACGCCTGGATGGGCATCTTGTGACATGTAAAGATAGGAGTTATGCTGTCCCTACTATGAATGTGAAACACATGGAGAAATCGTATCAACATAAAGATTATGGATGAAATAATATTGGATTCTGTTTGTCTATTTGTGCAAGTTTCTGCTAAACTGTGCAGCTTGAACTTGGGGCGCGACAGCACACCAGATTCTTTCGTATTCATACATATGTGCCACTGGGGCAGAGCACATCTCGAGCAGCATGCAAACTTTTGCCATTGAGCGTCCTTAAGAAAAAGTTTACATTGAGAACACAGGAGTGCATACTATCACCTTTTTTGTCACTTTCTAAAAGTGGCATTTTCAAACACACTCCAAATCCCTATCTCTTCCCAATTGAAAGTAAGACTTGTAAAGGGTTACAAGGCAGCTCCAATGATAACCTATGGGAGAAATAGTCCTTACAATAGTGAAACATGAAATTGGCAGTATTTCACTATCAGGACATGTAAAACACACCAATACATGCCCTACCTTTCACATACACTACATCCTACCCATGGGGCTATCTCAGGCCTACTTTAGGGGTGCTGTACATGTACTAGAAGGGAACGTTTGTGGGTACACTTGCCTGGTCGGCATGGCAGTTTAAAACTGCACTCACAGACACTGTAGTGGCAGGCCTTAGACATGTTTGCATGATTACTGATGTGGGTGTCAAAATCAGTGCTACAGGCCCACTAGTAGCATTTGATTTACAGGCCCTGGGCATACACAGTGCAATTTACTAGGGACTTACCAGTAAATCAAATATGCCAATCATGAATACCCAAACATAATCACAATTTACACAGGAAGCACTTGCACTTCAGCACTGAACAGCAGTGGTAAAGTGCCCAGAGTTCAAAAACCAGCAAAAACGAAGTCCAGCACACAGTCAAAAATACAGGAGGCAGAAGCAAAAAGACAGCGGAAACCACGCCAAGGATGCCAGGTCTAATAGTGATGTGATACAGTTTTCTTACACTTATGCTTGTAAAAAGTGTTGTATTCTGTGTCACTATGTTAGAGGGGTACGTGTTACACAAACTAGGTTTCATGTGCAAAAATTGATAAGCAGCAGGGAACTCTCTTATATTGATTCACAAAATGGTGATTTAGGAACATCTCTACATATATAGCAAAGTGTGAGGAACTGGGTTGTAGGTTGAGGAGTGTGTGAGCCCTTCTCAAGCACCAGCTGCAGTCCCGGTCAGGGTAAACCACTTAAATCACTAAATAAACCTGCTCTTAATCCTCTGGTAGCTTGGTGCATAAGCAGTCAGGCTTAATTTAGAAGCAATGTGTAAAGTATTTATGCAGCACAAAAATGTTAATAAAGTGAAAACACAATACCAGGAAAATCCCACACCAAATTAATAAAATAGAGTACATTTTGATATATTATTTGACATATGCAATTGTAAAGGTTTTGCAGATATCAAGCGCTAAGAAGCAAAAAGCGCCAACCGCGGTTATCTGGTTGTGGTGGACCGGGTCCAAGTCACAAGTTCAGGTAAACCACAATAGAGTGCGGGACAGATACAGGACTGAGTTAAGTCCACTGAGAAAATTCCTTGTGACATGGGCATCAAGATGCGAAGTTTTTGTGTCAATCTAGAAGGGCCGGCGTCAAAGAGTCGTCGACGAGGAGCTGCGATTCAAGGTCTGGTTTCAAAATGCATCATGCAGCAGCAAAGCTGTTGAGCCTTCAATGGGAGCTTGCGATACAGGGTCCTGCATCATTGTCAAGGGCACCACTGGGGCTTGTGCTGTGATGCATCGGTGCAGGGGACAGAATACATCATGCTCGTCCGGCATCGGTGGCAAGCTGTACCAAGCTTCATCAAAATATGTAGAGTTGATTCGAGATCGAAGGAGTCTGTTATGTCCTGGTGGTTTAAACAGGGGGTCCGCCAACTAAAACCTTGGAGATTTCCTGGAGTCCTGGGTACACACATGCAGGCTGGATTCAGCAGGGCAGTTCACAGCGCAAAGCACTCTGGTGTAGCATCTGCATGCCTTTGGTAGCAAAGCAGACCTTGGTCAGCATAGCAGGGGGGCAGCAGGGTAGACTTCACAGCTGGACTGCCCTTCTTGCTGGCAGAATCCATCGGTCCAGAAGTGATCTGAAGAGTGCATCTGAGGGTCCAATATTTATACCTGGTGCTTTCTATGAAGTGGGAGAAGTTTCTGGAGTTTCCCCCTATTGAGATTTCTAGAAATTCCTGCGTCCCTGCCCTGGTCCTAGTCTGTCTGGTGGTATGAAAGGCTAGTGTGAAATCTTTTGTGTGCAAGCTGAGCCAGTACTTTTAAAGTACACGTGTGGTAGGTAGTAGCTCCGCCCCCTGCCAACACCTAGATCCTCCTTAGTGATACTGTCTTGGAGGAATGTGCAAAGGCCTTTTGATAACTACACCTAGTCCTGTGGCCCAGGAACAGGCTAAAGGCACCAAATAGGACTTTATAAAAGTGCAATTTTCAAAATTAAGACTTAAAATCCAACTTTACAATTAAAGAGAATTTTAAATTACAGTTCCTCAGATATCAAGCATGACTTACCTACCTGTTTCCAATCAAAAGTTAGCACTTATTAAATGTAATAAGGCAACTCATTGTTAGCCTATGGGAGAGGTAGGCCTCATAGTAATGAAACACTAATTTAGCAGTTTTTCACTACCAGGACATGTAAAACTTTAAAGTACATGTCCATCATTTTAATTACAATTCACCCTGCCTTATGGGCTGTTTAGGGCTTACCTTAGGGGGCACCTATATGTAATAAAGGGAGTTGTAGACTTGGCAAGGGGGTTATTTTGCCAAGTTCAGTTGGCAGTTTAAAACTGCTACCAGGCTGCAATGGCAGCCCTGAGACATCTTTAAGTGGATACTTCAGGGGGTGGCACAATAAATGCTGCAGGCCCACTAGTAGCATTTAATATACCTACCCTGAGTATAAGGGATACCACTTTACTGGAGACTTTCAAGTAAATTAAATATGCTGATCACTTGTAAACCAATTTTACCATGTAATAGGGCGTAAGCAAAAGCGCTTTAGTACTGGTTAGCAGTGGTAAATGCACAGAGTCCTAAGGCCAACAAAAATAAATTCAGCAAAATAGGAAGGGTGAAGGCAAAATGTATAGAGGAAGACCACTCTAACGCCAAAAGGTCTAACACAAAGGCCATCTACTGGCTAATCTGTCAGTTTTGCGAATTGTCTGTTGGAGTATCTCTCTGAAAAGGAATGTGGTAACAGGTTCTTCTCAGTGGTTTTGCAGCAAAAAGGAGTGTGACCTTCTCCAAACATGTGAGCTAGGGGAGGTGGAGCTTGGTCTTGAGCAAGATGGCCACTCTCTGAAATCAATATTTGGAGCATCCCTGCAAGGCACCTATCCAGATGCACAGGGACAACATACACCACTGTTAATGCAGGAATGGCTGGCAGAAATAGTCTGGCACCTGATTGTTGAGGATTAGAGATTGTTTAGGATTAGCTTCCTTCATGCCAGGCTCAGGTGACCCGGCTGGCTGCTATCATATTGAGAACCCGAGCTAGGCTTGTGCTTTGCCCTTGCACTGCATATGGTCTTCCACCAGGGTGCACATGTTACAGAGAATACATCCAGGTCTCATGCTGATACTAATATGACAGGGGGAATGGGAGATCAATGGTGGATGCCAGCAACCTCTAATACCACTGACATTGCTGTAAGAAAAAACAGTCAACAATGTGCAAGCAAAGCATATGCACACTGGGTAGAGGTGGTGACTTGGGAGTCGAGGTGACTCAGTACCACAGATGTGGCTGGATTGATTTCACTGTCATCATACATGAAGAATAATCTGATACCACCTCACAACAACGCACCTGAGTGGATCTTCTTAGCTCCAGGGACACTAATTATTGGTGGTCTGGTAACACTGCAATTAGTCTGGTCTCATTGGTTAAAACCTTGCCACAGTCACATGGAACACAGAGCAACTTTTGTCCAACAAATAGCAGGTGAGATATATGATTACACAGACCAGCAATATACCATAGAGGATACAGTTCACTAGAAGCCCAACTCCGAAGAGAAAATCTCTCCAGCACAAAATAAATGAGACATTCAATTAAGAGAATTGCACCATACTAAATAGCATCTCAAAAGCCACATCATACCTGCCCCCACCCCAGCTGGAAGATGAACAACTGATAATATACTTCCATACTCATTTCAGCTCTTCAGAATATCAACACTAAGAAGGGCACAGCTACCTGACAGAGTCTGGACAAAAACAACAGACTGCATGCTGGAACTTTTGTATTCAAGGTACTTAGTAGTAGCAGGAGTACATAGTCCCAATACATAACAGAGCTGCTATACTATTAGGTTCTGAGCATCATACATGGTAGATATATTACAAGACTCGCCAGACCAACTGCTGTTCATGGACAATGCACCTCAAGCAGAAATGATGACAGTGCCTTAGGTAACTTTGTAATCCCTAATATAAAAGAACGTTGAACCATTTATAAATCAATAGCCAAACTGGATTCCACAGTAGCTGAGATATCCACAAAAGTGTGCTCCATCTTGCCTATCTACCTTTAATTCCAGAGTGGAAACTGCAAAGGAGTGACTGACCACTATAAAGGAATGACTGGATACTTAACCAGACTGAGGTCAAGATATATGACAATTGAAAACAAAGGTCACTTACCTAGAAGACTGTACAAGGTGATACAATATATGTCTACAAGGATTACCTGAAAAGGCCAAACATTACAACAACATGGTATTCCTGCATGATTTAATTCCATGCCTTTCCAGAATAGAATTTCCTGCACCATATAAAGGGCCCATCGCATTTTGTCACGCCATTTCAGAACAGTGGCTCTATCTTGCCTAATCATAGCATGTCTTCTGTGTCACCAACATACTAGCGACATTTTAAAAACTGCCAAGAAAAGACCCTTTAACATGGACAGGTATCCTATTCATATCATAGCAAGTCAAATATCTGAAACTTGTATCAAAAGGATGAATTTCTTGGCCCTGTGTCCACATCTCTGCCAACTGGACATTATATTTGGCTTGCTGTATCCTGCTATAATGATCATCACTCTCGTCAAAATACAATGTGTTGGACTTGGCCCTTTCTGCAGGGTCATCCCTGAACTTTTTGCCTTTCTCCTGGTATTTTTTTCTGACCTGGTGTTGGTGGTTTTAGGACTCTGGGCACTTTATCACTGCTGTCCAGTGTTAAAGTGAATGTGCTCTCTATGGTAAACTTGGTAAGATTGGTCTACACCTGTGTGGCGTATTTAAATTACCTATCAGTCTCTTCTAAAGTGGTATCTCATATACCTGGGGCCAGTAAATTAAATGCTACTGGTGGGCTTGCAGCGCTGCTTGCGCCACCCACCAAAGTAGCCTTTCAAACCTGTCTCAGGCCTCTGGCATTGCAGGGCCTGCGTGCGCAGTTTACTGCCGCTGTGACGTGGCACTTAAAGTGGGTGCCATGTCTGTGTCTCCCCTTTTACTACATATCAGTCACCCCTAAGGTAGGCCCTAGCTAGCCTTATGGGCAGGGTGTACTGTAGGTAAAAGGTAGGACATGTGCCTTTACTGTGTGGCATGTCCTGGTAGTGACAAACAGCCATTTTGGTTTCTCACTACTGTGAGGCTGCCCTCTCATAGGAATGCATTGGGGATTCCCTGATATGTGTTTCAGTGGTAATTCCTGACATGAGAGGAGTAGCGGAGTTAAGTTTGGTATGTTTGGAATAGTGGTAACAAATGCTGCGTAATGGTGTTCGCAAATTTATTATCACTATTTTAGTAATGCCACTTTTAGAAGTGGGCATTTCTGTGTGCTATGTGTCTTTGTGCCTGCCTGTTGTGTATTGCATGTCTGGCTCTGGAGTGACAGAGACTGGGGAGGTGCAGTGGCTCCAAAGGGGCTGGGTGAGTCAGCGCTAGGCTGAATTGGTCTGATCTGCATTTGGTGTAGTGGGAGGAGTAGCACCTGGGCATGAATATGACTGTGCCTGCCTTACACAATGCTGGCTCCGTCCCCTGTGGTGTGTCTGGGGCCAGAGCCTACACTGACAAAGGAGGGTGTTTGGGCACATGAAAAGGTGAATGCAAGTACCCCCCAGAACTGGTTTGGACAGGGCACAGAGCCCTGTGCCAGGGGGAGAACAAAGACTTGATGTGGTATAAGTATTGGGGCTGTGACCCCACGAAAAGGTTGAACTGGAGCTGCTTGTTGCTGAAAGACTGCTGGGTGCCAGGAGGAACCACCACAAAGGACTGTCCCTCTGTTGGAGGGCGCTGTGAGCTGGCCTGCCTGGGCCCAGCTCTGCCCTGTGTGATTTTGGGGCTGAGCGCTCCATCTTGATTGCCCTGTGCCTGGGAGCACTGCAGGATTCCTGTCCCGGTGTACTTGAGCCCCTGGTGTGGGCTCCCGGTGCCCTAGAAGCGTGTGGTGCTTGGTTGTTGTGCACTCGAGAGAGCTGTGCCCTGCATCCCGTTTTGCTCAAGGAATCCTTGGGGAACAATTCCCAATCGTCAGGAGGAAGCCTCCATCAGGGAAGAAGTTGCCTCTGTCTCCGAGGCTGAGTGCGGCCCCCCCCAGCGAGTAGCCGTAGCAACGAGGGAGCCGCAAGAGACACCACAGAAACCGGAGGTCAGGTGAGGAGAGCCTGACTTTGGGCGGGACTGGCCGGAGGAAGTAGCGCTGCAGGAAGCCAGGCGGGGGTTGCCTGGCTGTGGGCAGTGCTCCCCGTATGGAGGAGGAGAGCCCAGCATGTCTGCCGAAGTTGATAGAGGCAGAGGAGAGCCCAGCGTGTCTGCCCCGATGAAGACGGAGCCTTGCAGGCTCACCAGATCAAGAGGAAGGACCGGAGCCTCGCGGGTTCCCTGCTGACGTGCCCCGCCTATTTCCTGCAGAGAGGAGAAGCTCCAGGGAGTGGGGCTTGAAAGGCACACTGTTGGTGCCTGTTTGCGCGTCCAGCTACGCTGCCAGATTGCGGGTAGCTGCAACGGAAGGAGGGAGGCCCCGGCGAGTGGGGCTTGCAAGGCACACTGTTGCTACCAGTTTTCACAGCTGTGCTGCCAGATTGCAGGCAGCTGCAACATCAGGGTCATTTGGTGTCTACTGAGAGACACAGGTGAGTTGTACCCTCGCCCCCATTTTTAGCACAGGCCTGTTGGGGCCAGTACTCTGCTGCATCGGCAGCCCGGTGGCCAGTTTGAAGGCCTCATGATAGTAGAGCCCTGACTTTTGGGACAGAGGGCATTGCGGGGAAGCCCAAGACGGGCCCCCGAGGTTAAGGGCAGCTGGCTTGATGGTCGCCCCTACGTTTTAGTGGGGCCCAATGTGATTAGGTGATGTGGTGTGATGATGTACTGCACTACTGCTGATTATGGCTGGCACAGCTTGCTATGTTAGGAAGTGCTATGATGTTCATGCCTCATGATTTATGCATAATATGTTTATGCTAAGTGCCTATTGCCAGTAATTACTGGGTGTTTTTATTTCACTACTAGTGAGTTCTAATGGTGACGACAGTGGCCCGATTGGCCCTGTAAGTGTATATAATCCCCTGTAAAGTCATACTAAGTGCCAGGTGGCACAGTGTATATATGTGATTACGTTCTAATGTGTTTTATGAGTAATACAAAGGCTATTTTTGATATAACCTTGTGTGGAGGTTCCTTTGTGGTGTGCCTAGTGTGTCGCTGCTGTGTGAGTGTGTTGCACAAACGCTTTACACATTGCCTCTGGGATAAGCCTGAATGCTCTGACAAGCTACCAAGGGGGTGAGCAGGTGTTATCTTCAGCGTGTAACTCCCTTGCCCTGACTAGAGTGGTGGTTTCTGCCTGGCTTAGGCGCTTGCCCTAGCCAACCAGAAATCCCATTTCTAACACAATGGAATATAAGGAACCAGATGACCCAGAACACTATCTTGATTCCCTGGAGGCATCTGAAATGGAGTTGACACCAACAATCACTCTGGTACAGACTGTCCATTGTATGAACACCACCAAGACAATAAAAGTGTCTCTCAGAAGTCTAAAGGAACAGCATGTCACCACTCATATTGAGATAGCTTGACCCGAATTGTCGAGAAATTTAACTGTGAAAGAGAAAAAAGAGATCCCCACTGAAAATCACTACAGAGAAGCAGGTGGAAACAAATGAGTGTTTGACTCAACACAAATATTGAACTGTATTCATTGTACATGATAATATCAGCAATTACATACATTTTAATAGAGTTTTAAACTACACATACCTCAATGTTAGCCGATTTGTACATAGGTACAGATAATAATGTGACTCACTTGTTGACGTTATCCTATACTAACACACAAACGAGGTGTAGTATGATACTCTGGGGCATATTTACAAGGAACTAACTCCGCTGCAGCATCATATTTTTGACGCTGCGGCTGCTTTTTTCTTGGCACCATATTTACAAAGTGAAGCTCTACCTGTTTAGTGCCACTTTTTCACTTCTAGCGCCTATTTTTCTTATCTACAGATTCGCTAGTGGCAGTTTTTGGTAATGATATGCAAGGTAGGCATTCCCTCAAGAAACACCATCATAAAACTGATGCAGGAGTATGTACAAGGATTTTTGGAAACGGTGCTACTTTTGAAAAACAGGCGCTGAGTCCCATTAGTGGCAGTTTTTTACTGCTACGGAAAAGCAGAAGATGCCCAATTCACTTTGACAAGCTCAACTGCGCCATGGATCTACTATTCGAGCTCGGAGCACTAAGGAGACCACCACAGAGGCAGTGCAGGAGAAAGGAGAGAAAATACCACCAGATGATTACCCATCCAACCTTAATGAATATTTCACACTTTTACACACAACCTATATTAAGGGACTGTGTGTAAATTGTGTGCCTCCCAAGGGGAGGTGAAATGAGGCTACATAATTGCAAGTCTCTTTGTCATGTCCAATTACTATGTGTCCTGCATTCTGTAGGACACATAGAAGGAGGGCATTACATAGATTGTGTGTTTTTGGTGCTGGAATGTGTCCCTTAAAGCATGATGTGATGTGAAGACACTAAGCAGGCACACGTGCAGCATGATGCAGGGGGGTGTAGGCACTAGTCACTACCATGTGATGGTGTGTATGCTGACAAACCGTGGTTTTGGAATGGCATGGGGAGCAAAAAAACGATGGATTTAGGCCCAGATCTCTGTACTGGGGCGAATGTATGACATTATTCTGCATTCTGTCCATCAATTGTTCTTTTTGTATTTGTCACCCCGAGTGGGACGGGTGTGCCCAGACGTGGGTCCCGTGCTCTCCATGCCACTGGAGTCAAGCTATCCGGGCTGATGAGGGGTGAAACCCCGAAACCGGTTCCAGGGAGGACCTGGCCTGGCAGTTCGGGCTGGACTGTTCCCATTGGGCGCAGGGTCAAGACTGATTTGTATATGGCTGGGTTCAAACTGGAATGGCATGGGGAGCACAAAAATGATGGATTTAGGCCCAGATCTCTGTACTGGGGTCTATGAGATATGCTGACACTGACAGCCGTCAATTTATAGTGAACAAACCGATCGCTAGCCACATATGGATATTATATGATGTGAGGAGGTGGGCGATCCTTTTGATTCTTGCTGTTTTTTTTAAAGAAGATTGATTACTCAGCCGTAGCTGACAGATGAACGGCGGTTATTATGTATATTGTTTAGTCTGTGTTTCGAATAGAAGAGTTGTTTCGAGTGGTCCAGTGATTTATATGTAGCCTTATGCAGTATGCCGCACATACGGGTTATATAGCGGTTGGTTAGTATAAAGGTAGATTTAGTGTGGCAGTCGGGTGTGCTCATACAATATGCACCAGCTATATAGGAAATATAGGGCCCCGTATTTATCACCATCGAGTGCCTCAATATCGTATGAATTATTATCTTTTGGTGTTTATCTATATATAAAAAAAAAAATTGTTTGTTTAATTATAAAGGTTTTTTATTATTTTGAAGTGCACGAATATCGTAAAGATTATTATCATCACGATTGTGAATTTCCTTATTCCATATGACAGTAGGGAGAGACCTTTTAGTCCCACCTTTATGTCGGCTACAGATACATACTTGTAACCACCAAGTGCATGCAATGTGTTTTTCGTGTTTTTATTCCAATCTAAAATGGCGGAGACTAAACAATTCCCGTAGTCCTTTTTCTATGTTTATATACGGGCGTATTTGGCGCGAGTTTTTGTTAATGAGGAGGGGCTTATAAAGGGTTGCGGCCCGTGAGGAAATGATGATGCGCTCTGGAGTATTTTCAGGATATCTTTGAATCCCGGTAAGTCACCGATCCATATGCGGGCTGTTGAGCATAGTATGCTGGTATCTATTAAGCATAGCACACAACTCTATCAGGAGGGTTGGGTGTATTGTTAAACTTGTTAAACTTAGATAGAACTTTGAGAACTCTATATGAGGACATTTACTAGGAGCGTTTTTTATTGGCTAGTAAAACACGTTGTTTGCTTAGGTATTGGATTTGGATATGGGACTTATAGAGATGTTTCGTTAAATTGTAACTTATATTTTTTTCCTTGCGATTTGGCACAGTGTTTTAACAAAAAGAAGTCGTCTAGTGATTATAGGGAATTTAAGTTACGGATATAGTTAGTGCCTGGAGGAATGGTTTAGTTTAATAAAATATGTCACAATGTTTACTGTCTAATTGGAGATATATTTTTATCTCAGGACATTCGAGTAGCGTTGGAATAGAATTACTGACAACGAAGAGAAATAAAAGAAAATTTCAAGTTTCGTTTACATTCATTAAGGTAAAATTGTTACTGTGAATGTCTATCTCATACGTTATGTGGTAGTACTGTCACGGAGAAATTAACTAGGTGCCTCATTGTCTTTACGATAGACAGTGTGGATTTTCTTGTTCTTTATTTTTGTAGGATATTTGAATGGTACCAAGTGGAAAGAAAATAAAACTCAGTAATAATCAATTACAGGCTCGTTTGCCATCACAATCATGGTATGCTTGAAATAAATAAAGGGGCTTTTTTCGTATGAATTATAGAGATTAAAATCATGAGGTATCCGCGCAGTTCTAAAATATCGGGCCCAATTTGGCTTTACATTTCAGAGTGTCTAAAGAGTGGAGACGTGTCCCCTCCTAACATCACTGCAATTGCGGGTGTTGTTTACATCTTTTTGTGTATCAGAAAAGGAGATTTCCTGCAAGGAACACTGACCTGTGTATACCTTGGTGGGTACCCAGAGCTTTTATAATATTAATATTACCAGTTTGAGAGGGTTTTATCCTCCCCAATTTTAATATTTCTTGGTGATAACTGGGGGATATTCTAGCTTATCTTTATATCCCTTTCTATCTATAAAGAAGAGGGTGACTCTTTGACAACCCCGTTAGATTTATGTAAGAGGGGTGCCATAAAAGATTCCTAGCAGAACAGTTATGAGAGATATTTTTATATCCTTGTAGATCAAGGCTATCCAGGCATAGAGGATATATCCTAGTAAAGCATATTTGTAAGTTAATCAGACTCAGCCTCTACAATATGCTTATGTATGTATTACAACAAATCCTGTGCACACGCTTAAAAGTATTAATATAATCAGTAATTATTGTTGACAGAAAGCAATGAAGAGTAGTTCTTGTCCTTCAAGTGTTGATTTAATGACGCGCATTTACTTTTTTGCTCCAGCCGTGAGGGGAACGGCCAACGACAGCTTTCTCTTGCTTCTACTGCCGTGAGGGGAACGGCCACCGCGAAACCACAACCCCCAGCAGCACAAGCGGCGGCGCTAGCCGTGACGCCGCTTTTCGCGCCCGGAGGCGTTAAAGGCCCAGCGGGCCGCCCGCAGCGCGGGACGCGCATTTACTTTTTTGCTCCAGCCGTGAGGGGAACGGCCAACGACAGCTTTCTCTTGCTTCTACTGCTGTGAGGGGAACGGCCACCGTGAAACCACAACCCCCAGCAGCACAAGCGGCGGCGCTAGCCGTGACGCCGCTTTTCGCGCCCGGAGGCGTTAAAGGCCCAGCGGGCCGCCCGCGCCCGTCAGAGACCGGAGGAGGCCGGGCTGGGCCACCCCCCTGAACACTACGCCCCTGGGATATTGTTTTGGAGGTACTTTTGATATCCAGGGGGTATGGCTAAGCGAATGCCGAAAAAAGGGGGGGGGTTTAACGGGGACTATGGACGCCTTTTTAACACGGGCAGAATCATTACTGACTCATGAAATACAGCTCACCGAGAGGAGACGTTCTTTGGACTCGGTGACTGCCTGTAAAAGATCCTCGCTAGGGGGGATTAGTGTTGCGATGTCGCCGGTATCTGCCCCGCAATTACCTGCAAATGTGGGATGGGGTCCCTGGAGCTAAAATTGGCCTGGGGAGGGAGGCTGTATACCCACACCCCCATAATTTAAGTTATCGTCCAGGTTGATAAGGTTCCCCATCTTCCTCCTCCTCATCTTTTGGCAGTTCCTACTCCCCATTGTTATTAGCCCATGGCACATTTGTCCTTACACATATGTTGTGCAATATGCAGCACACCAATATTATTTTGCAGACTATGGGTTGTGAGTATAGAAATCTGCCCCCTGATATATGAAGGCTCCGGAAGCGGGATTTTAAAACTCCAAATGTTCGCTTGATGATGGACCAGGTGCTGGTTGCATGATTGTAGGTCCGCTGGGTTCTGTTTTGGGATTTTTCCGTGGAGTTATGACCCATGGCAGCAGAGCATATCCTTGGTTCACTGCAAAGAAAGGAGTTGTACAATTAGTTAAGAATTGTGACAAGGCATTGCCCAACATTCATATCCATTCTCTTATGTGTCCTAATTGACTCATACACCTTGCGTACTGTAAGAGACATCCTATGACATTGTGTGGCATACAAACAAGTACGGATTGGAAATGGCTGACACTGTGCTACACATACAGGTGTGCTGTCCTCTGTAATTCAATAACCATTTGTCATTCTGGGAAGTTCCAATGTCATGCAGGGGATGCATTGTCACCAGTAAAGAGAGTCAATTTGCCATGAAGTAGACACATGTCTCACATTTATCTATTATATCCATGATTGGCTACTATTGCCATACCTGACTGGATACCTGTCTGATTGTACAACATGTAGCTAGAGCAGGTTATGTGGCGTACTTCAGTCACACATAGTTGGCATTGATAGTTGGAGTAATTTCGTTCAATGTGTACTGGATAGTGAGTGGATATCAATGTGGGACATGATAGTGTACACATGGCAGTGCACAGTGTTGACTACGTTGACAGTACAGAAGGGGTTTGAGATATGTGTTAATTGTGAGCTTTACATTGCAACTGGTAGACTGACTACACTATAGTTCCACACTGCTTGTGTACAGTGTAGGCTATATTTTACACATAAGTCAGTGTCCAGAGTTTGGGGCTTCGCTGACAGAACCTGTGCAGCCTTGATAACTGTGTTGTTGGCTGTCATGAGAGATGTAGTTTGTGCTTGAGACTGCACCTTGCTGCACAGTCTGGGGCCTTGGATGAATGATATAGTGGTTGTGGCAGCAAAACAGTGTTCACATAGGATGTGATGTGTGTATAAGATGAGTGATATAATGTAGCATGGTAGACATGATCTTGTGAGGTTCTTATATGACAATATTTCTCAGTTTCACAGGTCTGGGAGACAACTCATGCCTCAATGACCATGTGATTTACATGTGGACACACAGACTAGAGACAGGGATTTTTTTGCTTCAAAAGGGAGTTTGGATGCACCATCTTACAAGGTGTTGCATTAGTGAGGGTCTTTGACACTATAGTATGCACACACAGGGCCTCATTTAGCAGTTGTTGCCACTGGGCAGCAATGGATGTAATATGGCTGGGCTGACCTGCATCCAAAGTAAAGGGGTGGAATTTGCCTTTTTCATAACATACGCAAAAAGAACAATTGATGGACAGAATGCAGAACAATGTCATACATTCACCCAAAACAGAGATCTGGGTCTAAATCCATCATTTTTTTGCTCCCCATGCCATTACAGTTTGAACCCACCACCAAATCAGTCTTGGCCCTGCGCCCAGTGGGAACAGTCCAGCCCGTACTGCCATACCAGGTCCTCCCTGGACTGGAAACAAGCATCCCAGGACCGGTTTCACCCCTCATCAGCCAGGATAGCTTGACTCCTGTGGCATGGAGAGCACGGGACCCACGCCTAGGCATACCTGTCCCGCTCGGGGGTGACAAAAGCAAAAAGAATGATTGATGGAAAGAATGCAGAACAATTTCATACATTCACCCCAGTACACAGATCTGGGCCTAAATCCATCGTTTTTGTGCTCCCCATGCCATTCCAGTTTGAACCCAGCCATATGCAAATCAGTCTTAACCCGGCACCCAGTGGGAACAGTCCAGCCCGTACTGCCAGGCCAGGTCCTCCCTGGACTGTAAACAAGCATCCTAGGACCGGTTTCGGGGTTTCACCCCTCATCAGCCAGGATAGGTTGACTCCAGTAGCATGGAGAGCACAGGACCCACATCTGGACATACCCGTCCCACTCGGGGTGATAAATGCAAAAAGAACAATTGATGGAAAGAATGCAGAACAATGTCATACATTCACCCCAGAATCTCTAAAAAAGAGAGAGGGGTCCAACACACCAAAGGGGCAGGACACCACTAAGACACTAGGTCTAAAATAAACTCCCTTTGGTTTATTTATTCAGCATTCCAATCAAACTCTCACACCACAAACAACATTTAATTGTCCCCGGATAACTTTAACAGTTGCCAGAAAGTCAAGTTTTAAAAAAGTATTTATTAGGTTGGTTCAAAAAGATATATTCATATATTTCATTCATTAGAATTTTCAATACTAATTAAAATACATAAAAAATGCACATAAATGCAAAAAGGTTAAAATCACATATATAACACAAATAACTGAATATTTATTGCAAAACAATCACATTACAGTCAGTTAATATCTCATCTCATAGTCCTTTACAGATATTGCACATTAACCTATGAGCATTCTAGGAACTTTTTTTCAACAAGTAGGCCAAAAAGCGACGCGTTTCGGAGGCATACACAGGTCCAACCTCCTTCTTCAGGCTTGCTACTAATCTGTTCCAACACTGTTATCTACAAAAAAATATATATAAAAAAGAAAGAAAAAAAAACAATTCAATATTACAATATAAATACATCCATAATCAGAACCAACCAATCTGACCTAATGTTTATCTCAAAATAAAATCGTAACAACCATATTATTACATGTTCATATCCTCTGTTTCAATACTCATTACTGTCTAAAAGGAGAATATACAGTATTGAGTTGCTGGCACTGTTAGACTGGTGACAATGAACACAAAACACAACATACTCATGCATACATACATAAGCATCCTAAAACAGAACGGGGGTAATCTTAAACACAGGGTATGTTTAGGCGCTAACCAGATATCATGAATATCACAAGCAGAGGTAATCTGTGCGGTGCAACAGGTGAGGGACAAACCCCTAGGCCCTCAAAACAAGGACAAAGTCCGTTTACACAAATTACAACAAATCCTGTGCACACGCTTAAAAGTATTAATATAATCAGTAATTATTGTTGACAGAAAGCAATGAAGAGTAGTTCTTGTCCTTCAAATGTTGATTTAATGTAAATTACTTCAGCGGCCAGCCAACACGTGTTTCGTCAGTGGGTGTCAAACCCAAGACTTCTTCAGGGCTGGAATTGAACAAAAATCGCTAATGTCACCATACAAGGTGAAAATTCTAGTTACAGAATTTATATCTGAAGAACACAATTAAAATGTGAATAATTGAAAGACATATTCAAAAGGTGGAAATGGTGGGCATGATTGATTTTCTAAAATATGTGGAAAGGTTGAAATTATCATAGTTGCAGGTATCTGTAAACAATACCATGCACCGAAGATATACCAAAAGAAACACTCAGAAATCACAAGCCGATTGCATTGTGTTACGTCTCACGTGCCTATCAAATTCAGACCATCTTAAAAGGTCACAACCATGTGTTGGTGAGCCGTGTCCAGAATAGCTATATTTAAACATGCGTAATACTGATAGTGTGTATTCAGTGGTCATATTGTCTATCATGGTTCATAATCACCAAAGTGCCCGTGCGTGACACATGTGAGTGCAGAAATCTAAAGTAACAAACTGGCTCGCATAGAATTACGAGCAGTGCCTACCTTTCAAATTAAATAGTCATATTGCAGACCTGTAACATATGAACATAAGTCTGAATCAACAATTGGATCCTGAGTATGAATATCCATAGCATAATGAAAAAACAAAAGTCACTCCAAGTAAAACTTTGAGTTGTTGCTCACCTATCAGCTGGTGATAATTCCGACCCAGCGGGTCTTAGATGCCACTTTTAGAGACCAATTAATTTCTTCGTGATTGGCAATCTGTATAACAATAACCTGACATCAATAAAGTGTTCATCACTGATCTGACACTTTAGCACAACATAACCCAAGTCTCCTAAACAGTATGCAAATTATTGCCTCTATCAAGTGCTCTACATAGTGTATCTTTCTTACCTCTAATAGTTCAAGTGTTATGGCCAGTGTTAAATTTCAAATCCGGACTTCGTATATCAAAGAGGTAAGTTAACCTCAATATGGCCACAGAGACCGCAGCACCATCCGTCATTAACCAGCTGCAAAAATCCACAATGACACCCATAAATACATCATTCTATGTCCATATGTCAGAAAATTTCTATCCCTTTACATAAAGCACTTCTTGAAATCTGCTATTTCAGCTTACCTTAGGCGAGTACACCTCGTGGTTCGATACACCGGCACCGAGTAAACCGGAATAGGAAGTGAAACGTGACCCGGAAGTGTATTCTTTTATTCTAACGTCAATCGAAACACGACTAGAATACCGACCTGATACCATCGCGCTACACTAATAGGCACTCAGTATTGACTGACAAAAGCATGCAACTGATGAGAGTTAAAACCTCCACAGTAAGGGGGACAAATTTAGAATTTCAAAACGGACTATAAGGTGAAAAAGTTGCAAATAATTACGGGAGATAAGGGGAAAACAGGGAGGCATATTAAAGATAGTATGAAACATGTTATGCACTCAAGTCTGTGTCAAGACAATAAAATCATGCCCCACATGAATAAGCCCCCAACAAAAGTTTATAAAAGGTCCAAGCTAAAAGTTTTAAATAAACATGTCTCATAAGTTATGCAGCAAATGGTTGCAAATGCTCCAAGCTAAAAGTTTTAAATAAACTTGTCTCATAAGTTGTGCGAACAGAATCCATTAGATCACTAATGCAAGTTTGCGGCAGGTGCGGTACACATAACATTACAAATGACAATACAGCAAATATACTCAATTCAGTCACACTATAATCAAGAGTATCTAATCACCCAAAAAGTAATGCATTTCCCGGTCACTGTTAAGACCGAATTCATGGGTTTTAAGACGCATAATCCAAAGTGCTTCGGAACGTCTCAATTGCAACTCCCTGTTCCCGCCCCTTGGATTTGGTTTCGTAATATCAATCCCATAAAAGATGAACCCTTTATGTACCCCTTGAGTGGGGCATTGCCAAATGTGCGTGGCCATGGGATACCTGGGATCTTGCTGTTTAAGGGCTCTGACATGTTCTGCAATTCTTTCTTTAAGTGCCCTGATTGTACTCCCTACATACAAACTACCACAAGTACATTCGAGTACATAAACTACAAATTTTGTGTGGCAGTTGATGTTATGTCTGATTACATAAATCCTGTCTGGGCCATTGAAACCGGTCTTGCGATCGGCGGCCCACCTGCATACACCGCACGAACCACATTTATAAAAACCCAGACTCCGTGTGGTGAGCCACGAATCTGTAAGTGTTGTTTGTGGATAGCTCGGACTCAGTCTAGTTCTTAGTGTTCTCCCTCTTCTGTACGTGATCTGTGGATTTTTGTTAATGTGTTCAGCAAGCGTAGTGTCATTGGTGAGCAGTTTCCAGTGTTTATTTAAACTCCTGGATAGTGCCCCACTTAGGTCATTGAATTCAGTAACCAATCTCAAAGTATTTGCATTTCCTTTGGATACCTTATCCCTTATGGTCTCTTCCCGAGGTGTGCGTCTAATTCTGGTTTCTGCTTTCATTAGGTTGGTATGTGTATAGCCTCTGTGTTTAAATCGAGTGCTCATTTCTGAGATGCAACAATCAAAGTCCTGGTTGGTGCTGCAATTCCTCCTGGCTCTAGTAAATTCCCCATATGGAATTGCACCAATCTGGTGCGGTGGATGTGCACTATGGGCATGAAGTATAGCATTGCATGCAGTGTCTTTGCGAAATAGACGTGTCTGTAAATTGTTGTGACTAGTGAAAATCTCAATGTCCAGAAAGGTAACACTCGAGTCACTTTTATGATGTGTAAATTGTATGTCATATGTATTAGTGTTCAGATAAATACAGAATTCATCCAATTTTACTTGAGTGCCTGACCAAATCAAAAGGCAGTCATCGATGTATCGACCCCAGAAGATAATTGAATCATGAAAATGACTGCCCTTCTGACCCCAAATCCAATCTTCTTCTAGGCGTCCCATAAACAGATTCGCGAAACTTGGTGAAAATTTAGAACCCATGGCTACGCCTCTCTTTTGTTTGTACCAGTCCCTTTCAAATAGAAATACATTGTTATCAAGAATCAGGTTCATCATGGTTATTAACATGTTGGTATGCTGCCATTGAGATGCCGGTCTTCTGTTCAGAAATTGCGTAATCGCTTTCATACCCAGATCTGGTTTGATGCTCGTATAGAGCGAGACCACATCAAGGGTCACCATGGTCATGTTATCCTCCCATGTGAAATCAGCTAACATGTTGAGTAAATGTTTGGTGTCTCTTATGTAAGACGGAAGATTCCGGACCAAGGGTCCAAGAAAAAGATCTACGTATTCCGCCAAACGTTCAGTAGGACCCCCTATGCCCGAGACAATAGGTCTTCCTGGGGGAAAGGGTAGATGCTTACCCCCCTTGTCAGCCTCTCTGATAATAATACTATTCTCTCTAGAAAGCTGTTTCAGAGCTGCTCTTTCTCTCGGACGAAGATTGTCAATGAATCTTGTTCTGTCCCTGATTCTCCTGCTGTGATATTTGTCCAGATCCTCTAATACTAAATTATAAAAGATATCTATGTTGTTACCCTTGGTCAGGTTAGGTGTCCATTTGGACTTGGTTTTTAGACCACTATCAATTGTAAAGTCCGTTTGTACTTCCAAATCTTGTAGTAGAGTATCCATACGGAGTGGTGTATCCTCATTATCAGTCAAAGATAAGAGTAAATGAGTGTCGTGCACATCCTGTATACTTAAAACATCTGAAAGCGAGCCAGTTGGAATATTCAAAGTACTTTTATTCAGTGCTGGGTTAGTACTAAAAAACTTTTTAAGTTTTAAGTTCCGTACAAATTTGAAAAGATCTATTTTGGTGTCACAAATGTCCCCCCTCTTTAGGGTTGAAGCTTAAACCTTTCTCTAAGAGAGAGACCATGTCATGATCAAGTGTCAGTGAGGATAGGTTAATCACATCAACCCCTTCTCTAGTGTTATCACCAGCTGATAGGTGAGCAACAACTCAAAGTTTTACTTGGAGTGACTTTTGTTTTTTCATTATGCTATGGATATTCATACTCAGGATCCAATTGTTGATTCAGACTTATGTTCATATGTTACAGGTCTGCAATATGACTATTTAATTTGAAAGGTAGGCACTGCTCGTAATTCTATGCGAGCCAGTTTGTTACTTTAGATTTCTGCACTCACATGTGTCACGCACGGGCACTTTGGTGATTATGAACCATGATAGACAATATAACCACTGAATACACACTATCAGTATTACGCATGTTTAAATATAGCTATTCTGGACACGGCTCACCAACACATGGTTGTGACCTTTTAAGATGGTCTGAATTTGATAGGCACGTGAGACGTAACACAATGCAATCGGCTTGTGATTTCTGAGTGTTTCTTTTGGTATATCTTCGGTGCATGGTATTGTTTACAGATACCTGCAACTATGATAATTTCAACCTTTCCACATATTTTAGAAAATCCCTCATGCCCACCATTCCCACCTTTTGAATATGTCTTTCAATTATTCACATTTTAATTGTGTTCTTCAGATATAAATTCTGTAACTAGAATTTTCACCTTGTATGGTGACATTAGCGATTTTTGTTCAATTCCAGCCCTGAAGAAGTCTTGGGTTTGACACTCACTGACGAAACACGTGTTGGCTGGCCGCTGAAGTAATTTACAATCAATCAATCAATCAATCAATATTTACTTTATTCGATTTGAAACACAAATCATATAAGTATTTACATATAGATACAACCAAAAATTAACAACCCAGTATTTCATGATATCTAAAAACATACTAACAAATCATGTCTCAATATCATTAGCCACTCTTGTGGATCTTGATTTAAGGGCCATTCTTAAAAAGTTTACCACACAAGACAAGGTTAAAACATCTGCGGAAAGTTTTAAAAAGAGCAATGCCACGCGTGCCTGTCTGATACCAGTAGTCTGCAATAAAGACTTCAAAAACCTTTTTCTAGGGAGGGCATAAAATGAGCAATTAAAAAGGAAGTGGAGGGTATCCTGCGGAGACACATTGTCGCAGCCGCAGGGCCCTCTTTCTCCAGGCTTTACTCCAAAGCCTGCTGGAACCGCTAAAATATGGTGGATAAAATTAAATCTAAAACGTGTGATTAAAAATCTATCATGGGCATTTGTCAAAACGGTTAAATATGGTTCTATTTTCAAGGAGGTTTTAATTAAAACATATTCTCTTACTGTGGGTTTAACCAACTCGTTACTCTCACGTTGCGCCATACTAAACTGGAAAAACAACTCTTTGACAACTGCCTTGTCCTTCTGTCTTATTATATCTGGATCATCGAACAGTGCCTGCCGTCCCATTTTTTGTAGGCAATCCCGCATATATTTTAACCATGGGATCTTCATTACATTAGCCAGGGACAAGCAATCCTGAACAACAAGCCTTGTCAGGCCTATCTCTTCATTTAACCAGACCTTTAACCAGTGAATTACATCCAGTAAGTTGTGGGTGCCCTAGAGCCCACCCAGGGCCCCCACTTCATATGAAAAAGGGGGCGGGGTACCCCATCCCCCTCCCCTTGGCCAATTTTGGCCCCAGGGACCCCATATCCCAGGGCCCAGCTTTATTCTTAAGTGGGAGAGGGGCATGCAGCCCCCTTCCTCGGGCCAATATTGGCCCCGGGGACTCTATCCCAAGGGACCTGGCCAGTATCTAAAGGGATAGGGGGCCAAGCAGCCCCCCTCCCTGGGCCAATATTGGCCCCGGGGACCCCATCCCCTCTCCACTAAATGGTGGTTTCCCTGGAGCCCACCCAGGGCACCCGCTGCCTTTTTGTTGGAGGCTGCAGGGGAGCCCCAATGACCCAACGGCTCCAGCAAGCTCTTCAACTCTAGCAGAACTGGCATTGCTCCCACCTGCAGGGGTCAGTTAAAACTGTTGCACCCTGCAGACGGGAGCAATATTTTCATGTGTTTCCTTGCCTGCTGAAATAGATGGAAAGTCTGGTCCCAGCGGGCTGGAGCATTTTTTATGGAGCAGACTTACTGTTTGCTTTCACTTAGCGCAGCTTTAAATTGCTCCAGCCAAGCAATAGCAAACAGAGGTTTCCCTGCCTGCACTAGTGAGTGCAGGTAAACAGCTATGTCCCGGGGTGGGCACCCCGGGACATGGCAGGAGCCCAGTTCTGGGGATGGGGGCAGCAGGGACATAAATGGCTCCGGGATGGGGGCCGTGCGGCCTACCTCCCTTTTGATGACATGGCCGGGCCTCTAGGATTGGGGTCCCGAGCTGAAAATGGCACCGGCAGAGGGGCCACGTGGCCCCATCCCTATTTGTGTATAGCCGGGCCCGGGGGCTTGCTTGGTTTCTGGGCCAAATCCGACCAAGGAATGGGGCTGCCCGGGCCACCTCCCCCTTCTTCTATTCGACTGGGCCCCCAGGGAGAGGTTCCCCTGGGCCAAAATTGGTCTTGAGAGGGGGGCCACGCACAACCCCTCCCTCATTATAATTAATAATCCACCCTTCAGGACCTGCCCCCCCCTCGAAACTTCCACAATTTCAAGATAAAATTGAAAGAAAACATTTTTGGCCCCCAGGCACGGTACTTGTGGGACCCCACCACCATGCCTAGGTTTTAAGGAAATTCCTAGCCTGCCCCTTTTTATTTTTTCACATTTTGATTTGGGACTCAGGCTCAGTACCGAGTCCCAAGATGGGGCAACACTTACTGGTTGAAGTGTTGGCAGCAAATCAGATCTCACCATGAGATCTGTCGGATCTGTGGAGGATCCATGTTCCTAGATATCTATATTTCTTTTTCCTTTATTAACTCCAAAACTACTGAACAGATTTGCACCAAATTATGAGATGCCTCTTTCTGGACCAAGATCTAGCTTTCTTCCAAATTTGATGTAATTCCGTTCTGAAGAAGGGCTGTAGTCGTGTTCAAAATCCCTAAGGGGAATTGCATGAGGAAAATAATTTTTGAAAATGTTATGAAGATTCTGCAAACAACACCAAAGTCATTCATAAAACAAAAAACATTTCTCCTGTGGAAACTAGGTCCTAACTATAACTACCTACTGGTGACCGCCAGTAGGTTATATACATATATAATATATATATATATATATCCAAAAGTTAATTGGCATCTGCAACACGCCCTTCCAAGCGGGTCGGGGCTCGTTACGAGCAGACGTCGCCGCTCCTTCAAATCACAGCAACTCTCACCGAATCCAGTAAGAACGAGCCACTCCGGTTATAGAAGTTTGAATAAAGATTTATTCGGGCACAGATATGACGCGTTTCGACCTATCCAGGTCTTGGTCACATGACCATAACAACGAGCTTCTGTGTTTTTGTCTTTTCGAGCGTCACACATGACTCAATAACATAGAAGAAAGACATCAATACATTTATACAATCACTGTGAGTAATTATTTGAAGTGCTTAACTCTTATAAAATCATAACCAGTGCAAATTAATTCAGTAACGCATAAAACGGTCATTTCCACATTTTACATTATACCTGCAGAAAATTATTGTATTTTATTTTATTTGATATCCCCGTGCTCTACACTCTGGGGGCATTTGCCAAAAATGTTTATTATGCTTGATTGTTACTAAATGACATTGCAGGACTGGGTATTATAGTTTGTAATCAGTCTGATTGGGGCATCCATGTCATCCTGTTTCACTCTGGGTGCCATTCAGTAATAATAAGCGGGGGGCCTCGCGGGCCCCCCGCAGCCCCGGGCTTGAGTAAATTATACGTGGGGGGGCTCCTGCCCCAGGGACCGCCACCTCCCTGGGGCTTAAATAAAGTAAAAGAAAGTGTGGGGGGCTCCTGCTTCTCCCCATACTGCCCCGGGGACCACCACCTCCCTGGGGCAAACTTTAATTATGGGCGGGGGTCCATTGCGGACCCCCCAGGGACCACCACCTCCCTGGGGCTTAAATCATGTTGGGAGGGGGGCTCTCCTTGGGCCTGGGGACCACCACCCCCCAGGGCCGGCTCCGGCAATGTTCTGGGGTGCCTACCCCGGGGACATTGCAGTTTGCAATGGCAGGGAGGAAACCTGCTCTCGCTTCCACGAAGCAAAGCAGAATTGCTTTTGGACAAGGGGAGCTGTATGTCAGCAGCTCTCCTTGTCCAAAAGCAATGCTGGCTCCCAAAGGAGGCAGGGAGCTGGCTGGGACCACAGGGGCATTGGGGCTCCCTCCGCGATCCCCAACGTAAGGCCAGGCCCTGGGGATGGGGTCCACGGGGCCATAATTGGCCTCAGGAGGGGGCCACAAGGCCCCCTCCCCCAAAAAAATCAAGGCTGGCCAGGCCCCGGGGGATGGGGTCCCTGGGGCCAATAGTGGGCCAGGGAAGGGGGGCCAGGCAGCCCCCCTCCTGAATATTTCATAAAAAAAAAAAACGAGGCAATGCCCTGGGGGATGGGGTCCCCAGGGCTGGTAAAAGCCTAAGGAGGGGGGCCGTGCTGCCCCCTCTATTAAAAAGAGAGAAAAAATAAATAAAAATATGTGGCCATGCCCCAGGGGATGGGGTCTCCGGGGCCGAAATCGGCCAAGGGAGGGCGGCCCCCTTCCAGTTTTAAATTTTTTTTTTTTTTAAATGGGTCAGGCCCTGGGGGATGGGGTCCCCAGGGCCCTAAAAATATTAAGGGAAGGGGGGCACACAGCCCCCCTTCTAACAAACCCCCCCCAAAAAAGCCGGAGGCCCCGCCCCCTTACTGCACCACTCTGCAAACGCGCCTCCTGGCGCGTTCTGGGTTGGGAGATTAAGTCCCCTAGAATCTTAAGGGTCCTAAGGGGCCAACTAGCCCACCGGGTACCTCCAGTAAGCCCCACACAGTGGGATTGCTGAGAGGTGGTCCAAGGCCATGCCCCTTTTTACACCACTCTGCAAACGCACCTGTTGGCGCACTGCTGGTGGGGCGATGAGGTCCTCTTGTGTCCTGAGGACCTCAGAACTAAAATGGACTTCATCCCCCGAACAGGAGTGCACCAGGAGGCGCGTTTGCACAGTGGTGTAAAAAGGGTGTGTGGCCTCGGACCACTCTCAGCAATCCAGCTGTGTGGGGCTTACTACAGATAACAGGAGGGCTAGTTGGCGCCCAGGGACCCTCAGGAGGCAAGGGGACTTCATCCCCCAACCAAGAGCACGCCAGGAGGCGCGTTTGCAGAGTGGTGCAGAAAGGGGGTGTGGCCTGTGTCCACCTCTCAGCAATCCCACTTTATGGGGCTTACTGGAGGTATCAGGTAGGCTATTTGGCCCCTAAGGACCCCCAGCAGCGAAGAGGACTTCACTCCCCCTCCAAGAGTGGGCCGGGGAGCGCGTTTGCAGACTGGTGGGCAAAGGGGGCGTGGCCTGCTTTGAGAACTTACCAATGCTGCTGTGTGGGACTTACTGAAGGTAATAGGAGGAGTAGTTGGCCTCCAAGGTTGTCCTTGGGGGCCAACTACCCCTCCTGTTACCTCCAGTAAGTCTCACACAGTGGTATTGGTAAGACGTCTTCGGAGGCCACGCCCCCCTTTCTCCACCGCTCTGCAAATGCACCTCCTGGCACACTACGGGTTGGGGGATGAAGTCCACTTTGCTCCTGAGAGACTTTGGGGGCCAAGAAGCCCTCCTGGTACCTCCTGTAAGTCCAACACAGTGGAATTCCTGAGCACTGGTCAGAGGCCCAGACCCCTTTCTCCACCTCTCTGCATTCGCGACTACTAGTTAAAGGAGCATTTGCAATGTAATAGGTTTCACATTTGCGAGAGTTAGAGCTATAGGCATTGAAATTGTAAAAGTGTTTTACTAATGTTTTTTGGAGTGGAGTGGATGTAGATTGTGTGTAGTGGAATTATGTGGTATGATGTGCAGTGAAATTCTGTGGATAGACTTTGACTTTGATGTGGATAGAAGGTATGTGGTATTTAGTGTATAGGAATTATGTAGAGTGGGATTATGTGTTATGGAGAGTAATTATGTGGTATGGTAGTCTGTGTTGTGAAGTGGTAACCTTAGGTTTAGTCTTCCTCGTTTTCATAGAAGATAAACTATAAACTTAATGAGACAAAAAAAAGAAGGAACCACTGAGGAGCACTTCTGGACCCAGTCAGAGGTATGAGTAGGGCCACTGGAATTATGCGACTGTTTGGCTGCACCGACTTTCGCACAATTATAAATTTTCCGCATTTGCCACATAATCCATCATCTGCTGCATAATCTGCAGATTTGAACAAAAAAAACATTGTTTCTAGCTCAAACGCTACCAAAAATACAGCGACAAGTGTTACAGCGTGGTGGAAGGCCCTTTGCAAACCTAGAATGGTCACCTGTTACTTATTGCTAAATGTGGTGTGAGAAGTTGGCCTGGTATATGCTGTCCACTATTTATAGTGGGCACCTTGCACCAGTCCAAACAACCCCTTATTGGAGATAGGTTAAAGACAACCTTTATTGAAAGCTATCCTAGTGGTAGCTATGGAGAGCAGCCTTCAGGCTAAGTCTTGAAGGAATGTAAAGCAGCTTGTTTTACCAGTCTATAATCTCTTGAGTGACCAAATGAAAGAGGACCACACCAGGTATATATTCAAAATATATGTATTTATTGCTAAACACTCCCCTCTAGTCTCTTTATGAGGCTAGAGTTCGAAATACATAAGTTATAAGTTAGTTATCAACAGTAATAGCACAAATACACGTTTGAGCCCTAGGGGCGTACCAAACCATATACCAATAAAGTGATATAAGAACCACGACTGAGCTAGACACAAGGCCTAGAGCCTGTAGAAGTGCATGGCCCTCAAGGAACCACCCAAGGTAGTGACACAGGGGACCCACGGGGGACGCGTGCAGTGTGAGAACACAGCCGCGAGCCGCCGTTGACTTCTATGGGGAATGTCGCGGTTGGAGTTTTAAAGAAAAGGGACACTTAGAGGAGGACTTGGAGCAAACCCTTTTAGACCTAGGCTGTTCTAGAGTCTATACCCATGGGAGCACCGGAGTACTCGAGTTACCTCACCCAGGGAAGCCGGGTGCATAGGTGTCTTTCGGGGTCGGGTTTCGTCGTCGTTTTCAATGGCGATCTGCTGCAAAGTGCTGCTGGCGGCCAAGTCGAAAGTGTTCGGGTGGATCCAAAGGTGGATCGAAGATCTGAAGAACCTGAAAGCAGAGGGGACAGAGTCTGGGTCACTAGCCAGTGACCAGGAAGGCGATGAGCGGATGCCTACCGATGTTGGGTGCTTCAGGTAGGTTGACAGTCATCTTGACTCTTCAGCCACGAGGTCCAGGAGGCGTCGATGACAACCAGGAGCTGGATTCGAGCTGTCCCACAATGTTTGTCGATTGCAGGGGTGTCGACGACCGGATTGGACCCAACAAGCCTTGGCTACGGCAAGTCTTGTGGAAATAGAAGAAGGACGGTGGTGCAGACCAGCAAGGTCTGAGGGACTCACCCAGCGAGGGTAAGTCAGGGCACGCCTGGAGCAACCAGAGAAGCCCAAGCAGAAGAAGAGTTGCCTTCGGGAGGGCCCACTAGCCAATGGACTAGCGACCGCAAAGGAGCCTCAAGTGGACGCACTTAGAGCTGGCTCACAGGACACTCGTGGAGTGGAGGCCAGTAATCTTCAGTGCAGTCGGTGCTGGAGGCGGGGGCTACTCGGAGCCCAAAGCACAACTTCGTGGGAGACCAGGAAGAGGATGCACTTGCAAATGTGCTCAGTGTCCAGGGGTCACGGTTCCACATTACCCACGATAGCTACGGGCCTCAGCTTTG